>BSBM01000033.1:8525000-9037500 GCA_027924585.1 Larix kaempferi | reverse complement strand
TCATCCCAAAGAATGATTACATCAATGCCTTGTTGTGTGGCAATGGGATAGAATGTTATAGGTTTTATTCTTTTTGAATATACCAATATCATGTATTTTGATATGATATGCCCAAGTAATTTTCCTTATGCAATAATGAAAATGGTTTTATTGGGATGTAGTGTGATCCCATATTTTCTACATCTATTAAAAATAGCTTTAATTTCAATATTGTCCATTTAGACAAGTACATTTTGACTTATAAGGCCTATGAAAGCTATATCCATTACACATGAATTTCTCCATTTGTTATTGAAAGCAATTTTCGATCTATCTTCATTTGAGACAAGAACTTGATTAGATCCCAAAAATACATCCTAGAGTAAGCATTTTAGATCTCATTACAAGTTTCAAAATTGACTCCATAGGTGGAACTCGATAATTATATTTCTCTTATGCTTACTTAAGGTTTCTAAAATTGAGACAAGGCCTATTTTCACCACTCTTGTTCCTTAACATGTACAAGGTTTTCAATTCATGGCTAATGGTGCATTGAAAACATAATGTTTGCATCTAGCAACTTCTTCAACTGATCCTTTTGCATCAACGGTTCTAATGATGGATGAACCTTTCACATCTTTTATTGAAAGGGATTAGTTGTTTTCTTCAATGGTATCACCTACTGAATAATTATTGTGCCAGACACCTTCAAGTCCTGGTATGTCCAAGAAAATACATCTCTATACAAGTAAAATAGCTTGATATAAGATATTCTTTTAACCTCTAAACAAAAATAACCTAGATTGATTATATTTCGATCCTCTTATGGTTAAATTTTTAATTATTTGTGTTATTGTTTGTATTATTTGTTGTATTTTTTTGAATTTAATATATAAATATTATATAAAAAATGATAATATATATATATATATATATATTGTATTGAATAAAAAAATTACAAAAACTAAATCAAATAATAATAAAAAATAACAAAAAACAAACATTATATATAAATACATAATAATAAAACAAAATATAATAAATATATAACAAAAATCACTATATAATATATATATATATATATATATATATATATATATAATACATTGCAAATTAAAAACTTACCTCCCGCGATGTGTGCTGTCGATACCTCTCGCGACAGTTCTTTCCCTAAACCCTTTCTGCTACCTCCCCGTGAGACCGTTCTTCTGCGGACCATGTCTACTACCTCCCGCAGTGACCTTTATATGACCTTTGTTGAGCTGTGAGAAGAGGATATTCACCCAGCACATGCAAATTTGGATTGTGGTTCCTTGCATTTGAGTCCGGTACTGAGCTGTTAGCAGAGGATATTGAGCCTGTTCGTGGAAATTGGGATTGTGGCCATGCATTTGAGACTGAACCATAGTGGAGCAACTCCGAGAAGAAGCAATGGCGCCTCCCAAATCGGTGAGTACGATCCACTAATTTTTATGGGGTCCAATCCAGAGTATAAATCTCTAATTTGGTATTGTAATTTTGTTTTTCTTGTGTGTGAATCAGAACCCATGTAATGGCACTTATGTGGCCATACCCTTCTATTATGATCTCCTCCATTGAATGCAGAACTTACCCTTTGAGAAAGGTCCAAAGAGCTCACAAGATTAGGCACCCTCACCTCTTTGTCATTTCCTATGGAATCTATTATGCTTCTCATCAGCTAGAAAGATGGTTGAAAATGTAGATGCTACAAATTTGGAAGTAGGACTGACAATTCATTTTTCCTAGTTCGAACCTATTTAATCAATGAAATCTTAGTATTAATGCTGAAACTATGGCTCTATTGATGAATTAATGTTTCTCCATTATTCATGTGGATTGTGTCTTTTCCCTGAGTGTTTGAGACAAATAGGATCAACAAAAATGTTTCATTAGGTGGTCCCCAGTTGTTCTATGTAGATTGAAAATGTGTAGAGATTATCATTGTTAGCCTGTTCTATTCTCTGAAGCTTCGATTACTAATAATTTCCAATTGTTAGGTTTACATGATACATCAATAATTTCTCGTTGTGTATATATATTCCTTGAGCCAGTATCGATCAGATGAAACTTTACTGTGTGGAATTATTGATATGAAATTTTTCTTGTGAATCCATTTGTTATTTATTAAATTTCCCTGTAAGTTTCTTCGTCACTCATTTTCAGGCCTAATTTGTAAGACTCCAGAGACTAATGGAAACACACCGACTCTTTGCATAAACTGTTGTATATATTTTGATCTTTCAAATTTTTCATTGTTGAGATATCCATTATTATACTACATCTCTGAAATTAATTGAGATTGGAGACACCAAATAACGATACTACCCTTGAGATGGTAAAGCATTAGTGACAGAAACCCTGCTTTTAAGTTACCTTGAGTTTACCTCCATAATAAGTGCTAAGACTTTACATTTGACAGATAATATTTTGGTGATAACAACACCCATAGCTTCAATGCCACAGTATTTTTTACTTATGGGAAATTTACTACATACAGCTAGCTATTTAAGTTTATGTAGGTTGACTTATCCACATGCTGGTATGTTTATGTTTAGCCTAATATACCATCAAATGTTTATGTTTAGCCTAATATATCATCAAATTATTTTGTGTTAAGACTCTCTAAGTTTGTTATAAATAAATTTAACTTCTTCTTATAATACAACAAATAACAATGTACACTTTTATTGTTATTTTCTTTGTTATGTCAAACTCATATATGATACTCTGTGCAGATTCTAAGCTTCACATACTTGTATTGCACATTGTGTTCACATGTTTTATGTTGTAGAGTTGGAATGTGGGGTTTGTGTGTGAAGGAGGAGACACAAGTTCAAAATGATTAGCTTGTGTTTACAAAATGTCTACATTTGTCATTTTTCACAGTAAAGAAACTTTGCATTTTGCATGTAAAAGAAATTTGTATTTTTAGGATTTTGGCATTTTTATTTCAATTGATTGTATTTTAGAAGTTATTGGCATAGGTTTTGTCATAAATTATTATTGGAGTCTCCATGTTTTGTCTTGTTTGAACTGTGGTGAAGAGCATTCTGCTCTCTTTCTAATAAGAGGTTGCATGTCACCCTAATCATCTTAATTTACTTCTTTGAGATTGTTGTTTTTCTCATGGGATTAATCAATATTTGTTGATTTCTCACTTGTACATGGGTAGCTATCATGGCCTTGTTAGCGAATACTCATATGGGAACTTGGATAGTAGCACTCCTATTCTATGCCAAAGAACCCCTCTCTCATCTTTGGAATGAAGTAAATAGGAGGAGATCTAGCCTAGGGATAGCTGGAAGGCCAAGTGTCCCCAACCCTTTAGCTTCCTCTTTGTCTTTTCTCCCTTTCATACATATAAGGAGGAATTTTTCCTTTTATATTATTTAATACATGAGAGAAATGTTTTCCTACATGTGACTTCTATTCAACAAGTGAATGAGATAAATATCTCATTCTAACATTGGATTGTTTTCTTTATGCAAGGCTAGACACCATTAGCAATGACATTCCTCTTTGTCTTTTCTCCTTTTCATACATTTAAGGAGCAATTTTTCCTTTTATATTATTTAATACATGCCATAAATTTTTTCCTACATGTCACTTATATTCGACGAGTGAATGAGATAAATATCTCATTCTAACATTGGAGTGTTTTCTTTATGCAAGGCTAGACACCATTAGCAATGACATGGGGTCCTTCATGCCACCACTATATCTTTTTCCTTGTTCTTAACTCAACATAGCCTTTCCAATCTTTGTTGAGTCTTCTCTCGAAGTCATTTTTATTGGGATCCAATTTCAAATCAAACTTCCCCATTGGGAGGTTTTTGGTTCCCAAAAGTTTCCAAGGATAGATGAGGGAACTTGCTTTTAGTATGGTTCTTCTCATATAATTTCACTTTTCTTAGAGTCTATCCCTTGAGGCCAATTTTCCATAGTTCTTTTCATTCTCTAGAGGTTACCTATTCTTTATGTTGCAACAATATGTCTTCTTTCAACTTCACAAGTGTGTGAGGGGCAAGGTCTTCCAAAATTGAAGAATATGTTGATCATCATCTCCATCTGACATGGATGGCTCGAACAACTTCAATTACTCCACGTTCACCACAAAACTCATCTGCATATACGAAGGAATCCTCAACACAAAAGTATTCTCATTTATCTGTTCAACAATGTCAAATGGTCCATATCTAAGAGGCTTGGGCCTCTTTGTTGGTCCTTGCAATGTTCCTTGCATAGGTGAAGCTATACCTTATCTCCAACATGGAACTTATACTATTCCTGATGTTGGTCATGTATGGCCTTGTGTTATTTGTTGGATTTTCTCAAGCTACTCCTATACCTTCATATCTATTTATGTGATATTGTTCATAAACATGCTTTCCTTCTTGTCATCTCCTTGTAAATTTGTCTGAGAAAGCTAATTTAGAAATTAAAACTAGCACACATGTCCACCATAGATAGCAATTATAATTAAACTTTCGGTCTTGGTATAAGTAGTGTGTATGTCATTTCATCATTTAAACTGTTGTCTGCATGCACATCATACCGACAAATGCTACTTAAAGTCCATGTATAACTAGGGAAAATATGTAGTTGGCTCCAACTGTGACCTCCGCCTATGCAATTATTGAAGAATGTTATAAGTGTTGCTAGAGAATTATGAACATGGATATGTACAATTCCTTATATTTATTATCACATTGTTTTATGTGATGAATTCATTTGCATGACTTGAGTATATGATCTGAAGCTCTCCTTGAGGTCCCATGAATGAACTTGAACACTTGTTGCATTCATTTAATTTGAAAGAGTAGTTATAGTTTGAAAGAACTCTCTCCTTACCTTAGCTAGCATTCATTGAAATGAAAGGATTATTTTATTGATATGCATTTGCATGGTTTGAGTCAGTCATCACACCACGAGTTTCACTTCCATCACCCGATTGAGTAATACAACCACTAAAATTTACACCCCCTAACTAAACACACCATAACCTCACTTGAGGAAATCAAAAGAATTTGGTAGTTAGGTAGGACACCGGGGATAGGCATCCAAATAATTCCCCCTTTTCATTATCATCTGAGACACAGTTGTTGTCCTCTAGGGAACCAAAATCCTCTAGTATTTGTTGACACGGTCATACACCAGTTTGTGGAGGGGCCTCCTGTTGTTTCAGGGATTAAACTGCCACGAGATCGAGAACCGGATGGACTATGTGGAATGTCGCACTCCACTTAGCCCTAAGGTAACATCGATCATTGTCTTCCTTGTATTCTCCGGCCACCATACTGGTGATACAAGGGTGATAAGGAAGAAGTGCCGAAAACCTTTTCCGACGTGTTATGAACGAGGTAGCTTAGTGACTTTTCTACTAGGGCTCTTTTACCCAGGATCCCTTTCGGTAGAGGGAAATCCTTCAAATTCGGTCTCTCACTTCGTATTGTTCGACTTGGATTTCATCACCTTGCAAAGGATACGATTTGTCGAGGTCTCCAGCTCCTAGTTAGGAAGTTTGCTTGCATTTTCACCTTTTTAGAGGGTCTTTTTCTTTTTAGTGCTACTTGTTGGCATTCTGGCCACTTTTGTTTCAGCTCGCTTACTATGACATCGGTCCCAGTATAGTTTTTTGAGCTTGTTTTTTTGGCCTACAAGCCTTGTCTTTTCATAGCTCCCCTTCTGCACGCTCGGTTTCTTTAGGGTTTTTAAGTTCATACACGGTAGTTACCAATACTTATTTGATGATGTGTGATGTCCTCTTCTCCTAGGTCTTCGAGATGGTTGAGTTAGATAGTCTTCTGAAGGGACTGAACACCCCTTCATGGAGCCACTAACACTTGACCGTAGGAGTATTCTAGAGGACCACGTGATCACATCACCCGTGTGGACTTTTTTGTTTACTGTGATGATGGTCTTTCAAGTTATATGGAACAATGGTACATTTGAGAGAGAGATGAACGGTTGTACCCCACCTTGGTCGATTGTCTTATGGTCCTTTCATTTTGTCGATAATATTTTTGTGGTACCTTGCCTTTTACCTTTTGGGTGTTTTACTGATATTGGGATATCATTTGATTTGTAACACCTTTTATGTTTTAGGTCTTGTGGGTACTATGGTAGTTTGTCCACATTTGAGGTACACCCACTTTCTCCAAATTGTTATGTGTCTTTATACCCACTTCGTACCACCCTCCTGACCTTAGTTTGGAAGATTGCATGCTATCATACCTTTTGGTGGTACTATTTGAGTTTCAAGAGGTACTTACAAGGAGCTATTGCATATATGAGGTAGTTACAAGGAGATATTGCATATATGAGGTAGTTACAAGGAGATATTGCATATATTGATTTGGACTGCCTTTTATGTTTTGGTCTTGTGGTTATAACTATGGTAGTTTGTCCACGTTTGAGGTAGTGTACACCCCCTTAGTCCCAAGGGTTGTGAGTCTTTATACCCATTCTTTTTTTTTACTTGTACCTTACTGGATACCACCCTCCTGACCTTAGTTTGGAAGATTGCATGCTATCATACCTTTTGGTGGTACTATTTGAGTTTCAAGAGGTACTTACAAGGAGCTATTGCATATATGAGGTAGTTACAAGGAGATATTGCATATATTGATTTGGACCACCTTTTATGTTTTTGGTCTTGTGGTTATAACTATGGTAGTTTGTCCAAGTTTGAGGTAGTGTACACCCCCTTAGTCCCAAGGGTTGTGAGTCTTTATACCCATTCTTTTTTTTTTTTACTTGTACCTTACTGGTTGGTCTTTGTACTGAGCCTTTTTACTGTCACTAAATTTCTTTGATTGACCGTACCATAGCCCAATCATCTCTCTCTCTCTGGTTTGTACTAGCCCTATCATATGGTCACTTGGTTCCTAGAGTTGACTGACCTCTAAGAGGCACAGTCATTTCTGAAAGTAACTCTTCTGAGTATATTACAGGAAACGTCTACACTAAGGTAATCAAATATGTGGTAAATAGTATTTGTTAAGTAGCCAGGACTTGTAGCATTAGAGGAGATCTTGTAACGTGTATGTGTAGTGTTTCATGTGTGCTACATGTGTGTTACGTGTGTGATGTAGCATTAAATCAAATAGTAAAAAACAACTCATTAATATTGCATGACTTTCTACTCTTAAGAAAGATAAATAGGTCGTCTTCCGATCATCACTTGAATGCCTACATGTTGACAAAGAGAATGAGGATCAAGTAAAATTATAAAAGGTGATACACATCAACTTTTAAGAGGCGCTATGCCTTGCAGTCGAATCTAAACTTTTTTCCAATGGTGCAGGTAGAACCAAACAGGTATTTGTCTGATCTGTCTTCCTCGAGCGAGGGGACTTTAGGAAGGCTAGAGGAAAGTGAGACATCCAGTAGGTCTAGAAGAATTGTATCAACTAGATGTCAAAAAACCAAAAGAAGATTCCATAGATGCAATGAATTTTTTCATGGTCAAGGGGGGGCATGTTCCTATGGTGATGAGACAAAAGACGACGAAGAGGTGCCCTTGAGGTACAGACATTTAGTGAAACAATGGGTACCGAAGGATCTTCCTCCACCGAAAACTGATTTTTGTGTGAACGAGAGGATATATCGAATTGCACTGTCGTCGATACATGGTTTTGGGTTGTTTTCCATGGATTGCATCTTGGTTGGTTACGGGACATGTACAGAATTGATGGAGTATGTTGGACCCATATACAACTACAACGATTGGATGCGCCTTGTCCAATATACAAAAAGTATGCGTAGCTATGAATTGTCAACAAACTATTTACAATTGAAAGACAAAAATCAAAATAAAGGAGGAACATTGTACATGGATGGAAGGCCAAAGGCCACAGGGGAATATTGCGGTGTTTATAAACAGTACACAACCAGGGTCTACAATTAAGCAACCAAACTGCGAATTTGAGGGGCGTGAAGGAAATTTTGTTTTTGTAGTTGCTATTAAAACAATATCTGCAGGGGACGAGTTGCTTATTAATTACCTTGTCAACATAGTAGATACAAACAAGGTTACTATATAACATTTTACCCAACCTTTTAGTAATAAATTAAACATCATAAGGATTTTTTGTTAGTTTATTTCGTTTAAATTTCCCATATTTACTTCGCAGGCCAGTGATCGGGATAAATCCCTGCCAACAAATGGTCGGAGGAGAACTTCTTCCTCGATGGAGCAGGTATACATCTTTCTAATAGTACAAATATAATAAGAGAAAAGAGTTTTTATTTGCTTTGTTTTTCCATTATTAATAACTTGGTTTGTTTTATATAATGAAATTTATATTTGATGCAGAACGTTGATCAGGAAATACACCCGTTGAATGTTGATCAGACGACAACACCCTCGGGGCAACAGGTAGACCTGATTTGAATTGTACAATTAAAATATGTCAAAATGTTTTAGCATTATATTAATGTTTCAATGAATATTATTGTTTCGTTTACATAATTTTTTAGTCTATGTTATTGATGCAGGTTGGTTCCATAAGGTCAGCCACACTAGGGTCTGCGCAATGGGTATACATCTTTGTAATATTAAAAATATAATATGAATAATAATTTTTTTGATGTGTTTTCTCATGAATACTTTTGGAATCGTTTAAGTGACTTTCACTATGTTTTTTTATTAGGGTGTTGTTAGGGGCAACTAACTCCCAGATATTAGCAGATCGGGGCAAGTCGCCTATGACCATTGATCCAATGAGTGGATCGCGATCCTCGAGGTCGCAGGTATAATTCATTTCAATTGTACCAATATAATACGTAGCATAATGTTAATTTTGTTATGTATTTTTCGTGTGACATACTGGTTTCGTTGTGATAATGTAAACCGTGTTGTAATTTTACGAATCTATCATGATAGATGTGTTATATATGTTAATATAAAATTTGGAATCTATCAGTAGAGAACTTAGTAGTGCTTTATATATGTTTGTTGCAGCCCAGTAGTGAATCACAGTATGAATCAGCATCACAATATTTTTCGTTAGACCCTGAAGTGGCAGAGGTGCTTCACGATTGCGAAAAAATTGGTGAAGCCGCACACCCACTAAAGATGGCAGAGAAATTGTTGAATAGATATACTGCGGAAATCCTTTCTCAAGTAATCTAGGTTCCGCAGACAAGCGCAATTAAAGAAAGGATTGCATTGTTGGAATATAGATCTAATAACTTGCGAGTAAGTTGAGGAATCTTGAATCATAGAATAATTCGTTTAAATCTTTATAATGTTCTCTTTTATATGATAGTATTGAACATATAATACGTGGTGTGTATTTATAGAATTATCAGAGACCACACAATATTGGTGAAGGTGGTGTTGGCCCCAGCGAGGCTCGTGGAGAGACTTCGCATCACGACCAAACGACTCCACGTAGTTCGAATCCTTCACCATTGTTGTCGACCGAAACAGTCGGCAACACGTTCCTAAACACCACGGACCCCCGCTGTGAGCGCAACAGCCGCTACTGACCAACACACAACAGATCCTCCACAAGAAGGCGTCGACACCAAGTCCCCTATCAATTTTGATGTTGAACAAGCTACATTTCCAGGATCTTCCCTTGTCAAAAGCATGGGAACACTGGAGACAACATTTTTGGTGGACGAATATCTAGTCCCAATAAAGATACCGATGATCCCAGGTAATTAATCATAGTTGATCAAGTTAATTAGTGTTTATAATTTCATTGTAATATACCGATAAAACATTTTTTATCAACTATTTATTATCATGGCATGATTGTTGTGCAGGAAACAATGTTTTCTATAAACATATGAATGACTTTTTCTTGGAGATCTTCGGGCCCACCATCCGATCAAGGTGGGATAGACAACCGAAACATTTAAAAGATGAACTCACTAATCGGTTGGTTGGCCTGTTCGGGGGAGAAAACCTTCAGTCATGCCAATGTCTTGAAAAAGGCTTGTCAACATGTGAAGGTTGTCCGAGACCAATATAGGACACACCTCGAAAGAAACCATAGGTATGAGCGCCCACCAATGATTCCAGCAATGGAGTGGAGAGCTCTAGTGGAAGATGGAATGGAGAAGGCTCTGAGAAGAGAAGGCAAGCTAACACCAGGCATAGGGAGGTATGCAATACTTTCCGCAATGTAATTCTAAACTTTATTATCCTTGATTTAATACTTGGAACATCTAACGTATTTCAACACTTGCATAGGCTACCAGACACATCAAAGGCCACAAAGGCAAGACTAAAAAAAGTAGGTCAGCACAAGCTTGGCCCTGGTGGTTATTCGAATTTGGCGGCACGGTTTGTAAGTTTCGAGAAACCAACAATGAATACAAATAATAAATTGAAAATTATTTTTCGTTTTATTGCACTGTAAAATGTTAATTAATGACGACAAGCAAATATGCAAGTCGATCGATTCAATGAAGTACCCACAGAGGAAGACATGAAGCTTGGCTTCCATGAAGGCTTTGAAGTTGTTGTTGAACATAGAAGAAGCTTATCTGGGCAGACACAGTCTTGTGGTACCAATCCATCTGGTGCACAGGTATATAGAATCTATGTAGTTTAATGAAGATTTGTCGCTTGTGGAATATTTTCATTCCAAATACTTGATGTAAAATATTGACTCTGTTTTTAACAGGAAAGTAATGATCCCATTAGTGTCGAGGGGGGACAACAACAAATCGATGATCAAGCTTCAAATCCCAGTAATGAATTTATTCATATGCTACAATTTTATGTATAGCATTGCAAATGGTGATCATTAATTGTAGTTCACCGTATTTCAACTGTAGAGCATGTAGAGGGTGAAACTGTACAGGTTGAGACTGGACAAGAACATCAACAACATGATTTGGTCACACCTGGTAAAAAAACACCTTCGTAATGAATTGTTTTAAATGAAAAAATTGTCATTACAATAGAAAAATATAACGATGTCACATTTTCACATCGTTGCAGCAAATATGAACCCCTTGCAGCAAAATCCAGGTCTAGATCAACAACAATCAGCTAGGATATTGAAAACATCACCAAAAGCGCTTGCTAAAGAACCAAGAACTGGAAGAAAAAGTCTAGATGATGTAGATGGTCCTCTCATATATTATATACCACTGAAGAGAAGAAAAACTTATAAAAAGAAGGACGAGAAAAACAACGACTAAATATTTTCGATAACAATATATCGTCCACTATTTTTGGTCTAATGAATGAATGAATGGTTTAATGAATGTTCTAATGTTTTAATGATTCACTGTAGTAAACTGTTACCTTCATTGAATTTCAACTTTTATTGAATGAATGTGTTGACTGAATGATTAATGAATGGTGTATTGAATTTTATCTTTTATTGAATGAATGTGTTGATCGACTGAAACGATGGTTTAGTGAATGTTAGCATTTATTGAATGAATAATGGATGAAAGTTCATGATGAAATATGGATGAATTTGCACATATTTGTTTTTTTAAATTACATGCATTGGGTATGGGGAATTGAGAGTGATGTGAGGGGGGGGGGGGCATAAGAGCTTCCACATTCACGTGGTTGGCCCTGTTCAGTAGAGAATATGAAATTATTCTCGAAATAGAGAGGAGCTTAATGAATATTCTGACAATGGTGACGATTCATTCTATATTTACGTTTCCCTTAAGCTGCAATATGGCAAACTCATAGTTCACTATCAAGATTTCTTTGACCGTCAGCTTTGTCAGACAAACCTTAATAGTGAACTATAAGTTTGTCATTTGCAGTTGAAGGGAAACGTAATACCATGAATCGTCAACCGTTGCCAGGCTGAAACTGAATACCGTGGAAACTCATTGGATGGCGAAAATTCATTGAATGGTTTAATGAATTTTCTAATGCTTTAATGATTCAGTGTAGTAAACTGTTACCTTTATTGAATTTCAGCTTTTATTGAATGAATGTGTTGACTGAATGATTAATGAATGTTTTATTGAATGTTATCTTTTATTGAATGAATGTGTGTATCGACAGAAATAATGGTTTAGTGAATGTTAGCATTTATTGAATGAATAATGAATGAAAGTTCATGATAAAATATGGCTGAATTTGCACATATTTGTTTTTTTCGAGTGCATGCATTGGGTATGGGGAATTGAGAGTGATGTGTGAGGGGGGGGGGGGGGGGGCGCATAAGAGCTTCCACCTTCACGGCTCAATGAATATTCTGACAACGGTGACGATTCATTGTATATGTACATTTCCCTTAAGTTGCAATATGGCAAACTCATAGTTCACTATCAAGATTTCTTTGACTGTCAGCTTTGTCAGACAAACCTTAATAGTGAACTATAAGTTTGTCATTTGCAGTCGAAGGGAAACATAATACCATGAATCGTCAACCGTTTCCAGGCTGAAACTGAAGACTGTGGAAACTCATTGGATGGCGGAATCATTGAATGGTTGAATGAATTTTCTAATGTATTAATGATTCAGTATAGTAAACTGTTACCTTTATTGAATTTCAGCTTTTATTGAATGAATGTGTTGACTGAATGATTAATGAATGGTTTATTGAATGAATGTGTGTATCAACAGAAACAATGGTTTAGTGAATGTTAGCATTTATTGAATGAATAATGGATGAAAGTTCATGATAAAATATGGATGAATTTGCACATAATTGTTTTTTTCGAGTGCATGCATTGGGTATGGGGAATTGAGAGTGATGTGAGGGGGGGGGGAATAAGAGCTTCCACCTTCATGTGGTTGGCCCTGTTCAGTACGTGGTTGGCCCCTGTTCAGTAGAGAATATGAAATTATTCTCAAAATAGAGAGGAGCTCAATGAATATTCTGACAACGGTGACGATTCATTCTATATTTACGTTTCCCTTAAGCTGCAATATGGCAAATTCATAGTTCACTATCAAGATTTCTTTGACCGTCATCTTTGTCAGACAAACCTTAATAGTGAACTATGAGTTTCTCATTTGCAGTCGAAGGGAAACGTAATACCATGAATCGTCAACCGTTGCCATGCTGAAACTGAAGACCGTGGAAACTCATCGGATGGCAGAGATTCATTGAATGGTTTAATGAATTTTCTAAGGTTTTAATGATTCAGTGTAGTAAACTATTACCTTTATTGAATTTCATCTTTTATTGAATGAATGTGTTGACTGAATGATCATTAATGAATGGTTTATTGAATGTTATGTTTTATTGAATGAATGTGTGTATCGACAGAAATAATGGTTTAGTGAAAGTTAGCATTTATTGAATGAATAATGGATGAAAGTTCATGATAAAATATGGATGAATTTGCACATATTTGTTTTTTTCGAGTGCATGCATTGGGTATGGGGAATTGAGAGTGATGTGAGGGGGGAGAGGGGCCATAAGAGCTTCCACCTTCACGTGGTTGGCCCTGTTCAGTAGAGAATATGAAATTATTCTCAAAACAGAGAGGAGCTCAATGAATGGCTACGATGCTGGCTTTCTACAACCCAAAACCCTAACTACATGTAATCTCAAAATTAATGACTACCAACCACCTACTGGTTCTTATTTAATAAAAATTAGTCTTTTACATTAAGTAACTACCCATTAACTATCTAATGAGCCTTATTCAAAGAATATGATCTCATACATGAATATACAAACTCCTCAGTATACCAAATTAGAGAAGTTAGGTAAGAGTACCTTGACAGAATGGAAGCACACTACCATATCTTTGTGACAAATATGCCACAATGTTACATAACTTCCCAGTCCTTTTATTCTGCTACGTGGAAAGCCTATAGTCCATAAAGTAAGGTCCATAGACACTAGCACTTGAGACTTAGAGTACAGTCTTTTGTGCCACCTTAATAGGCACCCACTAGCCTGTAGGTCCACTTGAATAATGATTGACTCCGTCGCTTAATACAATGACTCTAATACAATGGCTTTATTACAACGGTTCTATTCCCTTAGGCTACTCCGTTGCTAATACAATGGGAAGAGAATAATGGGGTTCTCAGTTATATATATATATGTAATTATTCTACATATTTCCATAATAGAGATAGAATATATTGATTTCCTGCAGTATGAAAAATTTTATTTGAAAAATGCTATTTTTTTTTTAAATGTAATGGGTGGTCGCTTAATCGACGCTCTAAACCAACGAAGGTATGGTAATATCCAACGGTTTTGAAATACTACCAATGGTTCGGAACATCGGTTTCCTTTTTTTTTGTATGGCATACATGTCGCTTTACCGACGACCCAATCCGATGACCGTATGGTAATAGCCGACGGTTTTGCAATACGACCGACGGCTCGGAATGTCGGATTCCGTTTTATTTGTATGGCATACACGTCTCTTAACCAACGACACAATCCAAAATTTTTTATGGAAAATACGTCTCTTAACCGACGACTAAACCGATGCATAATCGATGGAGAAAGATGGTAATCCGACTACCTGCGAAGCTGGAGGAAGTCGGTTAACCGACGTGTTTTCTAGTCGAATATCCGACGTCTTGAACTACGTCGGATTTTAGCCGATATCCCACCGATGATAAAAAAAGACTAGAATTGTCGGATAGTCGACCATAAGTTGTAGCAAATTCAACTTTTTAGCCATCGGATTTTGGGTCAAAAAAACTTAGTGACTCTAACAGAACAAACCCAAGATCTTACCAAGGCTAATTTCAAAAGAGAGTAGGTATGGTGCATGAAATATAAGACAGAGGGAAACCATGCAAATGAATGTCCCCTACTTCGTGGAGGAATTGTGCAGGGTCACCTAGTCAGTCTATTTCCTGGGAGACCTTTGGGAGGAGTTTTTCAAGTATCCCTACCCAATAAACCTATCCCAACCTTTAGATACTCTTTCATCACCCTTAAGAGCATAAAATAGTGGCCCTCCAAGGGGGTGTCTCTACGAGACATCTCCCCATGAATAAAAAATTAGGAGAGTTCCTAACCCTACCTAAGAAAGAAGAAGAAATATACTTTATTTCCAAGGAGTGAAAAGAGCCTATGCGTAGACCCAAAATTGTAGCAGCTGGTGACACCAAATCAGGATGAGTAATAGTGCTTGGACTACTAAGACTACCAATTGATATTTCTCTCAATATTTCTAGAGAGGATGCTTTATACATTTGCAATTGTTTCTAGTGATTGTAATAGCATGACATAGCAGGGATGATGACATATCCATTTTTTAGGAATGATTGGTAGAGCTTTGTTTTCTTGGACATTGTTTGTATTGAATGAGTTTAGTTTTGTCCAGTAGTATCAATGTTGCTCCTAAGATGACAATGTTTTAAGGTTGCAATGTCATCCCATACTATTAATAGTATTGCATGAGGATGCCACTAGTGATCAATTCAAGGGAATTCTTGTTGTACAAAGTCTTTGGAATGATCTTTGTTATACAAAGCAAGCCATTTTTGGCCTCAAATCTCAGTAAAGAAGTTGCTATTTCAATTTTAAACAGGCATATTTTTAGATTTATTTTTCCCCATTTATGTGGGTGCCGAGGATATTTAACATCTTATATTGTGATTTGTTACAAATAAAATTTGTTAAATACCATCACCAATAAGGAGGGATAGGCCTAATTCTATTTCAAGATTCAAAGAAAGGGATTTCAATTGAGAAGAACAATTAAATGTTGAAAGGTTTTCCATAGTTTAATGCCATTGGTTCTGCAGACTACAACACTAAATCTATCGTAGGAATGTAAAGGTTGAAACATGTGATTTTAAGATTTTCAAGATTTGATCAATGGATGTTGGTTAACAATATCATTCGGAGGCATACATATGAGTCAGTGAAGAAACTATAATATCATAATCAACTGAACATTAAATTCTTAGATTCAAAATTTTAGACTTTTATCCATCTAAAAAACCTATTTTTGGGTCACATGACAAATCTGTGCACAATTACTCGTCAAATTTGAAACTGAGGAAAGAGCATAACTAACATTATGCATATGCAAGGCATTTAGAGTACACTACTACATTCTAAATTATAGGCATATGAACAAACAAACAACTGCATCAATCCAGGTTGGTTTTTAATTTCATTTATCTCGTTCTGCTAAAAACTCTTTGATGTGTTATTTCATTTTTGAAGATAGAATAAGCATAAGGACGGTCATTGATTGAGACATTTCCTTTTTCAAGTCTTTCAAGGCTAACAAAATATTTTAGAGAACTTGGGATATTTGAGATATCTGTAATTCCTCTGTCTCCAAGGTTTGGTTCTATTTCTTTGCACATTCATATTTCTATTTATGTATCTAACTTTCGTAGTTATGTCAATGGAGTTTAGTGGATTGGAGAGTTGAAACTGAAATATGTATGCAGGGAAGTTCCACAAATTGAATTCACTTTTGAAGTGGATACCAACAATATCTTGAATGTTAAAGAAAAGGACAAGGGCACTAGAAAATCTGAAATATCACCATAACAAATGACAAAGGAAGATTGAGACAAGCTTAAATTGATAGAATGTTGAAAGAAGCAAAGGAGGTCAGAAGGGACGACAAAAAGGTCAAGAAACACATTGATTCCTAGAACTATTTGGAAATCTATGTCGATAACATGAAAAAAATAATTAACGATAAGGACAAGCTTGCTAACAAAATTGACTCAAATGACAAGGAGAAAATAGATGCAACATTGAAGGAGGCCGCCAAATGGCTAGATGAAAGCCAGTCAGCCGACAAGGAAGATTACAAGGAGAAGTTCAAGGAAGTAGAATCTATTTGCAACCTTATTGTAATCAAATTATATCAACAATTAGGAGGATATAGTGAAGATGATGAGTCCAATGGGAAACTTTTAATGGATTTTAAAAAGTAGTTGAATTTTGTGACAATAATAGAAAAAGATGTGACATGGGCTACAACGATCTTCTTTTATTAATTTTATATCGTGAGAGTAATGTAACCGTTGAACATCCACACCAATATGTCATTCTTTACAGGATGAGTAATGTAACAGTTGAATATTCACACCAATGAATCATTTTTATAGGAAGATCAATATGGCATCAAGACAATGCTTACCATTTAGCATCTATTGGTGCTTTGTTGTTCTCAAAGGAAATGAATCTCTTGATTTGTTCTTTCAGTGAATACTTATTTTGTTATAAATGATATGATATTCAATTTGTTGATGCAATTTTCCATTATAATGTTTCCCTTGTTTTATGTATGTGGATTTGCAATAACAAGATTACAATAATATGCCATTTTGGATCCATCTAGCCAGAATAAATAATTGTTTCCATTATAAGCTAATTTATGTTGTTATGTTGTGCTATTTGAACTTATTTAATGGAGTGCAAGCTGGAAATGTATAGAGAACAAGAGAGTAGTTTCAAGGGTAGTGGGTGTCGAATTAGAATAAAATTTGCATGGATTTTTGTCATAGTTTTTTAGAAAAGAATGAGTAATGAAGAAAAAAGACACTTTGTGGGATTGAATGTTATGCATTCATAAAGAGCATTGCTACATAATTATTTAATCATAGGATTGAGAGAACTCGTAAGATCTCCAAAGGACAAATTGGTTTTAGGAAAAATAAACTTGGTACCAATGTTTTACTAATTTTAAAAAGTGTTGAACTTTAGGAATACGAGTACTCCAACCAACAAGAAAAATCTCATCAATCCGACTTGACTCTTGTCTAGGTGAACATCATCCATATCCTTCTTCATGAGACCCATTGTCTTCCTAAAAATTTCGTTGTTCAATTCCTCAAAGCAAGCACTTTTCATAGGCTCAGAAAACTCTATGCCATCAAAGAGAGACTCAATCTCAACTCAAACCTAGTGTTGGTTACTTAGGGTTCTTTTAGCTTGTTCACATTCCCTTCTCGGTCTTCCCAACCCTTTTTTGTCCTTACTAATATCCCTTTTGTGGTTCTTCTTGATCATTTTGATGAAATATTCCATAATCCTTTGGTCAAAGTCCTCACCTTCATATTAATTGACATCCCAATAAGTTGAAAGCTCAAAAGCCAACAATAAACATCAAATGGTAACCACAATTACGCAAGTAATCACATCCTAATGCAAAATCGCCAAACAGAGAGTTCATAATAATTACCTCCAATATGGGTATCAATGTTTGTAAGCAAAACCTTAAAAATTATGTTACCAATAGTTAGAATGTTGACATCAAAAGTGTCACCACCCAAATAAAAACAACAATGCTTTTAACTATTAATGATCAATTCAATTTAAATAAAATGATGTAGCAAAATTATAGAGATGTAAGTTTTGAGATACATACAGTTAAGTTTTGAAAGAAAATCCAATGAAGAAATCTAAACTTTGTATTTAAAAAGTAAAAAATTTACGTTTTGTATTGTGCTAGGAAGTACCAACATAAAAATAAAATTTGAATAAAATTTTATAAAACAACTTCTTATTAACCTTGTCTATAAACTTGAAACATCTTCGCATTAAACCTACACTAAAACTATAGTCGTTGAAGTATCTTCAAATGGAAATAGTAAAAAACTTTAACAAAAGAGTAACAATTCCTTGGAAAATACATCTTCATGTTTGTATGTACAAAAACACCAATATTCCAACAAATATATATGGAATTGATAAACCTTGACAACTATTAATATAAATCCATCAATCTTTCATTTGTAATTCAAATTAAATGCCTAAGCTGATAAGAGAGTCATATATTAATCCTCTTCTCAAATATTACTTCCAAGCATAGCCTAACATGACTCTTTTTATCGTGCTTTCCAAAGCCACTGTTGTTCTCTCAAAACCCATTCATAAGAAAGAAAATGGCAATAAAATATATCTTCATAAGAATTAAAATTGGAATTTGGAAACTTTCATGTTTTCAATATGTGAAACATTCCATTGCCAAGAACATCAAGAAAGGTTAAGAAAGGTTAAAACCTCAAATTAAATGCTTATGCATTGACAGACATTATATGTAGGATAAATAGGAAATCTCTATGGTCAAACGTTTCTACAAGCACTTTTCCTTTCCTACCTTTGAGAACAATTGTTTTGTTTCTCTTATTCGTGTTTACCTATGTCTACACTCCACTTATATATCGTTGTTGTAAAATGGCTTTTAAGGTCTTCAATTCTCTACAATTCCACATGAATCAAGAACACTCATCTTGCATCTTAATGTAGCAATGTACTAATTTAAAGAACTATTGAATATAAATACAATTATTGTCAAATTTGCTACATCTTTTTCAGTTTACTCTTTGGAGTGAGTTCATAACTTACAATACTCAACCACTTGAGCTAGCACACCTAGCATTTAAGCTAGAATATATTATTATTTCCTTGACATGTTGTTTTGGCACAGGCCAATTAATCCAGTGTCGAGATGAAATGTTTGGCAGAGACTATGAACAAAACATTAGTGGAATGTTTTTAGTATTAATTTTTTTTATTAAATGGATCTTTTTTCTGCCATCTGATTGGATCTGGATAGATGACATTTTTCTCGTTATCAGCATCCCAAGGGCCGGCAGCATGCTTACCTTAGCATATCTTCTTCCTGGATTTCGTCGTGCAGCACTGAACCTACAGTATGGTTTGATCTTTGAACCTGTAATGTTGTAAAATTACCGTTTCATTTTGATTTCGAGGAATTGCAGTGATTACTGAATTGGAAACCCTCTTAAGCCACAGAATTTGATACGGCATGTAATAATTGCTATACTATTATGCCTGCAACCAAATGCCATGAAGATTGATCCATTTATACATCCATGCCAAGTGTCGAAAGTACTAGGATATCATGTACCATCTTAGGATTACAGTACGAATGCTTTTGTTTACCATTTACCCTTTTGTTTTTGCAATACTCTGAAGTCTCGATTCTTCTGGAGAAAAAGAGAACTCGAGCTCTTCCATCTGGTTTTCACAATACTCTCGAGTCTCGATTCTTCTGGAGAAAAAGACAACTCGAGCTCTTCCATCCGGTCCGAGAAAAAGAGAACTCGAGCTCTTCCATCCGGTCCGGGGTCAACCTCTTCCTTCTTAGTTTACTTCTTTCCACAAATTTTGAACAATTACTCAGCTCAGCGCCTGGTCAAGGTAGACTGTTCGCATTTAGGTTATGCCTCCAGTGGAAACACAATTAAATTTCGGCATTCTGCAAGTTATTCACTAATTCTTCCAAAAGGTAGAGTAAATTTTTTTTTTTGAATTTTTATTTGTTGCTTCATTGTTTTACTTCGCTATTTGTTGAGGTATTCTCAACCTAATTCATGTTTTCCTTTCATTTGCAGTGGGACGATTAAGACGAGAGGGTTTATACTTCTGAACTCATCAAGTTCAGGTGATGGAAATAATTTTCCGCTGAGTGTAATTCTACTCATTTATCTGCAATTTTCTTGCATCAGGAATATTAGGGTTTTCTGCATAAACCCACAACCGTGGGTACTCATTCCTCTCATGGGTAATCATTCAAACCCACAACCCTGCTTAGTTATTTGGGTGATTGTATTTCTCATTTGTGTAAACTTACTTTTCGAATTCTCTTTCTACACAGGGTTGGTTGAGGCTACCATCTCCCTGGCACACCCATGGTCTGGACTTGAGCAGAAGTCAGTAAGTCTTGAATAGTCTGCTTAATTAATTACAGAATTCGTTTTATGTTCATCACTGTAAAAATAGTTACAATTACATAATTTCTTTCAATTTAAGATTTCGATACACAGGTTTCCTAAACAGAGAGATTCTTTTTCCAATTGTAAACTTGACATATTAATATGTTTAAGTTATTATTAAATTTTGGTTTTTGCTCAGTTAACTATATTGCCGTGGTTTTTAGCAAAGTTCTGCCAGTGTTTATCTTTCTCTCGATTCAATCTCATGGTTTTATGATGGAAATAGTTTAATGGGTATTTAATTAACTGATCCTGTTCTAATTCTTTTAGATCCATCAAATTTAATCCTTAGAAATTCCAGGCAACCTGTGTCATCATGTCATTTCAATATATTTCTTATTTCATTCTTCATCAGGGAGAAAGGTGTATTTGGTTCTTAGAGCAAGACTTGATTTTTAATTTCAAATATTATTTCCTTAAGTAGTTCATTATGCTACATGTGAAACATACACGCGTTGTCAAGTATATCTTCCTTCTATGGAGAATGATTGGGACCTTCAGCCTCTATCTATTGTTTCCAAACCAGGTCCAGGATTGTTTCCTACATTCTCCTTGTTTCTTCCTTCTACTTTTAAGTTTTGTTGTCATTTTAGTGTTTAGAAGATCCGTCTTGAAATGCATCAAATGTGCCATCATATTAGATTTGGGGAATAATAATCAGCATCTTGAATTTTGATTGATCAACATCTTGATTGATCTGCATATTTCATTTTAGATTTGGGAAATAATAATCAACATCTTGAATTTTGATCGATCAACATCTTGCATGTTTCAGGACCACAATAATGACCTAAACATTGCCCATCCATCTCATCATGCACTTAAGCTGAGGGATGAGTTGTGTTTCTGGTTTTGTGTAAAAAAATAAAAATAGCAACAACCACATTTTTAAATGTGGTTGATATTCGTCGATCGGCCTATATCAACCATGGCCACACATTTAAAAACTGGTTGATATAGGCCAATCGACGAATATCAACCACATTTAAAAATTTGGTTGTTGCTAATGGACAGCCGGCTCACCGAAAAGATAACTAAATTAAAATAATAAAAATATTATTTGGAAATTAAAATAAAAGAAATATATTAAGTTAAAAAAATTAAATAAAAATATTAAAACATATTAAATATTAAATAAAATAAAATAAATAATTTAATATAATTTAACTTAACTTAATTTAATTTAATTTAATTACTTTACTCTAATTTAATTTAATTTAATTTAAATTTAATTTTTAATATGGTTTAATATGTTTTATTTAATTTAATTTTTAATATGTTTTAATTATTTAATTTAATTAATTTAATTTAACTTAATTTAACTAACTTAATTTAATTTAATTTAATTTAGTTTAATTACTTTATTTAAATTAAATTAAATTAAATTTATTTTATTTTATTTGATAAAATTAAATAATTAAAACATATTGAAAACATATTAAAACATATTAAAAATTAAATTAAATAAAACATATTAAACCATATTCAAAATTAAATTTAAATTAAATTAAAATAAAATACTAAAACATATTAAGAAGAATTAAATTTAAATTAAAATAAATTAAATGATATTAAAAATTAAATTAGATTAAGTTAAATTAAATTAAATTAAAACATATTAAAACATATTAAAAAGTAAATTAAATTAAATTAAAATATTAAAACATATTTTAAATTTGATTAAGTTAAATTAAATTAATTAATTAAATTAAATTAAAATAATTAAAATAAATGATTAATTAAAATTTAATTAATTAATTAATTTAATGTAATCTAAATTTAATTAATTTAAAATAATTTTTTATTTAATTAATTAATTTAAATACTTTAATTAATTAATTTAGTTGGCTAATCATGGTTATTCGTGGTTTACTATGGTTGTTTATGGTTGTCCATCATTCTTCATAGTTGACCATGATAGTCCATGGTTGGCTAGGGTTAACCATGGTTATTCGGAGTTAAACATGGTTTATTATGGTTGACCATTGTTGACTATGGTTATTCATAGTTAACTATGGTGAATTATGGATGACCATGCTTGATTATGGTTGAATCTATGGCTGACAATGATAGACCCTTTGGTTGAATATTGTTGATTATTATTAGCCAACTATGATTGACCTTAGTTGAATGTGGTTGACTATGGTTGACCATATTTGGTTAACCATGGTTGTTAATGCCAAGCTATGGTTGCTCATGGTTCACCATGGTTTTTCATGGTTGACCACAGTTGATTATAGTCAACCATGGTTATTCATTAAAGACCATGGTTGACTATCGTTGACTTTGGCTAACCATGGTTGACTTTGGTAGACTATAGCTTGACCGTGGTTGAATTTGGTTGTGGTCAACCATGAAGAACCGTTGTGAATAATGGTCAACCATAGTAAACAATAGTCAACAATAGCCAACCATGGTCAACAAAAGTCGCCCATGGCCACCCAAAGTCAACCATAATCAACCAAATTCAACCATGGTAACCTAATGTCAACAATGGTCAACCAAAGTCAACCACCAGCAACTTAAGTCAACCATAGTCAACTAAAGGCAACCACAGTCATATGGTCAACCAAAGTCGACCGCGTTCAACTAAAGTCTATCAAAGTCAACCATGGTTAAAGTAAACTATAGTTATGATTGACTAAGGTTGAATATTGTTGAATTTGGTCGAATATGGTTGATTATGGTTAACTTTGTTTGACTATTGTTAACTTTGATTGACCATGGTTGACATTAGTTGACATTGCTTGACCATGGTTGACTATGGTTGGATTTGTTTGACTTTGGTTGACCATGGTTTACTTTGGTTGAATTTTGGTTGAGCGTGGTTAACTTTGGTCGATGATGCTTGACCATGGTTGAATATGGTTGACTTTATTTAAGTAGTGTCAACCTTTGTTAACGATGGTTGACTTTTTAACCATAGTCAACCAAAGTCAACTTAAGCCAACCATAGTCAACTAAAGTTAACCAAAGTCAACCATGGTCATATAAAGTCTACCAAAGTCACACATGGTTAAAGTCAACTGTAGTTATGGTTGATGATGGTTGAATATTATTGAATTTGGTCAAATATGGTTGACTTTGTTTCAGTATGGTTAACTTTGATTGGCCATGGTTGACTTTGGTTAACCATGGTTGACATTGGTTGACCATGCTTGACTATGGTAGACTGGTTAGTTTTGGTTGACTATGGTTTACTTTTGGTTGATTGTGGTTGACTTTGGTTGATGATGGTTGACTATGGTTGACTTTGTTTGATTATTGTTATTTCAGGCAAGGGATTTGTTATATATTAATTAGTTAGATATAGTTATTTTAGGTAAAGGATTTGTTATATATTAATTAGTTGACCATGTTTGACTTTGGCTGACCATGGTTGACAATTATTGAATATGCTTGACCATGGTTGTTTATGGTTGACTCTGGTTAACAAATGGATGAATTTGGTCGAGTATGGTTGACCATGGTTAACTATGGTGGACCATCGTTGACCATTGTTGACTTTGGTTAACCTCGGTTGAGTTTAGTTTACCATTGTTAACTTTGGTGGACCATGATTGACTTTGGTTGAATTTTGGTTGGCCATAGATAACTTTGGAAGACTATGGTTGACTATTGTTTACGTTTGTTGACTTTGGATAACCATAGTTGACTTTGGATAAACATGGTTGACTTTTGGTTGACCAAGGTTGACATTGGTTATGGTCAACGATGAAGAACCATAGTGAACAATGGTCAACCATAGTCGGCCATGGGAAACCAAAGTCAACCATAAGTTTGGTTGACTTTCGCTACGCATCATTTACTTTGTTTGACAACGGTTGACTATGGTCAACTTTGGTTTACCATGGTTGACTTTCGTTGATCATGGTTGACTTTCATTGATTATGGTTGAATTTGGATGATCATGGTTGAATTTTGTTGACCATGGTTGAATTTGGTTGACCATGGTTGGATTTGGTTGATTATGGTTGATTTTGGATGACCATGGCTGATTCTGGTTGGCTATGTTTGACTTTGGCTAACCATGGTAGACTTTTGGTTGACCATGGTTGACTTTTGTTGACTTTTTTTTACCATGGTTAACTTCGGTTGACCATGGTTGACTTTTGGTTAAATTTGGTTGTCTATTATTGACATTGGTTGTCCATGGTTGACTTTTGGTTGGCCATGGTTGAGATTCGTTGCCTTTTGGTTGGCCATTGGTGTTCATGGTTGACCATGGTTCACTATTTTTTACCATGTTTAATCTTGGTTGACCGTGGTTTCATATGGTTGTTCCTTATTGGATATGGATGACTATATTCAATAATGTTTGAAAATGGTCAGCCATGGTCGACCATGGTTGTTCATGGTTAACCATGTTTTTCCATGGCCAATTATAGTTGATTACAGTTGTTGATGGATGGGCATGGTTGTTCATGGTTTACTATGTTTGAGTATGGTTGAATTGTTATATATCTCAATGGTTATATATTACATTTTAATGGTTATCGAGAGTTATGTTTAGGTTTCTTTAGATTGATCAGTATGAAATTGAAATTAGATCAAAATATTGAATGTTTTCTATTTACTTGGGTTACTTAAGTATAATATATTTGTTAGGATATTAGCTTTGAATTGAAAATTGAAATCTCTTTTAGTACCGTCAAATTAAATTATTCCTAGTTCAAACACATTGACCATATTTTCTATTTACTTGTTAACCATGTTTGACTTAGGTTAATAACAGTTGATCAGGGTAACTATGCTTGACTTTGGCTTTCTATGGTTGAATTTGGTTTAACCATTGTTTGGGCATCATTCACTTTAATCCATAGTTGACTTTGAACCATGGTTGACCATTGTTGACTTTAAACTAAGTTCAACTATTTTAAATCATGCTTGACTATTGTTTAAATATGGTTCACTCTAGTTCATCATGGTTGTCCTTGGTTGATTACAATGCATCATGGTTGACTATTATTATAGCATAGTTAACTACGGTTGACTTTGGTTAACCATGATTGACTATATCTAACCATAGTTGATGACATCTCATGGTTGACTTTGTTTTCCCATAATTAGCTATTGGTTGACTTTTGTTTTTCCATGATTGATGATTGTTTGACTTTTGACAATGGTTGCTTATGGTTAGTTTTTGTTGACCATGGTCAACTATGGTTGACAATAGTTTACCATGGTTGACTACGGTTGACCATGTTTGACTATGGTTGTGTGTGGCTGGGAATAAATGACTTTGGTTTACATTGGTTGACCATGGTTGTCGATCTTCGACTATGGTTGACTTTGGTTGACCATAATTGACTTTGGTTTACTATGGTTGACCATGATTGACTATGGTTAACTTTGTTTGACTATGGGTGAACTTTGTTAACTAATTAGCTAAGGTAGACTATGGTTGAGCATGGTTGACTTTGTATGGGTGTAATAGACTTTACATTGACCACGATTGACTTTTGTAGTCGATTGACTTTGGTAAGGTATGGTTAACTATGGTTTACTATGGATGGATGTTGTTGGCTTAGGTTGACTAACTGACTATGGTTGACCATGTTTGACTCTCGTTACTTTTGGTTGACCTTGGTTAACTATGGGTGACCATGGTTGACTTTATTTGTCCAAAGTTTACCATGGTTGACTTTTGATGACCACAGTTGACTTTGGTTGATGATGGTTAACCATGGTTGAGCATGGTTAGATGTGGTTGACATGGTTAACCTTGTTTTTCCATGATTGATGATTGGTTGACCTCGTTTGAATTTTCCATATGGTTGACAAGGTTTGATACAGTTATTTGTAGTTAACCATGGTTAGCATTTTCAACTATGGTTGAATTGGGGTCGCCATAATTGACTTTGGTTTACGTTGGTTAACCATGATTGACCATGTTCGACTATGGTTTACTTCAAGTTTGACTCGAATCCAGGATCAACTTCAATCCATGGGTGACATCGATCCAAGGTTGACTTCAATCCATGGTTGACTTCAATCCAAGGTTGACTTCAATTTCTGGTTGACCTCAGTCCATTAATAATATTAATAATACTAAATTCAATCCAAGGTTGACTCTAATCCAAGGTAGACTTCAATCCAAGGTAGAATTCAATCTTAGTTAATATGGCTTGCTTCATTGGTCACGTTGATGTACTATAATGTATAGTTGAATTTAATCCAAAGTTGAAGCATTGGTTATGTATGCATGCCTTTACATATTAACATCAAATATAACAAACACTTATTTGGTTACTATGTGTAAGCAAAATCAATAATTTTTTGGGTGACATTGTTAAGGTTTAGTTGATTATATTTGTAACTTATCTCTACCATGATTGAATTTGGTTTACTGTGATTATACTTGGTTGAATTCAAATGGTGAAATCAAAGCTATGTTAGGTTGACTTTGGTTATAAAATTGTGGGTGACATTGGATAAATTTGGATAACTTTTGTGTATTATGTTCCATTATATATTAAAGTTAGGTGAGGCATGGTTTATCATATATAAAAGTATGGTGTGGTGTGCTTGATAAAATTTTAAATTTTTCACAAAATTTAAAGCAATTTCAAAAAAGTGGGTTCATTTCCTTGTGGCTGCTTATGGTGTTTACATTTGAATTGGATGTAGCATGGTTGATTATACCCTTAGTTTGGTGTGCGGTGGATGTTTATCTTTTAACTTTGGTGAACCTAGCTATGTATGCATGACTTTTAATACTATCATGAAATATAACAACCACTTGTATGCTTACTTGTATTAATCCATGTTTTTCTAAGGTTCTTTAATCAAGGTGGACTTTAATCCAAGGTCGACTTTAATCCATTTTGACTTTAATACATAGTTGATTTTAATCCATGTTGAGTTTAATCCATGGAGACTTTAATCCATAGTTGACTTTAATTGATAGTTGGTTGACTATGGTTGCTTCATGGTCGGCGTTGGTTGACTTTAATCCATGTTTTATACATGTTGACTTTAATTCATAGTTGACTTTAATCCATAATTGACTTTCATTCACAGTTAAATTTAATCCACGGTTAACTTTAATCAATAGTTGGTTGCCTACGATTGCTTCATGGTCGACATTTGTTGAATTTAATCCATAGTTGACTTTAATCCTTGTTTACTTTCCTCCATGTTGAATTTAATTTCCATTCTTGACATTAATCCATAGTTGAACCATGTTAACATTTATACATAGTTGACTTTAATCCATAGTTTCCTGAAACAATCCATATTTGAACCATGTTGACTTTAATTCATAGTTGACATTAATATGTGATTGAATTTAATACATGTTGAGTTTAATCCATGGGAGTCACTTTCATCCAACTTGACTTTAATATTAATGTTTGGAGATGTCTAAAAATTTGATGATTAGGATAGAATGGCCATTTTTAGCTAGAATCTCACATTTTTTTCTTGATTTGCAAAATTGAAATTTATGTGTGTTTTATTGGGATTTTGATGTTAGAAATGGATTCAGAACCCTCAAAAACCCCTATGCCACCCAAAATTCTAAAATTTGAGAAGTGTCTAGATTTTTCAAAATCATGCTCGAAAATTCATCTATTCGGACTCAAATCATAGAATTTTTAGACTACGTGTTAATGTTTAGATAAATAGTATTATTAATTATTAATATTAGTGTCAATATGGTTAGTATTATAAATCATTAATGTCATTTTTTTACTATCTTCTTCTTATCATATGGTTCAGACCTCTTAACGTGGCTACATCCATGGAGAAACAATCCAATGGGCCCACCGGAAGGGGCCTCAAATGAACCCTATAATGGCTTGGTCCTTCATGCTCCAACCAACTAACCTACCGCACACGACATCATTATTTTTTACTATCATCAATATTACTTTATAATATTTTGCTTAATGTATGGAATTATATTATAATATTAAAATGTATTAATATCAATGTCAATATTAATATTAATATCAAATATATTATTATTATTATTAATTATTATGTTAATATGATTAATGATATTAATATTTAATATAATTATTGTTTAATATTATCAATATTATTATTAACATTAACATTATTATTTTTATATAGTGGAAACACTTTGGCAAAACAAATGAAGAAGAGCACGGTTGCTTGTCACCAGTGTGCCAAAAGAGGATTCATTTTACCCTAAAAGTGAGCCGAGACCATTTTCAATTGTGAGCTAGGTGGCTTGGTAATTGGATCAATTCCATTCACCAGTTTCATGTTTCTAGTTCAACAGTGATTTTATACCACCAATTTAAACTGCATATGAATAATTTCAATTTAGACTCTTAAACAACATAATCATTGGTTTTCAAAAAGCATAATTTCTTATGCATAATTTAAAAAGCATAATTTAAGACATCATATACAATAATTTCAAACAGCACATACAATTATACACCACAAGTTGAAATTATACAATTGTTTATGCATATACAGCTATTAATTCACAAATAATTACAGCTAATCAATCGGAATGTCTAAGACAAGATTCAGAATGCTTTATATAGTGATTAATTCAAAATGTATTCATTATGAATTATACAAATATTAATTTAGAAAACTCTATGTATCATTTTCCATATTAAATTATTATTTACGGTCATACTGTTAAGTCACAGGCTAAATGACCTAGCATAATTACAAAGAGTAGATTGGATCAGACAGATATGTGCAAGCCAACGGTTCATCCATTCGATCTGCATGCAGGAGACAAATATTAGGGGACTGTGCTAAGTCACATCCCTAGGGATATGAACACATCTGTGAGATAGTTAGGTTTAAGTTGACAATTGAAAGCTTTATTAATATATTTCCTTTGTGTGCATATTCCAGGAGTTGGGATTGTTCTACGGAGATGCTTGGTTCTTCCTTTCCTATCAAAGATTATTCAAATTGTATCAAGCTCGTGTTTTTAATTCTTTTCATATCAGTTGCTCGTCCAATAATACATCGATCGGTTTGCAGCACCAACAGTAAAAAGAATATAAGTCATAGTGGACAGAACAGGTAGGTCATCGCTTACCTGCACATTTAGATGATTCGCCTGCTACAGAATCAGTCCACGATGACAAAAATTTAAGAGATCGAGAGATCAAGGAGAATGTGGCCTCAGCAATAGGTTTTCTACAATAACATGCAGGTGCGTTGCCAAAGCATTGAATCCCTACCATTCAGGGATTAAAAGGTAGCTATGCCCTCCTATTACAATTCATATTAACACATATAATATTAATAAATAAAATTAAAAAAATAAATTCACTTGAAAATAACAAAAACTAATCACTATAATAAAATAAACTATATCTCAGGATTACACTACTTCTATGCAACTATAACATACACATGGAAGACATATAAAACTTAGACATTCCCAGTTCAAACATTGAAATGAAATCAAAAGAATCAAGCAAGTTCAAAAATATGCTACTACAGCAAACTACACTGGTCCTTTCACATCTGATAATGCCCAAAACCCAATATTTCAAAATAATCATTTCATAAGCCAAACACTCAATAATGGAATGGAATGGTTTCAAATGCAAATGCAACTCAGTTACTATTTTTCAGCATTACCTCTGCACGAGAGGAGGAATCCACATTTCTCGGAGGCATTCGTACATCAGACCTTCAGATTGCAGGTACATTTCTCATATCTTAAAATTAAGATTTTCTACGAATCCAAGCAAGAAAATAACCGATTTCAACTTCATTTTTACAGTGCAAATATCGAAAATTACAAACCCTATGTCTGATGAGTTAGCGGGCTTCATTAATGTGTTGGGTCAATATTATCAGAAATTTGATCACCACTAACATTGTTTAGATCTACGTAACTATTTCCAAATTGTTCATTTAGCAGCTTCATCAATTTACGAGTATGTTTGTCCATGTTTCCTTGAAAATGGAGTTGGTTTTTTCAAAATAACTACAATCAAAATGAGACCAACTCGCCCAATTCAATGGACAAATTTCAATTCAATGTGCAAATTATTCAATATGATTTGATTCGTAATTAGTTTGACACTTGCTACAATGTTATTTGACAATCACGATATTTCTAAAATCAAAAGAAACTTCTTGGTCTTCAGATATGACAACAACTTCATCTTGTTCATATCATTAGAATCTTGGTCGATACCTGGCTTTAAACTGATTGTCCAAGCAATACAATCCTGCAACTCCACAATGGAATATGGACCAACTGTAACCCAAATGACAACAAAGAAGACATCATCACGAACCTTGAAAGTGTTGTAGACATTTTGAAGAAATGTTGTTTTTCCAAATCCGGGCATGCCATATACACAAATTATGCGAACATGGGGAGCTTCCTTTAATCTCCTTTCTAGCTCTACCTTATCAGATTAAATCCCCAACTCTGCAAATCTGTCATCTAGTTTGTCTTTAAGTAATGCCTTTCCCTTTCCATGTCCACTGGTAGAAGGTTTTGACTTCTGATTTCTCTGTGGGGAGGAGACAATCTGTACTGGAGCATCGTGAGACACTGGAAAGCTGGTTGGGAGCTCTTTAAAGACTTACACTATGTGAAAGAAATAGTCATCGCTCACGATTAATACGAGTGAAGCATAAAATTCCAAAGAAAGCAGGAATGAACTTCAATCCAACGGCCATCTCTTTGTTCCAAGCAGTTATACAAACCTAAAGGCGCAATAGTTTGGAATCAATTTTTGGAATGGGTAACGCTCGGCAAAATCTAACGGCGGAGATGATAGACAAAAGAATCAACGGCGATCGTGGAGTGCCGCACCACCAAAAAGCACGTTTGCATTATGTTGTAAGTTGTTGTGGTAAATAAACCATCAGGATACGTGGCGCACTTGTATTGCATCGCATCGACACAATGGTGGTATCACAACCCACTATGTGCCATGGGGAAACCGCCAAGGAGCTTAACTATGGGAGTTGCGTTTTTATTTCCACGTCGTTCACGTCCTTGACATGAAAAAGTTTATTTCCTGCACATAACCCTATTGCATCAAGAAAAGCGAATAGAAAGATTAATTTAACAAACAAAAACCGGCTAAACGTCAATGCTTTAATAGACCATGGAGGCCTGCCTGCACGCATTCTGTGTGAGACCAGTAGCAAAACCAGAAATTCTGAGCTTAATGGAAGGAAAAATAGTAGCAAGAAATAGTAATCTGTACACGCTGGAACTATGTCTTCCAAATAATAATAAAAAAACAAAAATAAAACCATTTTGATAAAGATTATCGTACTGTATTGAACTCTCCAATGACGAACGTTACTGTAATTATAAAACAATGATGATGAGTTGTTTATGACAACAGGGTGAGAGACAGACCATTAATTGACAAACCATTTGAAAGATTATTGGATCATAAAGAATATGCACGACACGTCTGATTTTTATTTCTATGAGGATAAAATAAAATCTAATTTTTATTTCTATCAGAGGATAAAATAAATCCTGAGATTTATTTGATTTAAACCGGGGACAATAGATCAATATTTGATCAAGCCAATAATGAGAGATGTAACGATTTACGAACTGCTAAAAGGTGAAATCAACTTTAAGTTCAACACTCCTTAAAATATGACGCTGTGAAAAGACAGGTCTCGAGATCCTCGAGCTTCTCTTGATTAATACTGGTTTTAGATCGGAACTGATCAAAGTCGTAACAAGTCGAGGTAGAGATTGAAATGTCGTTGATTAAAGAACCTTTAGAAAATGGTGCCTATGGAAGACTCGGCTTCAATAATTAAAACGATTGTTTGTGTGATCTGAATTTCATTTGGTCCAGGCGTAGATGTTTAAGTAATTTTCTTATAATAATAAAAACAAAATTAAAACTTGAAAACCAGATGACCATGGGGATAACAATAGATTACAGAGGAAAACCGGATTCTAACCTCCATATTTGACCCTTTTAAAATCAAAATGAAATCACTTTATTTTGTGGACTCGCATCGAAAGAGAGAGAGACTGTGGGAACAGATTTGATTCGGCTCTCAGATTTGCGCCCCAATATGAATTCGTCCCCCTCAGAGAAATAAAATTGATTTGAAAGGGGCTTTCTGATCATCTTGAAAGATTAGAAGCCGAAGATTATCACAAGCCCAAGATTATCATAGGGGCTGCCATTACCTGCAACTCTGTGGTAACTGGATACTCGTCCATGTCCACATAATTCTTGTTGATTTCCTGCATCTCAATTCTGGTTCCATCCATGTGGTGACGAAAGAAGCAAGATTGAGTCTGGGGTTACCATCCAGCATGAGCTCGTCGCCGATGATCTAATAGGTTGCATATTTGGGAATCGACCTATCCGGCATTCGAAACCTGAAATCTCTACTCTATGTCCACAGATTTCCTTAAAATGGAAGCTCTACATACCGAGGCAAGCATTCCTGTACATATCTGGAGCCAAAAGTGGACTGTGCATGGCCATTCGAAACAGGAGCAGCACTGTAGAGAAGCTGATCTTCAAAGGGATGGCACTACACAATAGCGTTTCACAATCTGTTTCACGAGCAAATTTCTCCCAGCAGACCTACAATTTCACCAGATCCTTGACTTAAACCGATTGAATTCAAACAAGTTGATGGCTGGAATTCTAGATCCCTTGAATTGAAACGTTTGATTATGGAGGATTAGCGGCGATTCATAAACAAATAGGCCATTAAATATTCAACGCTTCATTTAACCAACGGACTTTCGGGTGCCAGGGTCAACCTCAACCTTTCGATTACCGCTGATTATTGCTAATCCGATTAAAACCTTTGGGTAATCTTTCAGCAAGCTGCAAATCTGTGTCGTTGGATATATATGTTCGACTAAGAATATATCTAGATTTCCCATCTTAACTTTCCATCCTTAATTACTGATTAAAAGTTGTGATGGCCCTCCATATACACATAAAAGTTCATTGAAGCGCCTATCGGCAAAATATATTGTATTGTAATCGATGTCCAATTCACAAATGTATTTTGGTTTATAGTTTTTGATTGATCTGACTATTTCAGGAGCACAATACTGGCCTAAACATTTCCCATCCATCTGTGGCTCAGTTGCATTTCTGGTTTTGTTTAATAATATATTGTATGGCTAATTAAAATGTTAATTTCACGCCTTAGTAAAATGTACAAATCTATTGAAACTCACAAGTGCCTTACAAGGTACCTGCAACTACTAAAGAACCGAGTTTTTTTATTAAAACCATAGAAGGCAAATATAGTAAAGCAAACAAAATCTATCCAAAAAAACTGTTATAGAAGGCCTCTGCATATTTCTGTTGTGAATCGAAAGAATTTATGGTGATCTGTTTGTTTATAAACACTACGAAATATAAAGGCCTTACGGTCAACCCTTCATGGCGCAGACAAAAGGTAGATTTCGATCTAATATTCCTACAATGACATAATATTCCTACAATGACAACCAAGGGAATGTTCTGCTAATCATGTGCCTGACAAAGGCCACGCATGTTATCTCTCATAATATGTGATCAGCGTGATCATACTTCTGTTTTGGTATCTGTTTTATAATGTTTATATTCTACCCATATCAAGAGCCCCTGTGGTTATTGATCCTAAACTTATTGCAGGCTGTCAGCTTAGATTTCCAAAGATTTTGAATTGACATATTTCTATCTTTCTAGATTCCATTTTAACTGGGATGTTATTAAGCACTTGGATAAATGTTAGATGAGTTCATTCCAAAAAAAAGGCCTTTTGTTTCTTTTTTCTTAATGAATTCAAAGTTAAAACAAGGTTAAAATGGATAAATGTTATATGCGTTCATTCCAAAGAAGTAGGCTCTTCTTTTATTTTTGTGCTCTGCTCTACAAGGGCCAAAATGGAAAATTTAGTGGTCATTCAATTTCCAGGCAGATAACCGCAATAAAATCAGTAACATTTTGACAACAATTATAGCTGGATATATATTACACCATCACACTATTGAACACAGCATGTCATGAATGTAAGCACATTATTGAACACAGAAAATTGACTTTTATCAGTTCTTTTGTATTGAAAACTTAAAAAAAATATTATACGTATCATTCTCATGCTACTGCTTATTTTTAAATAAGAAAAAATGAATATTCTCATGCTAGTGCAAACGTCAAAAAGGACAAAATGAATTATCTTTCCCATGAGACTGTTAACGTTAAAAAGTGAAAATGAATTATCATTCCCATGCAACTACAAACGTTAACAAAATTATATGGGATTCGAGAATGTCAGATGTCCTCACCTTTCAAAAACGTTAACAAAATTATATGGGATTTGGGAATGTCAGATGTCCTCACCTTTCGATCCTGGAGGATGGCCTGCAGTCTAGCTGAACATTTTCTTCGATCATTGGCAATGAAATGGATTCTATCCAGTGACCTTTTCTTCGATCAAAGGCAAAAGAAATGGCCTTTCTTTCGACGATGGTATGGAAAAATGACCTGTCTGTGGAAGGTATATCTGGCAACAATGAAGAATCAGTGCATGCTTGCTACACGTGGCTTTCATGGATAGTACTACTTCCATGCATGGCATGCCTATTAATCACCTCAGTTGACACGTTATTACGCAGCCCATGCCTGCCGTACTGGTGTCAAACGAAATCAAATGAATGGGAAAACCATACAAATGATATTTCAGAATATAATAGTTCTAAGAAGAATTAAATTAAAATATAACTTCACTGCTGTAAGGATTAACAAAAATTAAGTTCCAACGCAGGTATATCAAGTTAGGAGCCTTTAGCGTCATTCAATAATTAAAGAGAACCACCATTGTGACGTGAGTAATCATGTGTAACTTTGTGTAAAAGGAATTGGACTAAATATTAATATAACTTTATTATAAAATAAATTAACCACCAAATGTATTCCATAATAATAAAATAAAATAACCACCAAATGTATTCCATAATTCTTGTTATAAAATAAATAAAAAGAATAAGTGAATAAAGTAGTTCAATTCTGCGATCAAAATGGAGTTGGCAGCTCCAATTTGTTGGCAACGATAGAGAGGGAATTTATAAAGGTGGGTAGATTCTACAGAGATCAGAGAAGTAATTATAAAATAAATAAAAAGAGTCAGCTAATAAAGTAGTTCAATTCTGCGATCAAAATGGCGTTGGCAGCTCCAATTTGTTGGCAACCATAGAGAGAGGGAATTTATAAAGGTGGGTAGATTCTACAAAGATCGGAGAATTAAAGAATTAAAATCTTATGTTTAGATGCTAAAAGTTAGAGTACATTCTTAAATATTGTGCTAACTTCATTGCAAGAAACAAAAACCTTGATACTCACTACCTTGATTGAGTTGGATGCATCATTTTCCCTATCAAAACTAACCATAGTATCAACTACCTTTAAATGCCTTGGTTGAGGTAGATGCATTTTCACCGTCAAATCTAACCATAGTATTTACTGTTTTTATATCCATTTATTGATAGGGAGCTAGAATTTTGGTTGGTTATTCTAAAACAAAATATAGGAATGATTGAGTGCAAATCGGGAGATAAAATCTTGCATTTTTGTATAAATTAACTGCTAAGATTATCTCTTCATCAAAAGTGTATATTAATTGCATTCACTATTATTCACTACTTTTTTGAGCTATTAGCCTTTTCTTTTATATCTCACTCAACCTAACCATATAAAAATATTAATAAGCAATCCCAACATGTTATCTCAACTACTTATTACTAATGTTGTTGGGAATTTGGCTACTTCTGTGCCATCATGAGTGTGGTTTGAATCCCCTTGGGTGAGGTCCACCAGTCTCTTCATCAAAAGTGTATATTAAAAGTGTATACTATATAGTAAAGACAAAAAATAACCTGAGAAGATTATGACCTTTTCTTTAATTTCATGTGTGCTTGTTATTCGAAAAACTTGGCATATCATCAACCATATTTTTAACTCTTAAAAGGAATTTCAATTAGATGACATCTTCCTGTTTTCATAGGTATTAGCCTTTAGACATGCCAATTTAACTAAATTATATCTCAAGGAAAGTTTTTTCATGCATACTCTTCAAGGAAAGCAGTTTTAGTCATGCTATGAGCATTGGAAGAACGTTGAATTTCCAAGTTCATATATATTGCGTGTAATTATAGAGAGATATAAGGTAGTGAAGACTTAAAACTTAAAAGCATAATATACCAGACTTTTTTTCAAAGAATATCCTCCATAAAAAACCAAGAGAATAGGAGACACACAATACATTTGATCAATGGAAAAGACCCTTAATTCTTTAAGACCCTTAATTCTTTAATCAGGGTGAACAATCATGGAGAGAGCCAATTATCATCAAATGAAGAGGGTATGTACAACAGTCGGTGCAACATGCTGAGATTGGGACAATTTCACACTTTAGAGGTGTTGCAGGTTCTAGGCCTGCAGTGCTTCATTGGCCAGGCTTACCATTCTGTTTGAGGCGGAAATCATAGCTATGAGTGTTTGGTTCTCGCAAAAAAACCACTATCAATTAACTACGTCAAAATGTTAATGGTTAGTATATGCACATATTAATAGACAAACAAGATAAAAGTGCGATCATTATCACTCACTTGTAAAGATGTTTATTTTTAGTAATAACATAAACAAATAACAAATAATAACACATAACTAAATATCTTTGTTATGTCCTAGACAACATTGTCTAAAGAATTTAATATTATTTATAGTTTTAACAAAGATTAGTTTAAATTTGTAGGTCTTTTAAAATAAAAATAGTTATAAAATATATCTTTCTTTTTAAGTTATCTAATGAAATTTTGATAGTTGGATTTTAGCATTTAAACTATTATTGTTTAGCTAGCTTCACAACAAATGCGAAAAACAAATTCCATCAACAATCAACAATTATCTCCATTGCAAAAAACTCCTCATCATAATATAAAGTTGATGGCAATGTCAAAGACATTGCCACCACGGTGGCTCTTGTTATTATTACTATTATATGATTTGATGAGTTTTTTAATTGAAAATCAGTTATCAAGAAAGTTTTTAATTTAATTAGAATTACTTATATATATATGCACTAGTAATGCAACATGGTATTTGGCGAGGTATTATATGCATTTCATATATTTTGCTTTAGAAGGCGGAATGGTTTTACATTGGCAGGTAAATGCCGAATTCGTTTTAGATTGGAATACATGTGGCACCATCGTACCCAGTATAACGACATCACGGGAAATAGCAATTATTTTTGTGGCGTCAGAATCTTCAGTAGACAACTACAACCCAGCCACTTGGTAGATGAGAACTGTTGTTCGACAGTAAATAAATGGACTGGACAACTATACATTTTTGGCAGAATACATTTGGCCGATTCTTTAAAGCATTCCTTTCACCACTTATTTCTTGATCCTCTATGCTTGATTTTGTCGGATTTTCTGTTCCGCAATCTATGATATTGTTGGTGATTGGACCGGTATAATATCACACGAATTTTCTTTCCAGCTTTAAAATCTATAATGCCTCTAGGCTCTGTGTCGTCTTTAGGTATTTACTGGACTTAAACAGAAACCCTAAAACATATAGATAAGGCAGAAGAGGATGAGATAATTTTCAGGGTAAAGGCTCTAATTTCCACTGCAAAATAGTCCAGTTACTCGTACTTAAAAGGTTTTAATGGTCTCCTCAGACAAAATCAGCTAGACTTCCCAATATATTCAGCATTGCATTACATCCGGAGGCAAATCCAATCTTAGTAGTTGCTGCTCTATGTTTTCTTAGACTATATCGCTTCTCAGTTGAAGTAATCTAAGTTCTGACTAAGCTGCTATTGATTCTGTTGAGATCCATTGCATGCCTGGCCAATCTACTAACTCCATGATCAAGAACAGCAGTAACATCGCTGACACTGACAAACAAGATGAATGGCGTTGGCCTGTCCCCCTCCTCTTTGCCGGTTTAGCTGCCATGTTGGTCCTAGCAGCCGTTGCATTAACAGTAGTCGCTTGAGAAAATGGTAGTACTAACGGCTGGACAACAGAATCCCACCTTCCTGGCGAAGCCGGCATCCGGATGGAGCTGTATAAGGGCCAAGTAAAACGCCCCCACTTCTCTGAATTCGGCAGAGAAAAAGGGCTAAGTAAAACGCCCTCACTTGGCTGAATTCCCGCAGAGAAAAATTATTGTTAAAAATTTCAATTTAGAGTGTTCAGATTGCAATTTTGGTGATCTGGATAGTTTTAAAATTGAGTAATTAATCCAGAATAAATAATCTCAATTGCTGAAATTAATAAAATACGAAAATAGCAACAATGAGGCTGCATTTCCTTTTCTTGCTGACTTGGTAGGACTTTTATGATGTTTTCTGATACATATAGTACTGTAGCATAATTTGAGTACGAATATGGATAAGAATATGGAAAAATAAGTAATGAAAAATCTAGTACTAATAAAATACAGAAGTAGAATGCACATAGATATTTTTATAATAAAATCAATCATTTATTTAAAAAACAAAAAAAAAAATCTCAAAAACCTAGAATACTGTTTGTGAGGGGACAAGTAGTTATTAATAATATTTTAATAAGATAGTATTAAATTGAATTGTATTTTTGTTTAATAATGTTCAAATAATTAAAGTTTTTTTTTTTTTTTAATTTAAAACTTAATTGTTCGCTAGTAAAAACCCATATCGGTATTACACTTACACCTAATATTAAATTAATTTGAATTGTTCCAAATTTCCGTACATAAACTACCAATACGGTTATGGTAAGTTGTATTGTTTTAAACAAAAAATAATATACTCGTTACCTATAGCATCACAGGCTTTCTTATCTCTGTACTTAATTTGTATGAAAAGACAAGCCATATATCCCTGGTTGAAATCTTGAGGATTATTGTGTAGTTAGCGTGAGATTTATTTCGAAGTTTTTGATATTGAGTAGTGCTGTGACATCTTACTGAGGTTGAGGAAAATTGTGTAGTAAGCGTGAGACATGTTTCGAAGATTTTGGTTGAAATATATAGTCTGCTCATGCTGTCACATCTCAATGAAGTAATCAATAAATGGAGATTGCACCCGAATGCAGGGTGAAGAAGGTGTACCAGTGGAACCTTTGAAAAACACCCATTCGACTTATACATGCAGTTCTAGCCATGGTTAGTTTCAACCTTCAAGGGTATCAAAGACCTCATCCTAACCTTTTAATACCCAGAAACACCCAAACTTTTAAAGGCCAGAAATAGGGTTCCATTTTTGAGAATGCAAACCATTTGAGGTCTCTTCTCTCCTTTCTTAATTAAGTAATATAGATCCATCTTAATTTTATGATCAAATTAGTTGAGGTGTAATCTGGTTTTAGAGTCTTAAACTTGAGGAAATGTGTACTTCAAAGGATTTGATTTTTCTCATCCAAATAGAGTTAGATGGATCTATGCTTGTGAGTAAAATAATTGTATTTTACCTAATTATTGATTAACTTGCAAATACCTAATTATTGATTAACTTGTTAACACATAATACATAAATCCTACAAATAGATAAAAGTTGCATTCATTAACTAATTAATTAATTATGAAGTATAATTTATTTATTTACCCAAAATTAATATCTCATTCATTGTTTTATTATTAACTTAACAATAAATAACCCAATATATTTCTTTGCTAATATATGTCTCTTTTGTAGATTCCATTGTCTTGTAATTATTAATAAATATATTTATTTAATAAGTATGGATGTGTCAATAAAATTTGAATTTAAAATTTAATATATGTTTATATATATATATATAGTTTACAATCTAGGTAATTTAAACTTGAAGATATATATATATATATTAAATTAATTTTAAAAGAGTTTATACTTAATACATAAAATCTTGATTTGTTTAAGAACTTTGTTTATATTACTTGAGTTAAAAATAATATTCACTATTTTAGGGTTGTTAATTTAAATTTAGTTTTATTAAAATTTAAGTAATTTAATTTTTTTTTACATATCTAAATTATTTTAGAATATAAATTTGAATGAATGTTTGTTATGTAGATTTAAATTAATAGATTTAAAAGAAAATTTTAAATTAATGATCATTACAACATTGACCTCTCTAACTTTCGAACTCTTCAAAATTATGGCCAATTAGGGAGGCTCCTCTTTAAAAAAATTGAGCAAAATAAAACCTTCTAACTCCTCAAAACTATGGCAGGTTAGGGATGCTTCTCTTTAAACTTTTTCAGCATAGAAATAATATTTTAAAATAAATCAAAATTTCTCAAAAGGTCTAACCAGTTAAATACCATAACATATCAATATTAACTACACTTTATTCAAATTTATAATAATTTAAAGTTAATTGTTAATTAAAAATAATGTATCATTTAAAATGTCTAAATAATATATCAATATTGATGATGATGGTGGTGGTCCTTGACACCCACTAAAACAAAATTTGGTCTATAGGACCTTATGAGAAAAGAAAAAACATGAATGATTTGTTTAATTTTAAAATATTATGCTAAAAAAGCTTAAAGAGGAGTTTTGAGGAGATATGTTAGAGAGCCTAGTGTTGGATAAAAGATGATGGAACTCAAGTTTAATATGGGTGTTGGTAGGGAATTCTAAGAGAAAGTGATTTTCATTTTCAACGCTTATAGACTCGCAAAGATGGCAAATCCTTTCATACCACGACATTTTAGGGGTTGTCCAGTGACTAGTTTCACTATGAAGCTCATGAGAATTCGTTATGATCTTGGAAATATTTTTTTTTTCATTGAGCTCATTAAGTTTGAAAGATAATTTTGATCCTCAAGATTAGGATTAATATGATCTCTTTATAATATCGTAATTTTCTTTTAACCTCTAAATCTTCCTTGCACCACATTTTCTCTCTAAATGTAGAAGTAATAATATTTTTAATGTTATAGATATTTTACAAAGTGGCAGTTTCATGAATCCCCCTATAGTTTAACTAAGTCGTGACATCTTTAAACCACCCTTTCCTGAGGCGTAGGTGGCTTTTGCTAGAGGTAAGAGCAATTTTAGGAAGCTAGTGGTCTTCTATATTACATTTAATTTACGCATGTACATTATATATCTAATCATATCCATGCTTTGAATGAGAGAGACCCTTGCTTCTAAGAGGATAATAGGATAAGGCATAAACGGAAAGTGGATTTACATTTTTGTTAATTATCAACTCAAAGATAGTCTTTCTTAGGTACTAAAACAACCCTTCCAACTAACCATTATAAAATGTGTTTAGCGAGATGACTGGACCACCAAACATAAAACTGCGATTTGGTAAATATGATTAAAAAAGGTACCACTACTTTCAAATAATAATTCACTCAACAACATTTTGAAATAAATGGTAAATATATTGTAGTTTTGACACTTTCTTAGACACTCCTCTTCCAATGAATCCATCCAAATATCCTTTAAATTAAAATGAACTTATACTTTCCATCACACCTACTTCATGTGTTTTCACTACAAAAATATATGAATGTTTGATTCCTTAGCTGCTCTATAAAGCATACATATGCTAGGTCTGATCTTATTTTTTTATTTTGAAGACATTCCGAAGTTAACATACGATTGTTGATGAGCAACCATAGATGAATTATTTATTTAGGAGGGGATATCACCGACCATACCTTTTTCCACCACTATTTGGACTCACAAACTTCACACCCCACCACATAATCCAATTGGGATGAATAATTTGCATCGGTCTTGAGTTAAAGCTCCATACCAAAGAGTCTAGCTCTACTTTTTGAGGAACATGACCTTGTAATATTTTTTGGCAAAATCCATCCCATTGGGTTTTCCATTCACCATCATACCCCAAGTTATCAACCTTCAACCAACTTCAATTCCATAAATTAGTAGACCCACCGTACTAGATATCGACCCAAGTTATCAACCTTCAACCAACTTCAATTCCATAAATTAGTAGACCCACCGCACTAGATATCGACCAATGGTGGTAAAAGATAAGGACATGGCTTTCTAGGTATTTGAAACCTAGAAAATTGATTTTTCCTTCATCCTAATATAGTTAATGATGGCTCTTAACACCAGATATTCAAGCTTTAGGTACCACTATGATCTTTCAATTGACAAGATGGTAGCCCAAATATTCATTACGTCCCTTCCATAGAAAATTGAGGCGTAATTTCCAAACCTTCTGCAAAATTTCTTTGGGTATGGAAAATTGAGGCGCAATTTCCAAACCTTATCCAAAATTGCTTTGGGTATGTGCACCATCAAATACAAATAAATTGGCACAATCTCCACAATATATTTAATCAAAAGTAATCTCTCACCTTTGGATATGAACCTATTACACTAGTAGTTCATCTTAGCTTCAATCCTAGCCACCAACCATGTCAAATCTATCTTACCATATATGTTGGTTTTTAGGTTAAACCCCATGTAATCCAAGTTGTCTTCCAAGTTCAAAATAGCAAAGCGAAAAAAATCCTCTAGAAATCCCTCTATACCTCCTACTCCTACACAATGTACAAGGCTAAATTGATTTCATTAATCTCAATGCTAGTAGCCTTACAGAACAAGGCTATCACTTCTTTGTAACTCTTGCATTTGAGGGATGAATGCAAATAGAACAAGAGTGTATCATCTAGAAATAATAGATGAGTTAAATTATTTTTTCTTGTAAAAGAAACACTATATATCCTTCTTGTGCGTCGTTCCTCATGAGTCAACCTGATCAAACCTTCTGTAATCAACAAGAAGAAGTACAGAGACAACGAGCAACATTGTCTTAGTCCTCTAAATGGCTTCAAATAAGTGGACCCAACACCATTAATTAGTACAACAAATTATGATGAAACCACACAACCCATAATCTAACCTACCTTTTCGAATTTGAAACTAAAATGGAGAAGCACAAGTCTTAGGAAGAACCACAAAGCTTTGTCATATTCCTTTGACATATCTATTTTGAGGATAGCCATTGATTTGTTTTCAATATTCAAAGCGTGTGGTCCCTCTGGGGCTCATCCAATTGCTTCATGGATCAATTTTCCCTTCAAGAAACCAAATTGCTCCAATGATATCTCTCGAATCAATTTTCCCTTCAAGAAACCAAATTGTTCCTATGACATCTCTCGAGAAAGTATTGGTTTGATTTGAACCACAATGATCTTTGCCACAATATTATATACACCATTGCACAGTGAAAAGGGTTGAAAGTCCTCAAATGACTTCGAGTAGTCAGGTTTCAGAATAAGGACTAAAAATGTTGTCTTTAAGATTCCTCGTATTTTACCCAAAACCCTAACCTCTTCCACAACCTTAAGAAGGTCCTCCCCAATAATATCAAAGAAATCAATGAAAAAATCCATCGACCGACCATCCAAGCCAAGACTCATGACTACTAAGAACTCCTCCTTTGGGACCAACTTAAATAATTTTTTATTCTCTCTATCATCCACACGGGGGGTTCACTACTGAGGCAATATCATATCACGTCCATTCATATTAGGGGTTTGAATACTCTTAAAAACCTCAAAAATATATTGCTTCATATTAAGGGGTCAAGGGGTTTTTTTAATATGGCATAGTAATATAAATATTGGGGGTTATTTTATTTGGGTGGGCTGAGGAATAACCTCAAAATCGTGGGATGGATTCATACCTCCAAATCATGGGCTCAATTCATACCAACCTAAAACTTAGTGACCCTCCATTTTTATTTGATATTGATTATGATCCTAAACTTTGCGTAAATATGATAAAAGTGTATCAATGATAATATCAGTGGAAGTCTCTTTGGATTAGTAGCCTTGAGCAATCCTCATTTAATAGCTTATTTAAGATTGGTTTGAATTGATGTTGTATTTTTTTCATCTTTATGTTAAGATATGTAGCTAATCGAGAGTTCTAGAGTTTAACAATTGTATTGCATTTTTTGTAGGAATTCGAGTAAAAGATCTAACTCTTCATTTTTAGGTTGGAGTTTAGGTGGGTATTGAAATTCAATCAAACCTTGCTCCACAACAACCAATAAAAGTGAGATCAATGTTTCTTGGCTCACTGGAACCAATATGTTTGTTTTGATAGGAAGGTAGGGGAGTCTATCCACGAAAGGGTTTCAATTTCGCATGTTTATGGAGTTTAATTTATTAATATTATAGAAAACATGAGCTCTCTATGGATATACTTGTATTTACATGATATAAAATTGGTAGATTGGTAGGCTTTGGTGTGAAACATTTGCAATTCTCATCTTTTCTAAGCATTGCACTAAATAGTGAACTATCATTCTTTTACATTCTTTGTTATGTTGATCTCTTGACTGGGTTTCCTTTTACACATTTTTCCTTCCCGGGTACTATTTCATTGGGTCTTAAACTATCCAATGCTACAAATTGATAAGTCGCACCTGCAATCCTGGTAGGATCATTATTAGCATTATACTATTATTTTATTTAGCATCATGTTTGCTTATACTAAGATGTATTAGGGATCCTATTTATTACAAATTGATAGTACAATATAAAGGGGGTATTAAAAATGGGTTGATAAAAATGGATACCTACAATATATGGTGAAATTGTGGGTTTTCTTAATTGGAAAGGCATATTGGGAGGGGGGTTCAACAATACAATTTTATGAGGCATTTTCCAATAGTACGTGAAATTAGGGATATTCTTTAATATCATGCGAACGATCGTGCTATGTAACAAGTTCATTTAGTGAACCCCCCGTGATCATCCACCATCCAAGGGTATTTTCTATTCACCTCCATAATGTGTTCAATATTTGATTTCCTAGAGTCTAAGTATAAGGCTTAGTTATAATGTCAGATATCCAAAGTTGCTTGTGAAAACCCTTGCTCTGATTCCCAGCCTCATCTTGTAATTCACAAATTGTGTTCAAATTTTTCCTTTCTTTTGCAAAGTTATAAAAGTACTTTGTATGATGGTCTCCATCCACTAGCCATAAGGATTGACTCTTGAGCCTCCATTAATATTCTTTATTCCTCAACATGTATTTTTTTCCTAGTCTAGAATTACCATGATTCCCACTTGACCTCCTTCAAAAAAAGTCCATCATGATGTGTTGAGAAAAGGGAGTCCAAATGGCTTCCACTTCAACTATCTCTGCATCACTTTTCACATGCTTATCTTTGGTGCCAGAACCTACAATTTTATATTTGATTCTTCTAAGTGAGAAAGAGAACTGAGCCCCTCCACTTCGTCCATCTTCATCACGGATAGGAACTCAAGACTCTTTAATGATCTGTTGGACTTCTAAATCCACAAACCAACTAGGAATATTTTTGAAAGGGGTTCTAGGATTGGTCTCCATAAATCTAATTTCAAGAAAAAATGGGTAATGATCCAAAAACAATTGACCCAACGCAAGAGTGAATAACTCCTCGAGATTCTAGAATATTTCAATTTGCATGAGGAAATGGTCCAACCATTTGGAAATCCCTTCCTCACTGGAATGTTTATCAGGAATAATTTTAAGGACCCATACTTAATTAAAAGTGTATAAACCTTGTCGAATCTTACCAATTCTTAAAATGTCAATTATAAAATATTTGGAGATATTTTTCTAAAATTATTTCAATTTCTAAGGATTTTATATAGTTTATATAATAATTTGGCGATTTTTAGAGTGGAAAAAGTTTACCCCATCAAAATTGGGCGAAATGGGGCATCAAAAAATGCAAATTAGCAAATCTTTTTTGGGGAAAAACATGGAAAAATAGCCCATGGGATAAATTTCACCCCTCAAATTATCCTTGACGTTTATTATACTAGGTCAGGATAAGTTGGGTTAGTTCTACATCCACCCATCTAGTTGCCTCAAAAGTATCCTTGAAAAAAATAGCTAATCGATCCTCACTAGAAACCCATCCCCAAGTTTCTTCTCCAAATAGAATCAGGTTTAGATCTGCCCTTAGAATCAAATTTGGAACATGAATACACCTCATACCTAAATTTTTTCTATAAAACCTAGTGGTTCTTGTAAGGACCATAAATATTGAGGATTAACAATAGACAACCAATTTATTTTTAATAAATATCCACACCAAGTGGAAAACCAAAGGAAAAATATGTTTCCACTTTACAAGTGATTTTAAATCCAGACACCAAAACTCTAGAGTGATATTTTGAGTCTACGGCTTGGAAGGTCCACTGATAAACACAATTTTTAAGGGAGGATATAATCAAATCACCCTGACATATTGTCTCTTGCATTAACAAAACATCCATATTTTCCAATTCCATTAGTCATTTGAGGAAAGAGAAATTGGACTACCATCTCAATCCTCTCACATTATGGAACGAATCTTCATTTGAGACAACCTGAGGGGGGAGTCTCCACTCTAAGGGCCCCAATGATGCTCATCTTCCTTCCTTAGGATATATACTTCTTTGCTTTTTCCTAAGCATGATACATTGTCAATTTTCTCCATTCATTTGATGATAATCCTTCTTTAGACTCATCAAACCCTAAACCTCCAATATCGACAACCCATTTTTTCTTAGATCTCAATAAGGAGGGTCATGCCCCTCTCTCAGAGGGGGACTGGATATCCATTGAATTCCTCTTTGATCTTGTAGGAAGAGAAGAAAACTCGTCCTCCCCCAACAATGTCACCATGGAATCTCTAGGCCCCTCTAATAGAGTGCCTAACTATTGGGTTCCAACAGGAAGGAATTGGGCACTTCAATTGGTTTCAAAACAGCTAGAGGGTCTAAATTGGAATCTAAAAGAGAAGGAAGAGTAGGAACATGATTTGTAGACATACCGAAGGAGGGGAAAGCCTCTAATATTTTCATCCAAATGCTATCCAATTTGTCAAATTGGATTAAAGATGGATCAAAATCATAGAATAAATCTTGCATTGCATCCTAAGTATTCATGCTAGTCCATGTATCTATTTCAGTAGGGATTATGAAATCCCTCGACTAGATTTCTTTTAGAGGGACCTCCTTAATCCCCGAACTTGTTCCACAATTTTTTTTCCTATGTTAACTTGACAATTCAAGGCTATCGTTATTCAATTGCACTGAGTCTTCCTCCCCAATCACTAGACACACCTTCCTTTTCAACACCAACTTCTTAACTTGCTTAAAATAATCGACTATCACATGGCCATAAAGGTGAAATATAACACACTGGAAATGGACATTTATATTTTCTAAGTACTAAATAAAAGAGAAATCCCCAAGCACCAAAGAGAAAAAAAACCATACACATCTTTATACAATTTTCAAGGATAACTGTCCTAGCTAAGGAGCCATTAAAAAAAAACAACCTAATGAAATCCTATAGAATGTCATACATGTACTCCACAAAAATGGTCTCTCTGATCAGTTCACTCATACAAAGGTTCAAAACTAATAGTACTAGTGCCCCAAAAAACAAAAAACTCTAAAGATCGTCCCAATGTTACAATTTTTCCACCATAGGATTAGAGACAAACTTTTAAGAGAATAAAACATGTGAGCCCTCATAGATAAGGAACTCCTCCATATACTCTTCAAAAATTAGTGTACCATTATGTCCCCCAATAGATTTTTTAGAAATCTCATCAACAACAGTATTGTACTGTCTATAAATATGTCTAATGGAAAGATATCAAAAAGAGGGAAGAAGTGTGTAGATAATCTGACACCACTGCTCTAGTGATAAGACCTGCAGTTTTGATAAACCATTTTCCTAATTTATAATTGCTTTTGAATAACCAAGGACTTGTAAAGACACAATACCCTTAAGATAGGAAAACTGAAGTAACCCTCATAGAGACAATAATTCTACTCTATAATTGGTGTCTGAACCACATCCCATCCAGAGTCTTAAGTTGTGTTCTTCATTTATTCTTACATGCATTCCTCCACCACATTCACCCATATGAGATGCTCCATCAAAGTAATTTAGAAGGAACTACATCCGACAGGTGTGGTCTCTGAAAAAGGTGTTTAAAATATTCAGATAGAGGAACCATCCTGGGGTAGTCTCCCCAAATATTAGAATCAAATAGCGCAAAATTAAGATCTCCGGCCAATATAAGACTAGGTTCTCTAAGGATTAAACTGTTATTGACTAAATCCCAGAACATGGACTTCTATCTTTTATGGTCCATAACAGTTAATGATTTGTAACTTCTACTATATACCCTTACTCTTGCATCCAATAAAATGCATGCAAATGTTTCATATAGTTTAAATTTAGCAACCAAGGGATTCCAAATGGTAAATAAACCCCCCAAGTGACCATCTACATTTATTGCAAAAACTTTCTTTAGGTGGTTTTGTGCTATAGAGGTAAGCGGTAAGGGGATTAAGGAAGTGGTTTTGGTGTCCCTTATGTGAGTTACATGAGTGTGTGGCATAAATGTATTACATAGGTCTGTCACCTATGTGTTCCCTTTAATATGTCCATTAGGTGCTTATGTGATTTAGGTCCTTACGTAGGATAGCTTTGTTTCTAGGTGCTATGGTTAGGTGTTTGCGGGTAGTTGGTGAGATGTAAAAGAAATATAGTTATGGGGTTAATGTCATAGAGAAAAGGCGGGTTAGCATAGGGCTCTCAACACCAAATATTCAAGCTTTAGGTACCTCTATGATCTTCCAATTGACAAGATGGCATCCCAAATATTCATTACGTCCCTTCCATAGAAAATTGAGGTGCAATTTCCAAACCTTCTCCAAAATTTCTTTGGGTATGGAAAATTGAGGCACAATTTCCAAACCTTCTCCAAAATTGATTTGGGTATGTGCGCCATCAAATCCATATAAATTGGCACAATATCCACAATATATTTAATCAGAACCAATCTCTCACCTTCGGATATCCACCAATGACACTAGCAATTTATCTTAGCTTCAATCCTAGCCACCAACCATGTCCAATATACCTTACCATATATGTTGGTTTTTAGCTTAAACCCCATGTAATCCAAGTTGTCTTCCAAGTTCAAAATAGAAAAACGAAAAGAAAAACTAGCCTCTAGAAATCCCTCTATACCTCCTACTCCTACACATTGTATAAGGCTAAATTGATTTCATTAATATTAATGTTAGTAGCCTTACAAAACAAGGATACCACTTCTTTGTAACTCTTGCATTTGAGGGATGAATGCAAACAGAACAAGAGTATATCATCTAGAAAAAATAGATGAGTTAAATTTTTTTTTCTTGTAAAAGAAACACTAGAGATACTTCTTCTACGTCGTTCCTCATGAATCAACCTTATCAAACCTTCCGTAATTAACAAGAAGAAGTACGGATACAATGAGAAACATTGTCTTAGTCCTCTAAATAGCTTAAAATATGTTGACCCAACACCATTAATTAGTACAACAAATGATGACGAAACCACACAACCCATAATCCAACCTAGCTTTTTGAATTTGAAACTAATATGGAGAAGCACAAGTCTTAGGAAGAACCACAAATCTTTGTCATATTCCTTTGACATGTCTATTTTGAGGATAGGGACTGATTGTTTTTCAATATTTAAAGTGTGTAGTCCTTTTGGGGCTCATCCAATTGCTTCATGGATCAATTTTCACTTAAAGAAACCAAATTGCTCCTAAGACATCTCTCGAGAAAGTATTGGTTTGATTTGAACCACAATGATCTTATACACATTCTTATATACATTGTTGCACAATGAAAAGAGTTGAAACTCCTCAAATGACGTCGAGCAGTCGGGTTTCAGAATAAGGACTAAAAATGTTGTGTTTTATATTCCTCATATTTTACCCAAAACCCTAACCTCTTCCACAACCTTAAGAAGTTCCTGCCTAATAATATCAAAGAAATCGATGAAAAAATCCATCGGCTAGCCATCTGATCCAAGACTCATGACTACTAACAACTCCTCCTTTGGGGCCGACTCAAATAATTTATGATTCCCTCTATCGTCCACCATCCGAGGGTATTTTCTATCCACCTCCATAATGTGTTCAATATTTTATTTCCTCGAGTCTAAGTATAGGGCTTAGTTATAATTTCATATATCCAAAGTTGCTTGTGAAAATCCTACCTCTGATTCCTAGCCTCATCTTGCAACTCACAAATTGTGTTCAAATTCTTCGTGTGTTTTGCAAATTTATAAAAATACTTTGTATTCTGGTCTCCATCCGCTAGCCTTAAGGATTGACTCTTGATCCTTCATTCAATTTCTTCATCCCTCAACATGTATTTTTTTTTATATTCTTGAAATACCATGATTTCCACTTGACCTCCTTCGACAAAAGACCATCATGATGTGTTGAGAAAAGGGAGTCCAAATGGCTTCCACTTCAACTATCTCTGCATCACTTTTCAAATGCTTATCTCTAGTGCCCCAACCTACAATTTTATCTTTGATTCTTCTAAGTGAGAAAGCGAATTGAGCCCCTCCACTTTGTCCATCGTCATCACAGATAGGCACTCAAGACTCTTTAATGATATGTTGGACTTCTGAATCCACATACCAACTAGACATATATTTGAAAGGGGTTCTAGGATTGGTCTTCCTAAATATAATTTCAAGAAAAAATGGGTAATGATCCAAAAAACAAATTGACCCAGTGCAAGAGTGAATAATTCCTAAAGATTCTAGAAGATTTCAATTTGCATGAGGAAATGTTCCAACAATTTGTAAATCCCTTCCTCACTGGCATGTTTATTATACTAGGTCAGGATTATTTGGGCCAATTCTAAATCCACCCATCCAGCTGCCTCAAAAGTATCCTTGAAAAAAATAGCTAATCTATCCTCACTAGCAAGCCATCCCCAAGTTTCTTCACTGGATAGAATTAGGTTTAGATCTGCCCCTAGAATCAAATTTGGAACATGAATACACCTCATATGACTAAAGTTTTCCTAGAAAACCCAATGGTTTTTGTAAGGACCATAAATATTGAGTATTAACAATAGACAATCAAGTTATTTTGAATAAATATCCACACCAAGTGGAAAACCAAAGGAAAAATATGTTTCCACTTTACAAGTGATTTTAAATCCAGACACCAAACCTCTAGAGTGATATTTTGAGTCTACGGCTTGGAAGGTCCGCTTATAAACAAACGTTTTAAGGGAGGATATAATCAAATCACACTAACACATTGTCTCTTGCATTAACAAAACATCCATATTTTCCAATTCCATTAGTCATTTGAGGAAAAATAATTTGGCCTACCCTCTCAATCCTCTCACATTTATGGAATGAATCTTCATTTGAGACAACCTGAGGGGGACTCTCCACTCTAAGGGCCCCAATTATGCTCATCTTCCTTCCCTATCATATATAATTATTTTAATTTTCCCAAGCATGATACATTGTTGATTTTCTCCATGCATTTGATGAGAATCCTTCTTTAGACTCAGCAGACCTTGAACCTCCAATCTCGACAACCCATTTTTTCTTAGATATCAATAAGGAGGTTTATGCCCCTCTCTCAAAGGAGGACTGGCTATCCACTGAACTCCTCTTTAATCTTGTAGGAAGAAAAGAAAACTCATCAGTTGTCCCCACCCAACAATGTCACCATGGAATCTCTAGGCCCCTCTAACAGAGTGCCTAACTATTGGGTTCCAAAAGGAAGGAATTGGACACTTTAACTGGTTTCAAAACAACTAGAGGATCTGAATTGGAATCTCAAAGAGAAGGAAGAGTAGCAACATGATCTATAGACATACCGAAGGACAGGAAAGCCTCTGATCTTTTCATCCAAATGCTATCCAATTCGTCAAATTGGCTTAAAGATGGATCGAAATCATAGAATAAATCTTGCATTACGGCCTGAGTCTCCATGTTAGTCCACGTCTCTATTTCAGTAGGGATTATGAAATCCCTCAACTAGATTTATTTTTTTAGGGACCTCCTTAAACCCCGAACTCGTTCCACAAGTTTTTTTCCTATGTGAACTTGACAATTCAAGGATATCCTTATTCAATTGCACCAATTCTTCCTCCCCAATCACCAACTTCCTTTTCAACACCTACTTCTTAAATTTATTAAAATAATATACTATCACATGGCCATAAGGTGAAATCTAACACACTGGGAAGGAACATTTAGATTTTCTAAGTACTGCATAAAAGAGAAATCCCCAAGCAACAAAGAAAAAAAACACCATACACATATTTATACAGTTTTCAGGGATAACTATCCTAGCTGAGGAGCCATTAAAAAAAAACAACCTAATGAAATCCTATAGATTTTCTGTCATACATGTAGTCCACAAAAATGGTTTCTCTGATTAGTTCACTCATACAAAGGTTCAAAACTAATAGTACTACTACCCCAAAAAACAAAAAACTCTAAAGATCATCCCAAAGTTACAGTTTTTCCAACATAGAATCAGAGACAAAATTTTAAGAGAATAAAACATGTGAACTCTCATAGATAAGGCCCTCCATATACTCTTCAAAAAGTGGTGTTCCATTAGGTCCCCCGATATCTTTTTTAGAAATCTCATCAGCAACAACGTTGTATTGTCTATAAATATGTCTAATGGAAATATCTCGAAAAGAGGGAAGACGTGTGTATATTATTTGACACCACTGCTCTAGTGATAAGACCTATAGTTTTGATAAACTATTTCCTCAAATTATAATTACTTTTGAATAACCAAGGACTTGTAAAGACACAATACCATTAAGATAGAAAAATTGAAGTAACCCTCATAGAGTGAATTATTCTACTCTAGAATTGGTGTCTGAACCACATCCCATCCAGATTCTAAAGCTGTGTTCTTCATTTATTCTTTTATAAATTCCTCTACCACATTCACCCATCTGGGTTGCTCCATCGAAGTAATTTAGAAGGAACAACATCCTACATGATGTGTGGTCTCTGAAAAAGGTGTTTAAAATATTCAGATAGAGGATCCATCCCGGAGTAGTCTCCCCAAATCTTAGAATTAGATAGGATAAAATTAAGATCCCAGGCCAATATAAGACTAGGGTCTCTAAGGATCAAACTATTATCCACTAAATCCCAAAACATCCTTCTATATTTATATGGTCCATAACAGTTAATGATTTGTAACTTCTACTATATACCCTTTACTCTTCCATCAAATAAAATGCATGCACATGTTTCATATAGTTTAAATTTAGCAACCAATGGATTCCAAATGGTCAAGAAACCCCCCAAGTGACCATCTACATTTATCGCACAAACTTCCTTTATGTGGTTTAGTGGTATAGAGGTAAGGGGTAAGGAGAGTAAGGAAGTGATTTTGGTGTCCCTTATGTGAGGTACATGAGTGTGTGGCATAAATGTATTGCATAGGTTTGCCACCTATGTGTTCCTTTTAATATGTCCATTAAGTTCTTATGTGATTTAGGTCCTTACATGGGCTAGCTTTGTTTCTAGGTGCATTAGGTGCTATGGTTAGGTGTTTGAGGGTAGTTGGTGAGATGTAAAAGAAATATAATTATGGGGTTAATGTCATAGGGAAAAGGCGGGTTAGCATAGGGTTAGTGTCTTAAAGGGTCAAAATAATATATTTGGGGCACAGATGTGTGTTACATAAGTGCATTTCCTAGTGTATCCATTAATATCTCTATTGTGTGATTATGCAAGCTAATTGTTTATGTAAATCATTGTGTTTGTCTAGTTGATATTATTAAAAAAAAGTTAAAACTAACACAACCACTTAATTTGTGGTTGGCAAACTTAGATAGGCCACAAGTTAAGTGTCACTAACAAGCTAAGTGCCATGAACAAGTGTTACTTGTTCTCCATGCTTAATTGTAATTGCCCATTATCCACGCATCAGCTACCAATTATTTTTTATATATATTTTTTTATAATTGTTTATTTTGAATTTGGAATGACTTCTAGATAGTACACTTGTCCTATCCTCCTACAATCTAGTAAAAACATAAACACTAATCCGCCCCAAATTCTAAAATATAAACATAAGATATAATATAAGATATTTAAAATATATATATTATTTATCTTTAACATTTTTAATGATGATGATGATGATTAACGTCCACTGAGACCAACTTTGGTCTATCGGACCTCAAGAAAGTTACTACTTGGTTTGCTTTAACTTTTGTTCCTATGCTCAAAAAACTTGGTAAGAAGCTTTCCAAGCTCACTATAGTTTTGGCAAGTTAGGAGCTTAGCAAGGTTTGTATTGTAGCAAATACTATGAAACTTATATCTAATGTGGGTGTAAGCAGGGCACTCTAAGAGAAAATGATTTTCATCCTTAACGCTCATAGACTCACAAAGATGACAAACCCTTTTCTCCCACGAAGTTTTGGGAATAGACCAACGCCCTATTTCACTATGAAGCTCATGGGAGTTCGTTCTAATCTTGGCTATATTAATTTTCTTCCTTGAACTAGTTACTATCGAGAGAAATTTCTGATCTTCCAAATTAGGGTTAATGAACTCCTTATAGTATCTTAGTTTTCTCTTAACCACTAAATTTTCCTCGCACCAAAATTTCTCTTTAAACGTAAAGGTAATAATATTTTTGACATTATCGATATTATGTAAAGTGTCATTTTCATCAATGCCCCAATGGTCTAACCAAGCCATCGTATATTTACACCAACTCTGCTTGAGGCCTAGTTGGTTTTGACTTGAATTTAAAGATATTTTAGGAAATCTCTTGTTTCCCATGTTATTATCTTGTGCTTATACATCAAGTACCTAGTCATGGCCATGCGCTCGATGGGGGAAAGACCCACTTATATGAGGAGAATATGATAAGGTGTATTGCTTTTAATTTCGAGGTTATAAGTTATAAACCGCTTCTGGATTTGCTCAATATTTCTCCAAAATTCTATAGAAATGTTGCACCCCCATACTTCACAACCGTATAAGATAACAGGAATGACAAGAGTTTCAAAGAGGAACTTTCGTTTTTATCCCACATGACCAGGTTGATTGATTTACAATTAGTTTCAAGACCAAAATAAGCTTTCCATCCTCCATTAATCTTTTTCTCAATGCTATGGTTCCAATTGATCTTGTGATGAATATCAATTCCAAGATATGTGTAAGAAGTCACTTCCTTGAATTTGTTGTTATCATAAATAAAATTTGTGTAAGTGTCTTTCTTAGATTTTCTAATCATAACTTATGTCTTGTCGGTGTTAACAGCCATACCCATGTTAGACCATAAATATTTGAGAATTCTTAATTGTTTATCAAGATCAAAGGGACACATTTCCATAAGAACAATATCATTAGCATAAAGAAGGAGGATGATAACTATCCTAGCTAAGATCGTGTCGGTACAACCTGCTTCTTCTAAACATCTTTCTAGTTTATCAATGTAAATGCCAAAAAGGGTAGGGGAGAGGGGGAAACCTTGCTTAACTCCAATATTATAGTTTATATATGTTGACCAGCCTTCATTATTCTTAAATTTGGCGATGTCATTTTCATATAACCGTATCGCGGCAGCTCTCAACTAAAAAGGAACATTAAGCTCCTCTAGCCTGTTCCATTGGTTATTTCTAGGCATTGCATCAAAACTTTCCTAAAGTCCACAAAGCAACAAAAAAGGTCAGACTTATTATTACAACATTCCTCTGTAATGATCCTAAGCATGCCGAGGTGTTCTGTGGTTGAATGATTCCTTCTAAAACCCGCTTTCCCTTTAGCCGACTTACCTTCCATTTCTAGCCATTCGTTGATCTTCTTTTCTAAGGTAATACCGCATAACTTGGCCAAGAGAAGGCTAATCATAATGGTCTGATAATTAGAGGGGTTATTTTTATCGCCACTTTTGAAAATAGGAATAATGAGGCTCTGAGTCCAAGGTGTAGGTAACCCTTGCTTGACCACTAGATTAAATAGCTTGTGGATGTGCAGGATGAGGACAGGCCCCCCAATTTTTAAGATTTATGCTTGGTATCCTTCAATGTCTTTGGATTTTCCATTTTCTAAGCGCTTAACCCCAAAATCTATGTCTTCTAACGAGAAAACTTATTTCGTTGTAATAAGGGTTTGAATGTTATCTCTCATATTTAGGGATTCGTAAAGCTTTTTAAGATAGGAATTCCAATCTTTTAAAGCAATCTTATTATCTTCTTTTGTTTTGCGAGTTAGAATTTGCCTCCAGAATTTCTTAGGAGCCACCTTGGAGAAGTGTAAGTAATTTTCCTGTCATTTACTAAGATAGTGCCTTTTTTTTCTTTTAATTAAGGTTTTGTAGTGATTTATCTTGTCCATTTTTATAGATTCTTAAGTAGCTTGCTTAATTTCTTTTCTCGCATTCTTACAATCTTTAATCATACCAAAGGTTGATTCTACTATCTCTCTTATTAAATGAGACTTCAATAAAAAACTTATTAATAGAGGGCTGTAGTAAAATTATGGTAGATATTTTCTATATTCTCCATATGATAAAAGAAACAAATCATTTTTTAAATCATGAAGAATATAGAAAAAAAATATCCTCAATTTAATTTTGTTGATTTAAACAACCATATCTTACATTTAAAAAATAATAAATAAAAATTGATTGAGTGTATTTTGATGTAAACAATAAAATAATACAAATTCTTAAATATAATGATTTCAATAAAGAGTATCCATTATAATTTGAAATCCATTCTTTTATTTTGTTGGATGCCATTTCATCTTTTCTTAATAAAATTACAATATTTATTAAGTTTTTTTATAAATTAAAACAATTTACAATAAAGTAAAAAACAAAAAAAATAACTAAATAAATATAAATAATAAAAAAGAAAAATATAATAATCATTAATTAATTTTTTTTTAAAATTTTAACGGTTTAAATCTATGACACCTCTAGCATATTGGACATTGAAGTAAGCATATACATTCTATGAAACTTATACTCAAACAATTTACAAGTACAAAAACTAAATTTAAATTTAAATTAATTACCCATTTATTATGTTAAATAAAATATTTTATAATATTAATAAAAAATTAACAAATAAAATATTTTTTTATTTAAAAATTATGGATTATTGATATTCAAAAAATCTTTAGTTAACATAATAACCCATAGATATAAGTGGATTGGTGAAAAGTGATGATTAAATTTTTATAGGCTAATCAATTTAATAAAAAATAGTGGTGAAATCTTCATAGATAGTCAATTCAAATCATATAAATTAGATTTATAGTTAACATAATAACTCAAAGATATCTAAGTGAATTAGTAAAAAGTGATGATTAAATTTTTATAAGTGAATTGGTGAAAAGTGATGATTAATTTTTTATAAATTAATTAATTCAATAAAAAAATGGTGGTAAAATCTTCCTAAGTGACCAATTCAAATTATATAAATGAAAAGTTAAGACTAAAAGCCATATATATATAAATTATGTTACCTAATAAGATTGTAAGCAATTGAAAAATACAACATCATTATTTAAAAACCTACCTTGTGATGTCCTCTTCATCTTTGGCAAACTATCATATTGTGATGTCCTCTTCATCTTTGGCAAACTATTATAGATATTTCATATATTTTACTCTCATAAATATTTCATATATTTATCTGTAAAATCATCTTCATCTTTGGCAAACTATTATAGATATTTCATATATTTTTCTCTCAGAAAATATTTATATTTATTTGTAAAATTCTGATTGGTTTTAAATGAAGAGGATTGGATAAAAGACAACTTAAAATGCTTAGCTAGCTAAAGTTTCATTAAAACGGGTTAAATTTGTTCCTTGAAATTGTTATTTCTAAAGTTTTACAATTTCAGTAATAGTAATTGTCTCTCCTAAACTAAATACCCTATTTTAAAATTATCCAAATTGCCCAAATTACTATTTTAACACTTCAAATTACCATTTCAGCTATTCTTACTCTGCAAGATTCGGATTCCGACAAGTCTGCAGCTTTTTAGTTAACCCTTATACATGCAGCAACCTATACCCAGTATAAGTTATAACGACATCACGGACGGGAAATAGCAATTATTTCGGAGGCGTCACGATCTACAGTAGACGACCACAACCCAACGACTTGGTACATGACAATTAACAACTATACATTTTGGCCGAATATATTTAGCCGATTCTCTGAAACCGGTTCCGCCATTATGACTTTGTTGGCCGTCATTGGACCAGTAGAATATGACACGCAAGTTCCATCCAGCTTTAAAATCTATAATGCCTTTCTGTCGTCTTAATAATGTATATTGGACTTTAACAGAAAGCCTAAAGCATATGGATAAGGCAGAAGAGGATAAAGACCATTTATCAGGGTAAAGCCTGTAAATTGCAGTGCAAAATAGTCCGACTTACTCGTTAAAATTAGGTCTTAAAGGTCTCCGACAGAATCAGCTAGACTTTGCTATATATATTCATTCAGCATTGCATTGCATTGCATCCGGGGGCAAATCCAATCTTAGTAGTTGCTCTTCTATGTTTTCTTAGACTATATTTCTTCAAAGTTCAAGTCATCTAGCTTCTGAGTAAACTGCCGTTGATTCTGTTGAGATCCATTGCATGGCTGGCCAATCTAAGTCCATGATCAAGAACAGCAGTAACGTCACTGACACTGCCAAGCAAGCTGAATGGCGTTGGCCTGTTCCTCTCCTCTTTGCTGGTTTAGCTGCCACGTTGGTGTTAGTAGCCTTTGCATTAATAATACTCGCTTGCTCGTACTGGAAAACAATCGATTCTCACAGCAATGGGCAAAGTCTTCATGCTACCGCCGAGTTAGGTATGCAGACTGAGATAGCTGGTGAAGATATTGAATCTGAAGAGAAAGTGGTGGTAATTATGGCTGGACAACAGAACCCCACCTATCTGGCGAGGCCTGCATCCAGTTCTTACAGTGCTTTGGAAGTAAAAAATTAAATTAGACATAAAGAGAGATCGGCAGATCGGCTTTAGGTCGGCCCATTTAAATATATCAGAAGAGACTGAGTAATATTTAGGAGGTTGCATTTCCTCTTCTGGCTAACTTGCAGGTAAGACTTACACTATGCATTTAGTACTGTTATTGGTAAAGCGATAGGATTGTGGTTTGTCCGGACTTCACAAGCAGCGCTGCAAAGAAAAGGACTGAGCATGAGCATCTACTGGGTCCATACTGAACAGAGATGACGAGACTACAGTGTTTACTACTTATGGTCACTTGTGTTGTTTTAAGCATACGAAATAATATACTCGTGTCAGTTGTGTTGTTTTAAGCACAGAAACTAATATAAATGTAGCATCGCAGGCTTTCTTATCCCTGTTAATTTGTATGAAAAGACATGCCACATATCTCTGGTTGAAAGCTTGAGGAATATTGTGTAGTTAGCGTGACACTTATTTCGAAGTTTTTGCTATAGAGTACTGTTGTGACATCTTGCTGAAAGTAATCAAATATAAAAGCTTGAGAAGGAAAATTGTATAGTTAGAGTGAGACATGTTTCGAAGATTTTGGTTGAAATACATAGACTACTGTGACAATTTTAATGAAGTAATCAATAAATGGGGATTGCACCCGAATGCAGGGTCAAGAAGCTGTATCAGTGGAACCTTTACAAAACACCTATTTGACTCATACCTGCAGATGCAGGGTCAAGCAGCTGTATCAGTGGAACCTTTGCAAAATACCTATTTGGCTCTTACCTGCAGGTCTAGCCCTGTCTACTCTCGAACTTATAAGGTCTCAAAGACCTCACCCCATTCTTTCAATACCCAGAAATAGGGTTCCACCTGGGAGAATGACGAACCATTTGTCGTGGACAACTTGGACCGTCTAATGGTGAATGCTTCGTTCAGGTGTTATTAGCTAAATAGAAAATGTATGTATCTGACTAATTGCTGTTGGAGTTATTCAGAATATAATGTATTTGTATTAATCATCACATGGGATTATATGTTTGGTTGCAAATGTTTATCAATATTTATAGGTTGCAGGTTTTGGTGTAACAGCAAGCTTTACCTGATATCAGAATTGAATATAATGTATGTGGATTAATTATCACATGGTATAATGAAATTATATATAATGAAATTATATATTTGGTTGCAAATGTTTATTAATATTTATAGGTTGCAGGTTTTGATGTAACAGCAAATTTTACATGATATCAGAATTGAGGTTTGGTTTGAACTCTCTTAAATTAGAGAAACTTTACAATTATCTTATCTATTAATATTTGGTTGATTGTTATTGTATATTGTATGGTTGATTGTTATTGTATATTGTATAAATAGCCTAGAGATTTACACCTAGATCTAAATGGAGAAACGTTATTACTGTTTACTTTTTATTATTACATTTTATTAATGGCTAACAATAATATGGATAAACATGGACAAACTTTACAAGATCTCCCTTATATTGGACTGTAGAGCGTCTCTCAACTCAATGAGAAATTTTATTATTCATCTATTTCTTTGTTCACTTGATATTCAAGTTGTTAGAATTAGGTGGAAAACCGTCCTTTTTAGGAGGTTGTTACACATGTATGGTAAACACTAGTAAACACGAGAGCCTTTGTTATTATCAAAATATAAACCAAAATTTTAAGAAATGTCTTAATAATATATCTTATTAACAAATGATTTACATTTCTTAAATTTAATTTTATAAACAATTGGTTTATATTTATGATAAGTATGGTAAGTATGTATTTTTAAAAATTATTGAATAATTTTAAAAATTAGTTTAATTAGTATATATTTTATAACTACTTTATATATTATTTTAATAAAATTTTATAAATTCTTTTAAGGTGATCAATCCAAGTAAAAAGACCCTTATTCTTCTTTTGATGATAAATATAAATAAAGTGAAGTAATTTAATTAAAAATAATATCTATAACTATTTTAATTTTATGCTTTATATAAATATTTCATATTTTTTTATATTAAAATTTAATATAAAAAAATAAAATATAAAATATATATATCTTTCTATATTTAAAAAGTAATTATTCTTTTTCAATGAATTTTATAATTTTTATATTTATCTACATTCATAAAATATATTCAAAAATCACTTAATTAAAACCTTTCCAATTACTCAATCAAATATTCCATTTAAACGTACTCTCAAGTGATATACAAGAAACAAAATCTAATAAATACTTACAAACATCCATAACTCTAACTCTCTCTATATATATAATTTATTGTTATTATATTTTTAGTTTTTAATAATATATTAAATTAGATTAATAATTATTACTTAAAAATAAATAAATAAATTATTCAAAAAAAAATTGTTTTATTTAAATTTAAAAAAAACAGCCATATATATATATATATATATATCTTAATTTAAATTATTTTTTACCTTAATTTAAATTATTTTTTACTAAGATGGCATTACTATCTAAAAACAATGCAATACTTACCTACAAAAAATATACGATATATGGTTTGTAAAATTCTAAATGATGTAACAACACAAGAGAGAGACTATGTATCTAGCTAATGTCACAACCCCAAAAAAACCACTAAAATTTAAAAAAAATTAAAACTTACTTAAAGTTATATTTTAGTCAATTCCTTTATAATAAGTGCATTCCTTAACAATTTATTATATAACTAAGACTTTTCATAGGTTTAATAATATAACTTCAAAAGCTTTTTCTATCAACAACTATATACGTATTTTCCAAACCAATTAACTATGATTCATGTCATTGTCTAAATAATAAGGTATCAAACTTCCTTTCTTTTATTTATATAATTATGGATTTTCAATAACTATATGCCCCAATAACACCAATAGCAAATGTATAAAATATTTCACATGAATGATAATTTCAAGGATATTAGTCTAATCAAAATTTCCAATTTTCATGTGTGTTATAGTTTCTCAAACCATACCCTATGATTTAAAGCATGTAACAATATTCATTTCTGGTTTATATAGTCATATCGATTTGATTATATATATATATATATAGCATAACCATGGATCAAACTTTTATAGTTTAGTTCATCATACAATCATACAATCATGGATTTATGTCATGTCCCAAATTGGCATTAGGTTACAATGGCTTAAGCATATTGGATATATTCATTAGCGTTTGTCAAATTGATGCTAAGAGTCAAATAATTGCCAAGGAGAAAAATTACTAGGGTCAGTGCAAGCTAATGAGGGTCACTTTTGGCGCGTTAGATGCAATAGAAAACTGAAAAATCAGGCATCCCTCAACTTACTTGGATTTTTTGAGATATTTACACAAAATATCTTGCATTGAGTAAAAAAGATGAAATGTAGGAAATTGAATCACGTTTCCGAATATATAACTTTTATGTATTGAAAATTTGTATAGCTATGTCAAGTTTCATTTTTCCTAAGAGACACTTTTTATTTTTCAGGCAAATGATAAGGTATATGTTTTTGTGGGTGTAGCCTTTGAGGGCCTAAATGATGGAATCAAGCTACAAAAATTGGCATGCATGTAGAGAACACATAGCACTTGTGTTCCATTATTTTTAGAAAATTAAATTAGTAAATTTATAATTTTTTTTATAATTGTCTAAGTGATCAAACCTCGAAAATTGTACCTCTTTTGTGGGTGCAGCGTTTGAAGGTTTTAATGCAAAAATATTGAAATGGGTTTTTCATAGAACGTGGAGGTTTGTGTCCTCTTGTGCACCATACAACTTTTTTTTGAAATGATCGAGAATTGAAAAATCTATGGAAGAAACACTAACAATGTGTTTCACGAGTTAAGGAGGTAAGACACAAAAGAAATTGAAAGAAAATAGGGAAAAATAATATTTCAAAATAAAGGTTACATATTTGGAATCTACACAAAAATGCTATTTGTGTCTAAGATTTCGTCAAAAATGACTGTGTGTAGCATACTGTAACGAGTGGCTAAGCACAAGCTTCTCCAGAAACTGGAAGAAATACCCAATTAGCTTTGGTTTATCTTTAACATAGCACAGGTTTGGAATTACCGAAGCAAACTCCAAAGCATACACATAGGATTATTGTTGACATGCGAGCAAGTGAGTCGGCTTGGTTTAGGCTCTACAAAACACGAGCGCATTTTGTTTAAATTCAAAAATATTGCCACGCTTTTAGAATTCAAGAACGTGCATGCATTATATAACTACATTATGCGCACGCATTATATAACTGCCTAACGCGTACACATTATGTAGTGCAAAAACGCGCTCGCGTTATGTAAATCATAAAATATATGTTTAATACTTGAGATAAAGGGGGTGTGGAAGACTCAAGGGAATTTTTGGTTAATATTTGAGAAGGGGTGGGGAAGGGTCAAGAAAATCTATGGTTAATATTTAATAGGGGTGGGAAAGGGTCAAGGGATTAGAAGGATGTTGGAAGCTTGAGTGGGGAGAGATGAAGGGAATGAGAACATGATGGGCTACAAAGGGTGAAGGGAAGTGAAGCTTGAGAGCACTATTAAAAGTAGAAGAGGTTCTGAAGAGGTATAGGGTTAGAAGTTGAAAGTGAAACTTGAGTGACAAGGGGGAATGGATGGATGCAAGGGGGATGTGAGAGAGAAATAAAGAATACAAGGGGGGGAGAGACATAGAGCGAGGGATGGAGAGGGACAATGGGGATGAATGGATTTAGAGGGAGTGAGAGATAGATGGGGATAGAACGAAATAAAGAGATAGGAAGGGAGGGATAGAAAGTGTTGGCGGGAGACATGCAGGGAGTGGTGGTGAGCAAGAGAGAGAGAGCGAGAGAGTAGGAGGAAGGGACATAAATTGTGAGAGAGAGAGAGGGAGTGATGGAGAGATTAGGATAGGTTGAGGGAAAGATAACATGAGGGAGGGATAGAGGGTGAGAGAGAGAGAGAGAGAGAGAGAGGCGATGAGAGAGGGAGGGATAGAAGGTGAGAGAGAGAGAGAGAGGTGATGAGAGAGGGAGGGAAAGAAGGTAGGGTGAGGGATGGAGGGAGAAAGGTGGAGATAGATATGGGTGGAGGGGGAATAGGTTTGAGAATGGAAAGGGACATAATGTGTGTGTGTGTGTGAGAGAGAGAGAGAGAGAGAGAGAGAGAGAGGGAGAGAGAGATTGATGGTTGGTGAGAGAGATACTAGATGGATGTGTGAGCGACAAAGAAAGTAGGAGGTTGTGTGTGTGTGTATGTGTGATAGGGAAAGAGGAATCAGTGGGGTGGCAGGGACGAAGATGGTGTAAGGGAGAGAAAGCGACATAGAGGGAGGGAGGTAAAGGGAGTGAGGGACATATCCAGGGATAGATCTAGAGAAAGAGATGGGGAGGGAGGGATACAAGGTGAGATAGAGAGGGCAAGGGGGAGGGATAAAGGCACATAGGGTTAGTAATTAAGGGCGAACAAAGGGAGAGAGTTCTATAGGGACTTGGATAATTGTGAATATATACATAAGGTGGATACCCTCCTCGTCATCATCTTCATCACCATCACCATCATCATCAATGTCTTAATCATCATCACCATCATCATCATCATCATCATCAACATATTCATCATCATTGTCATCTCTAGGTTCCTCATCAACATCTCCATCATCATCATCTTCTTCATCCTCATCATCTTCATCATCATCTTCATCACAATCACCATCTTCATTATCACCATCATCATCATCATTGTCATCTCCCCCTTCCTCATCAACATCTCCATCATCATCATGTTCATCATCATCATCATCATCATCATCATCATCTTCATCATCATCATCTTCATCACCACCATCATCATCATCAACATCTTCATCATCATCACCATCATCATCATCATTATCATCTTCCTCATCAGATCAACATCTCCATCATGTCACCATCATCTTCTTCATCATCATCATCATCATATGAACATCACCATCACCATCATCATCAACATCTTCATCATCATCGTCATCATCTGAACATCACCATCACCATCATCATCAACATCTTCATCATAATTACCATCACCATCATCATCAACATCTTTATCGTCATCACCATCATCATCATCATCATCATCAACATCTTCATCATCATTGGCATCTCTAGGTTCCTCATCAACATATCCATCATCATCATCTTCTTCATCATCATCGTCTTCATCACCATCATCATCATCGTCAACATCTTCATCATCATCACCATCATCATCATCTTCATCATCATCATATCAACATCTCCATCATCATCATCTTCATCATCTTCATCATCTTCATCACCGTCACCATCATCATCAACATCTTCATCGTCATCACCCTAACCATCATCATCAACATCTCCATCATCATCACCATCATCATCATCTTCATCATCATCAAGTCAACATATCCATCTCCATCATCATCATCATCTCCATCGTCATCAACATCATCATCATCAAATCAACATCTTCATCATCATCACCATCATCATCATCGCAACATATTCATCATCATCACCATCTCATCATCATCTTCCTCATCATATCAACATCTCCATCATCATCATCATTTGAACATCACCATCACCATCATCATCACCATCACCATCATCATCATAATCACCATCACCATCACCATCACCATCACCATCAACATCTTCATCATCATTGTCATCTCTAGGTTCCTCATCAACATCTCCATCATCATCATCTTCTTCATCATCATCATCATCATCTTCATCATCATCAACATCTCCATCATCATCAAAATTATCATCATCATCATGTCATCATCATCATCATCATCGTCGTCGTCGTCATCTTCATCACCATCATCATCATCATCATCAACATCTTCATCATCATCACCATCATCATCATCTTCATCATCATCAAATCAACATCTCCATCATCATCATCTTCTTCATCATCATCATCAACAACAACAACTTCATCACCATCAACATCTCCACCATCATCATCATCATCATCATCTTATATCCTCCTCTTCATCATCATTGACAACTCCCCCTTCACCATCAACATCTCCACTATCTTCATCTTCTTCATCACCATCATCATCATCCTCATCACCCTCATCACCCTATTCAACATCTTCATCGACATCACCATCATCTTCATCAACATCATCATCTCTATCATATTCATCTGCACCATGATCATCTTCATTGTCATTAGGGAGGGATAATGACGAAGATAAAGAGAAGGTGGAGAGATGGAGAGTGGGGTGGTAGGGACATGGCTGGAGTAAGGGAGAGAAAGAAACATGAAAGAAACATGTAGGGAGAGATGTAGAGAGAATGAGGGACATATATTTAGAAAGAGATAGGGGGTATCTAGGGATTATTGGGAGAAAGCTAGGGGGGTAGTAAACCATGCAAAACATTTGTCCGACACTAAAACATTTATTTTGTATGTAACCATACAAAACATGTGATTTATTTTGATTTTATTTGTTTCCCTAGCCATGCACCGAACCTATTTATTGTGCTTAACCATATCGCGTACGCATTTTGATTCTTCATATCGCGTGCATGTTTTATCTTTACATAAAGCGTGTGCATTTTGTAACTCTATAAATAGTGGACTGTCCCTGTCCAAGAGAAACTTAACTCTGTCTAAGCGAAAACAACAAATCCAGCGATTTTTTCGAACAACACGAGTCCACCATTGGAAATACTCACACTCTACACCATCTCCATCATTATTTTTGTTATGCAGGTGCAGCATTGAGGACATCATTCATGGTTGCTTAGTGTGGTGTTGGGTTATATGGCCATATTTGAAGAAGAGAATCATCAAGCTTGAAGAATCTCCAATTGAATAACACCAAAGATAAGGTCTTTGAAAGATTCATTTTGCCTATATTTGAGGAGCACACAAGATAAGATATCAAGCTTGAAGACCATTTCATGGTGATGGTGGATATACTCAATTGTACAAGAGAATCAAAGAGCCCAAACAATTTATGATTTAACTTTCATTTGCTTATTATTGAAGAGCACCAAAGTTAAATTTTCTCATTCATAATTATTTTGATGGGAAAGATGAACATTTGAGAAGAAAGATTGAAGCACCTTGAAGGATCTATAGTTCTAGAAAGCACTAAAGATTTGAAAGCTTGTAATTCAGGAGCAACAAAAAAAAACTATATTGAATTGATCATTGTGGTGATGGGGAATCCACGTAACCGAGGAAGAAAATCAGCAAGAAAGAAGAGACCTCAAGAAGTCATTGAAGAAGAGAAAGAAAAGAAAAGAATACACATGATGAATTGGAGGCTTTCTTTGGAAACTAATGCAAATCCAATTGTAGAGGATACCACAGTTCATCCTATTAATCCATGACAAGAGGGACCTTCAATTTCCACAATAGTTGTTGAACAAGCACCCCATGGAAGTAATCAAGAAGCTCATGAAGAAACAAAAAATTTGTTATCCAGATGTGGTTATACAAGTGATGAAGTCAAAGAGGCATTGGACATGTTACCTACTGTTGAAGAAGAAAATGTTATCTGGACCATCGATGAGGATGTTGGACTTCCACAAGAGGATGTTGTACTTCCACAGACCATCGATGAGGATGTTGGTCTTCCACCATCCAACTACCAGGATGAGAATGAAGGACACCAAGCTACTACTGAAATGCCATAGCGTCTTGGTGATGCGCAACATGGTAGAATTCCAACCCCCTTACCTCCATTAGCAAGCACACGTTGAAGAACTCCGAAGTGTATACAAGTTGATGAAAGTCTCATCAATTCCATTGAAGGTACGCTATCTAAACATAGTATTGGTTATCAAACTCAACAGATACTTGATAAATATTTTGTTTCTAAATGTGATGGAGATAAATGTAGATTATTTTTATCATTGTTAAAATCTAGGAGCATGAATGTTGTTAGAAAAAAGTTAGGGATAAAGATGATAAAGAATTCTGAACCAAGTTCTCATATAGTTAAAATCTTAGTAGATGCATTTGGTAAAATTGGTAAGAACACATGTTCAAAGGACCGCAATGCGGCTCGTCGTGTGTTGTCAAAAGCAATTGCAAATAAGAACACCAGGGTCCTTCGTATTCTCAGGCCTACATCTAAACTAGTTAATTTGAATGTAAAAACCCTCCATAGGTATTCTATTAGAAGAGAACATCTTGACACAACCAATCAGATAGATTTTTGGGCCTTTATTGGTCGGTTGCCACATCGTGACATGAAGCTAGTTGATGCAGTAAAGGGACTAGTGCAGAGTTTTTGGCATGATCACACAAGGACTTCTTCAAACCGAAATGATGTACTAAAACTGAGAAGGGTTTCAAAGGATCGTGAACCACATACTAAGCATCTTCTTGATATAACACAGACAGAACTATACGAGAAATTTAGGAATGAACATAGACAATTAAACTTGGGGCAAAGATCTTTTGAGAAATGTAAGCCATGGTATGTTAGAATAAATACTCTTCGTAACACTTGTTGTTGTAGATACCATGTAGAATATGAATATTACTACGAAACATTTTTGTACATTCTTCATGTGTTGCATACTAACCATGTGCAAGATTGCTCCCTGACAATACCACCGACCTCATCAAGATAATTCATTCATAACATCATGTGCAATAGGCCTAAGGGGCAAACATACTATGCAAAATCTTGTTTGGATGGAACATGCCCCAACTGTGCTGGAATGGCATTATTGAGCCAATGTATGCACGAGAGTGGAGACAGTGAATTTGGGAAAATGGTTGTAGACATGAAAAGTTTCAAATATATCAGCTATGAAATAGTCCTAGGGAAAGAAAGCAAAAAAATACAATTGGTGACATCTCAGGTATGCATTTATATCTATAAGATTATGTTTGAACAGTTACATTTCAATCCTTGCTTACAAAAAAACTCACATTGAGATCATTTTGTGTCACCAGGTACTAGTTAGTGACTTTGTCAAGGCATTTATTGAAAATACACATGATTATGTTCATCATGTCCACTTGGCACGATGGCAGGATGAACAGTTTAGAATATGCAGAGATACATTTCCCCATGGTACTATACTTTCAATTGTTGATTTTTCCAAGAACTACACTCTACAACCTCAAAATGAGATCCAAAGTCAGTATTATCACTCTGAGCAGGTTTCCTTGATGGTCCATATCACATATAGGCATGGCCCAAATAGCACTGAAGAGCAAAGAGAAATTTTGAAGGAATATCACTTCTACATAAGTGATGATAGGTGCCACGACTTCCACTATGTACATCATTGCTTCATCATGTTCTATGCTCACTTGAAGGGAAGGAACATACAGATGGATTGACACTGGATTTGGTCTAATGGATGTGTTGGCCAGTTCAAAAATGCACGCATATTTCAATGGTTGTGTTCATTGCATAAAAACTAAAAAGTGTCACATATGTGGAACAATTTTGAGACTGGGCATGGTAAAGGAGAGCATTATAGAGCCGGAGCATGTGTCAAAACAGCCCTACGAAGAGAGGAATTGAAAGTATCTACAGAATCTACTATTCAAAATGGTCAATCTATAGTCAGGTGGTGCACGTGAGTAATGGGAGAGGAATCAACTATGTGAGTAGAATCCACAAGAAAGAGACATGTGGAGAGATTTTTTTGGGAGGTGGTAGACATAGATCATTCACATGGATGGGAATTCAATACTGTTCCTGGGACTCATGGCTTTCATTCGGTTCGAAGCTCTGATAACCCAATATTTGAAATTTGGACCAGAAAACTCGCTTGTTTTTGCCCGCCTTGTTGTGATGGTGACTGGGATGGGTGTGAATCATCAGATTGGTTTGATGGATGGGATCGCATATAACTTCTACTTGATCAATGTGCAATTGTTGAGTTAAATCCGTTTGAAGAAGACCAATCATATATTTCTGAAGATTTTGATCATGTCTCAGACCTTGTACAACCTGGTATGATGCATTTCGTTAACATTTTTTTGTTTATTTACGTAGTCTTCAAATGCACATTAATGGCCTTGTATCGAACGAAAAATATTTTGATCATATACCTACAATCATATTATGCAGGGCACATATACGCAGTGGTTGCCTCAAAAGATAGTGAATGGGGTGGTGATTACTGGTTGGCACGCTGTATAGATGGAAAGCAAACCCTCATTATGCCCATGACTGACGATGAAAACAACCACTACCCAACTGGGTCTATGGTGGTTAAAGGTGAATACTTGACAAAGGACAACAATGCAAGAAAGAAGGGTGGATACGTTTACATGGATTACAAACCAGGTGCAAGTGTGTATCAATTTACCAACATAATCATTGGTACAAACCTCCAGGTACGAACAATTCCCAGCCGAAATACATCGAAGGTACGCTACTTATTACCGGATACAGAGCACGAGAGACTAATGGAGACCATCAGTATAAGAGATGATCCAGAGGGCTTGGTTGTATGATAATAGGTGGGATCTAGCATGATGAGGTATGTTACATACTTTTAATACTATACTATTTATACTATTTGTAATTGAATATTGATATATGCTCAATTTTCTCATGTATGTTGTTTATGAATATGTCAATTTTGTGTTCTTGATATGCCAAATTTATGTTTACGTTGTTTATAAATATGCCAAAAGTTCTCTTGTATGTCAAGTTTATGAATATGCCATTTTTTACATGCGATCAATAAACCCTAAGATTATATTATGTTGATTATGTTGGTTATTGGCTTCACCTAACAAAATTTATATTTAACAATACACATATTCATAGATTTGGTTTCCCATGCTCAATGCTCACTATATTTAACAATACACTTATATTAAATTTAATTCATGTCTTGTTAAATATTTCATAATGAATTAGCTATTTGGTTTCCTTCTATAACTCTAACCCTAACCCTCATCATCATCAACATCATCTTCATCATTATCTCCATCATCATCTCCATCAACATCTTCATCGTCATTGTCATCTCCCCCTTCCTCATCAACATCTCCATCATCATCATTTTCTTCATCCTCATCATTTTCTTCATCCTCATCATCTTCATCATCATCTTCATCACCATCACCATCATCATCAACATCTTCATCATCACCATCATCATCATCATCAAAATCTTCATTGTCATTGTCATCTCCCCTTCCTCATCAACACCTCCTCATCAACGCTAGTCGTAAGTGCCCGGTGGAGGATTTTGCAAAGTTGACCCCTGTGTGTAAAAATTGCACACTCCCTCACTGAGCAAAACCCTAGTTTCCAAGATGGACCTACAAGGTGACACCTGGGTCACGGGACTGGAGGAGAGGGGCACCCCTAACACTTTCTGGCCATCCTGAATCCAACAGAGTCGATAATTTGTTGATCAGAGCCACGTTCGTCATTCTATGGCTCATTCCGTCTCGCATCCAAAAGGCCTTCAGGGAAACCTACTAGATACCTACCGGGGGCATAGAATTCCAACCGTGTAGCAAAACCTAGTTTCGGGGAGTCCTGCAAGTGTGTCTAGGGAGGTTCCAACTGGGAGCGCTAGCCATAAGTTCCTGGTGGAGGATTTTGCAAAGTTGACCCCCATGTGCAAAAATTTCACACTCCCTCACTGAGCAAAACCCTAGTTTCCAATATGGACCTGCAAGGTGACACCTGGGTCACGGGACTGGAGCAGAGGGGCACCCCTAGCACTATCCAGACATACTAAATCCAACGGAGTTGACGGTTTGTCGATCGGAGCCACAGTCGTCATTCTATGGCTCATTCCATCTCGCATCCAAAAGGCCTTCAAGGACACCTGCTGGATACCTACGAGGGGCATAGAATTCCAACCGTGCAGCAAAACCTGGTTCCGGGGAGTCCTGTAAGTGTGTCTAGGAAGGTTCCAGCTGGGAATGCTAGCCGTAAGTGCCCGATGGAGGATTTTGCAAAGTTGACCCCCGTGTGCAAAAATTGCACACTCCCTCACTGAGCAAAACACTAGTTTCCAAGATGGACCTGCAAGGTAACACCTGGGCCACGGGACTAGAGGAGAGGGGCACCCCTAGCACTATCCGGACGTCTTGAATCCAACGGAGTTGATGGTTCATCAATCGGAGCCACGATCGTCATTCTATGGCTCGTTCCATCTTGCATCCAAAAGGCCTTCAAGGACACCTGCTGGATACCTACCGGGGGCATAGAATTTCAACCGTGTAGCAAAACCTGGTTCTGGGGAGTCCTGCAAGTGTGTCTAGGGAGGCTCCAGCTGGGAACGCTAGCTGTAAGTTCCTAAAGGAGGATTTTGCAAAGTTGACCCCCGTGTGCAAAATTTTCAGACTCCCTCACTGAGCAAAACCCTAGTTTCGTAAATTAACCGGCAACTATTGCATTAGATAGCTTCATTGCCTCCATTTAAATTCAATTGGACATGACATGAATGATTTAAATTCAAAACCTTAGCTAGATTCATTTCATTCAATGATGGGACTAATTTGATGGGAGCACGGGAACCCAAAATCCATTAAAATTCAATTGGACATGACATGAATGATTTAAATTCAAAACCTTAGCTAGCTTCATTTCATTCAATAATGGGACTAATTTGATGGGAGCATGGGAACCCAGACTCCATTAAAATTCAATTGGACCGATTAGACTTCAATTGGACATGACATGAATGATTAAAATTCCAGCCGAGAACGCTAGCGTAGAGAAAAACCTTTGAACTAGGAAGAGGTAAAATGAGCTAGGTTGAGGACAATAAATGTTGTATTTTTTCACACAATCTAACGGAAAATGGCCATGGAATTGGGCGGGATAACTCCCTCCAAATAATGGCCAGCACAAATCTACAAAGCGGGGATAAGGGAGGGAAACAAATTTTAAAACAAGTAATAATATTCACTTTATATAGAGTATAAATTATTGCTACGTGGAAGATTCTCATAAATTGAGATCATATTGGCAGCCTCAAAGCGAGAGGACAAGTTCATCAAAGCGACTTCATTCATCTATATTCTCGTAATGTACACATAGTCCATCCTTAACTTGATAAACAAGACTTTTATGATAGCTTGAGTTTTTTAGGCATGGTTATCTCCCTGTATTCGGTTGTCTGATTGGTTGACAAGCTTGCCTGAAAATCCGTACGTTGAACTTCTTTGTTTTATTGCTAAAAATTGGAAGGGATTTTCAAGTCACTTGCAAAATGCTCCTTTGTTGAAATATGTAAGTTCTTCCAACAACATAGATTTGGCTAGTGTATCAAATGCTGCCATAACCCGAAGAGCTTACCAGTCTTTGCAAGAATATTCCCCTAGTAGATGAAGGTGGGAAAATCATTAGGGTATGAGGCTCTCTAAAGTTTCTCCATCCTACATCCACAAGGAATCCATGGACTACCATGGGCTTTTCAACCCTTTTTGAAGGTTACCTTACACTACCATCTTGTGCAGGAGCTTTGATGTATTCAGTTAATGATTTAGTTTCATTCTTTCGAAGACACCTTGATGTAGTAGATATTCCAGAGTTATTTCCTCTGAATGCCAATCCTTCTGTTGTTTCCCATGCTTTGACAAAGGAGAATGCATTTCTTCTACTGTAGTGGATCCAATATTTGAAAAAAACGCAAAAACCCTAATTTATGAAATGAATGCACAATGAAGCCATTGGGCCATGAGAAGACAAGGGAGAGGGCCCCTTAGAGGTAATCGCATGCCAGGAGACCAACAGAGTCGACGGTTCGTCGATCCGACCTCCTGTTTCTTAGTTATGTCGAGTTGCAAGTCACATGAAGATGTCGTTGAAGGACACTTGGTGACTTTTGGTCCGGGAGCCAAAAAGAAAATGGAGTAGCAAGATTGCGTGTCGTTGGCTCCTGCAAGTGTATGCGCAATGCCGACGTGTGAACACTACCAACACTGGCTTGGGGCAGGGTTTTGCAGAGTTGACCCACCAATGCGAGATTGCATGCAATGAAACTGAGCAAAACCCTAGTTTGTGAAATGAATTCACAATGAAGCCACTGGGCCATGAGAAGACGAGGGAGAGGCCCCCCTAGAGGTAATCACATTCCAAGAGAGCAACAGATTTGACGGTTCATCGATGTGACCTCGAGTTGCAAGTCACATGAAAATGTCGTCTAGGGACACTTGGTGACTTTCGGTCCGGAAGCCAAAAAGCAAACGGAGCAGCAATATTGCGTGTCGTTGGCTCCTGTAAGTGTCTATAGGAAATGTCGATGTGGGAACACTGCCAACACTAGCTTGGGGGAGGGTTTTGCAGATTTGACCCACTAATGGGAGATTGCATGCAATGAAACTAAGCAAAACCCTAGTTTACAAAATGATTTCACAATGAAGCCACTGGGCCATGAGAAGACAAGGGAGAGGGCCCCCTAGAGGTAATTGCACGCCAGGAGACCAACGGAGTTGACGATTCATCGATGCGACCTCTAATTTTCGAGTTATGTTGAGTTGCAAGTCGCATGAAAATGTCGTTTAGGGACACTTGGTGACTTTCGGTCTGGCAGCCAAAAAGAAAACGGAACAACAATATTGCGTGCCATTGGCTCCTCCAAGTGTGTATGGGAAATGCCGACGTGGGAACACTGCCAACACTGGCTCGAGGGAGGGTTTTGCAGAGTTGACCCACCAATGCAAGATTGCATGCAATAAAACTGAGCAAAACCCTAGTTTACGAAATGAATTCACAATGAAGCCACTGGGCCATGAGAAGATGAGGGAAAGGCCCCCTAGAGGTAATCGCATGCCAGGAGACCAACGGAGTTGACGGTTCATCGATCCGACCTCCTGTTTCTGAGTTATGTCGAGTTGCAAGTCGCATGAAAATGTCATTCAGGGACACTTGGTGACTTTCGGTTCGGGAGCCAAAAAGCAAACGGAGCAGCAAGATTGTGTGTCATTGGCTCTTGCAAGTGTGTATGGGCAATGCCGACGTGGGAACACTACCAACACTGGCTTGACGGAGGTTTTTGTAGATTTGACCCACCAATGCGAGATTGCATGCAATGAAACTGAGCAAAACCCTAGTTTACGAAATGAATTCACAATGAAGCCACTGGGCCATGAGAAGACGAGGGAGAGGGCCCCCTATAGGTAATCGCACGCCAAGAGACCAACGGAGTCGACGGTTCATTGATCGGACCTCCGGTTTCTGAGTTAGGTCGAGTTGCAAGTCGCATCAAAATGTCGTTCAGGGACACTTGCTGACTTTCGGTCCGGGAGCCAAAAAGCAAACGGAGCAGCAATATTGCATGTCGTTGGCTTCTACACGTGTGTATGGGAAATGTCGAAGTGGGAACACTTCCAACACTGGCTCGGGGGATGGTTTTGCAAAGTTGACCCACCAATGCGAGATTGGATGCAATGAAACTGAGCAAAACCCTAGTTTAAGAAATGAATTCACAATGAAGCCACTGTGCCGTGAGAAGACGAGGGAGAGGGCCCCCTAGAGGTAATCGCATGCCAGGAGACCAATGGAGTCGATGGTTCATCGATCCGACCTCCGGTTTACGAGTTATGTCGAGTTGCAAGTCTAATGAAAATGTCATTCAGGGACACTTGGTGACTTTCGGTCCCGGAGCCAAAAAGCAAACAGAGTAGCAAGATTGTGTGTCGTTGCATCCTGCAAGTGTTTATGGGAAATACCAACGTGGGAACACTGCCAACACTGGCTCGGGGTGTTGAGATATTGTAACTTCAAAGAATATTATATTTGTACTTTATTATTCTGAAGATGTTTCATTCCTCCTTGAAGACCTTATTGTATATCCGGAGATGTTTATTCCTCCGTCAGATTATGGTAACTTGGGTTATTAGACTTCCCTAGTGGGGGTCGGCCCTATATGTGTTATGTGGGTCAAAGGGTTATTAGACCACCCTAGAGGGGTCGTCCCAGTCAGTTGTAGTGGGGTATTTAACCCATTGGTTAAATACGAGCCTACATGTTTTGTGTAAAAGACAAGTCGGAGTAGTGTATAAATAGAGAAGGTGTATTCCTCATTTTACACACACTCACTCACTTGAGAGTGGTGCAATTGTGGAGGAGAGGTCTGCTATGGAGAAGGAGGAGCTTATGCTCAGGGTTACATCTTTGTATATTGCTGGTCATCTATATTGAGGAAGCTTTACTGGGTTTTCTACCCCATGAGGGTTTCCCAGGATAAATTTGTGTCTCTTGTGTTTATGCTGTGCTTGTTGTTTCTTCAGTGATCCTGTATATGCTATTATTGTGAAATGGAATGCAATGCTACTATTTTCTGTATTAGCATATTAAATCTTAACACGGGGGAGGGTATTGCAGAGTTGACCCACCAATGCGAGATTGCATGCAATTAAATTGAGCAAAACCCTATTTTACAAAATGAATTCACAATGAAGACACTAGGCCATGAGAATACGAGGGAGAGGGCCCCTTAGAGGTAATCGCATGCCAGGAGACCAACGGAGTCGACGGTTTGTCGATCGGACCTTCGGTTTCCAAGTTATGTCGAGTTGCAAGTCGCATGAAAATGTCGTTCAGGGACACTTAGTGACTTTCAGTCTGGGAGCCAAAAAGCAAACAGAGCAGCAAGATTGCGTGTCATTAGCTCCTGCAAGTGTGTATGGGCAATGTCAACGTGGGAACACTTCCAACATTGGCTCGGGGGAGGGTTTTGAAAAGTTGACCCACCAATGCGAGATTGCATGCAATGAAACTGAGCAAAACCCTAGTTTCCAAAATTAATTCACAATTAAGTCACTGGGCCATGAGAAGATGAGGGAGAGATCCCCCTAGAGGTAATCGCATGCCAGGAGACCAACGGAGTCGACGGTTCGTCGATCCGACCTCCTGTTTCCGAGTTATGTCAATTTACAAGTCACATGAAAATGTCGTTCAGGGACACTTGGTGACTTTCGATTCGAGAGCCAAAAAGCAAACAGAGTAGAAATATTGCGTGTCATTGTCTCCTGCAAGTGTGTATGGGAAATGCCAATTTGGGAACATTGCCAACACTGGCTCAAGGGAGGGTTTTGCAGAGTTGACGCACCAATGCGAGATTGCATGCAATGAAACTTAGCAAAACCCTAGTTTACGAAATGAATGCACAATGAAGCCACTGGGCCATGAGAAGACGAGGGAGAGGGACCCCTAGAGGTAATCACATTCCAGGAGACCAACGGAGTCGACAGTTCATCGGTCCGACGTCTGGTTTCCGAGCTATGTCGAGCTGGAAGTCGCATGAAAATGTCATTCAAGGGCACTTGGTGACTTTCCGTCTGGGAAACTTGGTGACTTTAAATCCTCCTAGGGTTTATGTTTTTTAAGGCTTGTATAATTTCCTTCTTGAAATCTCACCTCTTATACCATGTTAAATTTTTTATACTTGATCTAGATAAATGCTTTATACCAATTATAACCATTAGTTCAATGCATAAATTTAACCATGTAAACATTTACATAAAGAATTTAACATGTAGGATCTAGTTAAGAATAACAATGCACAAGAGACACAACATTTTATCCCGGGAAACCCTCATGGGGAAGAAAAATAGCAACCTTTCTTATAATAATTATATGTTTAGAAATCAAGTACAATGAAACCATGAAAAAACCCTAACCCTGATGGGTTTTACCATATGAAAAAACCTTAATGACACATGACAACAAGAGTACTTATCTACATGAAGATGACCTCCAAGCCATAAGGATATCAAAGCATATCCTTCCCAACCAACAATAGAAGGCACTTTATTTCTCGAATCCCGAGGTAAAGTTTGTTCCTTTCACCAATGTTGCTTTGAGAACTTGTATGTAGTTACTCATATGTAGTGTTGAATCTAATTGTACAATCAAATATTGGGCGTTGATGAAATGTGTAGCATGTATTGCACTTAGTTTTATTAAACTATACTTGAACATTGACTTAACTTGTAATTTAATCATCCAAACTCACAAATTTTAATTAGACCTATCCAATTAGTGTGCATGAGTGAGTTCGTTGAAACCTTCAAAAACATTGTATTGCACTTAGTTTGATTAAATTACATGAGCAAGAACTTTGACTTAACTTGTAATGATCATCCAAAATCACAAATTTTAATTAGATACCAATTATTGCACGCATGTAGTGAGTTTGTTGAAACCTTTAAATATAATAGTTTGTTCTTTTGACATAGCGCATTCATGAGTAATAGATAATCCACACAAATCAACACATTAGATTGACACAAGATCACATGGAAACCGAAGAACAAATACAAAGTGAAATGTATCATTCATTTATAAGCGAAATGTCAATGTACATGTCTCCAAAAGTACATATATATCCAAAAGTATACAAAAGTACATGTATCCAATGAAGTCAATGTACATGTATCCAAAAGTACATGCACAATGAAGTCAATGTACATGTCTCCAAAAGTGAATGTATCGAAAAGCACATATATATCCAAAAGCACATATATATCCAAAAGCACATGAGTCCAAAACTATCCAAGCCACATGTACATGTATCCAAATGTACATATATCCCATAAGACACGTCAAAACTCAAGCTTACTCTTGTTCTTTCCCGACGTTGATCCTCTAGGAACATCTCTAGGATTAGTGTGCGTCTCTGTATCCTGCAAATTAAATATCAATTGTTAAATTCAACTAACTATGTATTAATACATTAGCTCAACAATTATCAACTTGTGCATGGAAAGTGAATGAAACACTTGGTCACTAAAGGAAATCTCACCTCAACTGACAAAGGGGATTGCGTTGCTTGTGTAGTAGATGGAGCCATTGGTTGAACATCTAGGATGGTCAAACTAGGGGGGGCAGGAACTGCTCCTGCTGGTGGTGGCTAAAATCACAAAATGTTGAAATAGATAGACATGCATGAATAAACAATAGACAACAATAATAAACTATGTAAAGATCACGTTGAAATAGTTACATACCCATGTGTGATCAATTGCCATTGCATATGCAGCACTAACTGCTGCATCAACCATCGATGCAAGGTTTTGAGAAGACAACTCGAGTTCCTGATGCAGTAAACATGCAATTCAAACATTAACAAAAACGATTTATGCAATGGATTTCAAGTTAAACAACAAATATCATCGAAGGATATACACTACCATGGTATGAGTAAGCCCATGGTCGTGGGAAGTTGGAGTCTTGCTAGGAGTAGACCGCCTCACATACACACGACCCTTGTTCATGAATGGCTTAGCGGGAGATACAAATCCAGGCAATGGTCCAGATGTTTCAGATGGTGCCTACAGTCAGCAAGTGTTCATGTAGTTAGACATGCATGATTCAACAAACAAACATGTATTTAAAAAATGACATTTTTAATTGTTTACCTGGAGCCCAGATGTTTCCTCGGATGTTACGACCATGGGTGCTACCTCCACATTAGCTTGCCCCCATGAAGGATCTGCCATCTGGAAGTTTAATAATTGTAAATATTAGACAAATGATAGCATTAGTGAACTAAAATGTAAAGTATGTGGAAATTAACAAATTAACAAGTATTAAAAAACAGAAATTTTAAAATGTTTACCTCGGTGTGAGATACGACAATGGGTGGTATATAAGATGGGTCTGCCAAATGGGTAGCATCATGACCAAGGATAATTTTAGGGGCGAAATTTAGCGCATGGGCTATTTTTCCATGTTTTTTTCCAGAAAAAGATTCGCCAATTTGCATTTTTTGAAGCTCCGTTTCGCCCAATTTTGATGGGGTAAACTTTTTTCACTCTAAAAATCGCCAAATTATTATATAAACTATATAAAATCCTTAGAAATTGAAATAATTTTAGAAAAATATCGCCAAATATTTTATAGTTGACATTTTAAAAATTGGTAAGATTCGCCAAGGCTTATACATTTTTAAATATGTATGGGTCCTTAAAATTATCCCTGAGATTCATGACCCCCTGTAGAGTCTGGAACATCTGACTTTGGGGCGTTGCTGCTGGCATAAAGCATCAGCTACAAATTCACAAAATTAATATATTAGCTCAAATTATATATATGTGTACAAAGACAAAAATAAATGAAGAATTTATTACAATTAACCATCTACATACCTCAGTCTAAAACCCACTGAAGGCAACATCTGAGGCAAGACCATAGCAGGGACGACCACACATTGTGCACTTGTGAGGCTCAATACTAGGCTAGGGATGTCCCGATGGTCTTGCACTAGTGGATGGTCCTGCACTAGACGATGGTCCTGCATGGTGACGACCTGGTGTATGTACCACACTAGGGACAAATGTCCCTTCCTCACCCATATTTTGAACCATAGTGCCATGGAAAACAACCGCCCGTGCCAAACTCAAAAATTCATCACATGTCTATGGAATAACATGATGTGCACGTGGGACATCTGGCCCAGGCAACTGCCTGCGAGGTGCAGGGATGGGGCGATCCTGGTCTCCAAGCCTCACATCGGGTCAGTTTTGGGGCATCTCCCCACTGATCCCCTGAAACTGCAAAATGTCAAAATATTTTACGTGTTTATGTGACATGAACTTTGCGTACATCTTTCGAAGGAAATACAAGGGAATTTCCCTGTTGTTATGTGGTGGCATATCAAAAACCATGTACCATATGTCCATCTAGTTATCAACAAATGGTTGAAACGTGCACCACTCAATGGAGATATGAGGCTTGTTTTCATTTGGGATTTTCCCCGTCCGAGGGTCCCTAAACAATGCAAATATGAGCTCTTTGGATATTTTCAACTTTTTTATTGCATTGTAGTCTAGCCCATCAGCATATTCTTGTATTTTTCTTTCTCTATATGACGTAATATCATATAGTACATTGCTAGACTCTGAAATAGTGTCAACAATTGCATCCAAGATTGATGCAAGCGAGCGGTGAAACCTGTCACCACCACTAAAAGCTGCACTAATGCTCCTCAAACGAGCAAGCTCAATCAGTATCTCGGCATTTGTTTCCATAGCCGCAACTGCAATAAAAACATCAATACGAAAATCATTAGAAACATATACATGGTATATAATGGCGTCTCTTCAAAATTGAAAATGTATTAAGTCAAACTCAAGTAAGCAATTTAATGGCATTCACTTACATACATTTAAAACTTAAAATTAAACATTTAACAATTAAAAAGTAAGTTTCATTCAACTTTTTTCTAGAAGTTAAGGCACTTCTTAACCCTCATTGGTGACTTTTCCATGCAAACTTGGGTTTAAACTTCTTAGAATTTAGGAGTGTTATTTTGACATGTTTCGGCCTTTACGTCCCTTGCATAAAACAATATTTCCATCAACTTCATAAGCTAACATTAAATTTATTGATTTCAACATATTATGCCTTGTGGTTGGAGGGGAGGACAAAGTGGCATGGAATAAAATGGATATGTATGAGTTTGTCTTGCCAATATGATTACATATGTACTTGAGATGACTATCAATGATTAAGATGTTGAATAATAAACCAGAGATTGTGACTAGAATGACAATATCAACAATGTCAACTTCTCAAAACAGAGACAATTTCTCTCTGCAAAATCGATCTCTACATTGTATGGCAAGTTCAGAAAATTAAATTAAAAACATAGTGATTTTCTATATGAAGTCTTTGAGTTGAATCGATGGTCCCTGAGCGTTGAGTAGATTGATCGAGGGTGTGGATAGGGTAGGCCCAAGAGGCAATTTGTTAATGTGTTTTGGCATTTAGTCAAGGGTGCTTAACTAAGAGGCAATGTATAGCTACATACACTTGTGATGAAATTTTGATTATGTTCATGGACAAATGATTGGGATGAAATTTTGAGAAACCAAGTTACTAATTTTTTATGCATTTTTTTCTATTCACGCTTGTGCATGCATTTCTATCTTGTTATGGACATTTCCAAGGAAAATTATTTAATTAGTATCATGGGAAATGTTCTTTGAGGGTTGGAAATTTGGGTTTCATGTGGATGGATACATTGTAGAAAGGGAGGAGCTCTATTTTTTTCAATTTTTGGTTGGATTAGAAATTTTTGAGTTTTTGAAAAGGGATTCATTTTAATTATTCACTCATCTTGGTTGAGGGAGATGTGAATTTAATTAGAGATTGGGTTATTCCCAATTTTATAAATATTACAAAACTAGGTTGTTTTAAACAATAAAAAATGGTAATTTAGGTTAAGAAATGACAAAAAATGGTATGGGTGAATGAATTACCTAATTAGATGACAATCCACCGGTGAATTTTCCTCCCCTCCAACTAAATCGAGCTCCACCGATACTCCAGGGCACAAAAAACGTCCTCGTCCAACCTTGAATTTGCATTTCTGATGCGTGAAGAGTGTCGCGGGTGGTCGGGGGTGGTCAGGACTGTGTTTTTAAATTGATTTTAGATTTGCATAACGTGTACACGTTTTGTAACTACATAATGCGTACGCGTTTTGTAGTTCTATAATGCGTATGTGTTGTGGTTACCTATCCTACATGTCTAGTGACATGTAAGGCTTGGGTTTTACCATACCAAGTGCTAAGTATCAGAAACACGTTATGTTTTTATGTATAAGAAACGAGTTTTGAAAACGTAGGATTGCATCTAAAGTGACCCTCATCTTCTTGCACACACCCTATTTTAAATTGAATAATATTATTTTATTATTACTTTGATTATAATATTTGAATTAAATTTTATATTCTTATAATAGGACAATATAATATCATGATATTAAAAAGTAATATCATTATACTGAAATGACATTATTATTTAATTAATTATTATATTACAATTAATTAATTAATTAACATATTTAATTAATAATCATATTATTATTATATTTATAATATTAAAAAATATAATAAAATAATAATATTATTAATTAAATATTTATTTATTTATTTTTCAGTGGAAAAATCACCTTCCTACTATTCCGAAGGAATCAAGGAAAGCTAACACGCACTGGAAATCTCAACAAACTTCCTCACATATCGTGGATGGTAGGCCAAGCAAACTGTCAGCTGGATATCCAAGCTAGAAATGTCTCAACGGAATTGAACCCTGGTGGATGGAATGAAATCCATCTATCCCCGCCAACGGACCACCGTATCCTTGAAAATTAAATATTAATATTTTATGAATCCATTGTTATAATATTTTAATTATACCAATAATTAATTAATTAAAATATAAAAAATGACATTAATTTTAATTATTATATTACTAATTAATTAAATAATACCATTTTATTAATATTTTAGAGATTAATTAATTATTATATGAAGCCTAGCTTTACCTACCATCCAGACTCTCGCCCATATTCACTGGTCGCCAAAGCACAATCCAGCTAGTTAAGAATTACTTTAGCTTGTGGTTTTCCCACACACCCGAGGAGCATACCATCAGCATGCCTACAGAGCCCTAACCAGCCTCATATTAAGAGACTAAACCCTCAAATGGATGGAAAACATCCCCTACAAAAACCTTGGCTAGCTAACAGATTAAAGCCCCTTGCGCTATCGCCTACCAATCAACTAGGAGACCTACCTGAGGGCTATTGGAAGGTTTTATAATTAATTAAACAATACTATTTTATTAATAATTTTGAGATATGTGTATGCTCCCACCCGTTACTAGCAACAACCACATTAATAATATTGTTGTGTTTGAATACACCGACAGGCGTAAATTAGGCACATAATTTTTGTATTAATGTTTTTTCCTATAGTATGTATCCCATTTATGCCTATCGGAGTATTCAGACACATTAATTTTTTTTCCTATAGCATGTATCCCATTTTCTGAAGAAAGGCTTTGATTGTCATTTATTGTTCATGGATGAATGCTCGAGATGGAGGCCGAGAAATGTTTCATCCAGATCCTGGAGTTTGGTTTTGAGGGCAATAAGTTCTTCCTCCATGGTTTTTGCTCCTGTGTGGGTGACAACCATAACCAAGAGTTTTTTTGTTTTCTTTTGAGTGGGTAGATAAACAAAAACAGAAACTGTTTCAGTAAAAGAAAATCAGGATTTGGGAAAAAATCTACTGGGTAATTGGGATTTAACTAGGTTTTGGACACTATCGAATGGAGAGGGAAGCAGAAAAGGAGGATTTCAGAAGTGGGGTGAAAGAATGATAAAACTTGTCAAAGAGGGACAAAGAAGCAGAAATAGGAAATGAACACTGTGGTAAAAGTTGAAGGCGATTGGGTGAAAATCGAAGAAGTTATGGAAAACCCTAAAAATAGACAAATGTGGGATTTATGGCTTTGGGAAGTGGAATTTGGGATATGGTCCTCAAGAATGAAATATGCAGAATGGGATTGCAGGGGTGTTAACACCCATATATTTTTCTACAATATGCAGTTGAAGGGAAGTAATGGATGGTTAAAATGTACCTGGGAGTGAAGCCGAGATATCCTCCATGCTCCAGTGCTAGATGCTAATGGGAAAGACTAAGGGGTCTAAGGAGGAACAAATGTGCAAAGGATGAGAAAATGTTGAAGTATAGGTAAAAATAAACGAAAAGCATACTTTATAGCATATAGTCCATCGTTCAAATCTTGGGAAACTGAGCATTACACCAATCTACACCGTAGATTTGGCGCGGGGATCAGATCCACGGCCCTAAGTGGAATACCGCACAACCAAGTATCAAGGGAGGTAACAAAAAGGTGAATGTGATGAGCTTTCTCTGCCAGCCAGGTGTCAACGACAGACGTGGTTGCAAGGGGAAGGATCAAAGGGCGATATATAAGAATGGGTGCATGCGATGGCAGGAGTTGGTGAAAAGATCCACGGTTCGGAATACAGAAGGGATATGCATCAACGGCTCTCGCGACAGATCGCATAAAGAAGCAACACACCAGATAAGAAAGGGGTCAATGCGATGACATTTTCCCGCCTACCAGATGTCAGCCTCAGAGCCCATCACACAGAAGCGGGAAATCATAGTAGGGACCACTTGGTTTCATGCGAGGCCGTCTTATGGGAAAATATGGAGAAGAAGGGATGGCATAGATGGAAAGATTCGAACAGATCCGACGGTAAAGAAGAATCGAAGGTCAAATCAAGAGATAAATAGGCGATAGATCTGACAAAGGGAAACTAGCACGTGAGAGATCAATGGTTGATATTAACGGGCAACCTACCAAGAGAGCCAGCGTTACGGAAACGTGGCTATAAATATGAGAACACCTTTCAAAGTTTGCATTTTTAACCTTTCCGGAAACATGTCTGAGCGAGAGGGATTTTTTCCAGAGAGTGATGTTCTAGCCCCGGTACAAGAGTTTGATGGCTGGTCACCAGGAAGTTGGGTTGAAGCACAAAAGTCTTGCGGTTTCCCCCTAACAGGGAGTTCCCCGGAGACCCTATATCAGTTTCGGTCCAGGCCATAATGGCCTGCAAAGAAGCTATCTTTCAAGACCTCGGAATTGTGGGCCGGGAGCTCACCTCAGGAATGACAGTGGTTGCCTTGTTTCGAAAAAGTCCATCCAAAGGTCGTTGGACCTTTGTAATTCCCCACCACGGGCCTGACCTGGGCATTAGGGATAATTCCCACGACTTCTCGAACGTCCAAAGTAGCAGTCGGTGTGTCTGAAAGCATAGGTGGGTAAAGCTTAAACCCTGATATGGGAGAATTTATGACCAAAGGTATCCTTCCACAGGTAACATTTTCCCCTGGTATTAATAGCTTCTGGACCAGTTTCCGGATGAAGGGGAATGTTTGGAACAAGCAGGCGAAGAAGACATGTCTCCCGACCTTACTAAGATGAAGACAGAAGTTTTCAAAGGGTTATAAGCATCCTAAAGGTGCTGGATGCTTATGACTGAGAAGTTGGCAAACAGGTGGAGGCCAGAAAAAGTCTGTAAAGGAGGTGTGAAAAGGGAAAAGTCCCTTGCGTGGATTAGAGGTTGGCTCGAAAGGTGATATAGGAAATATGACCCACGTCTTTCGGAGCATGCGGGAAAGCATGCGATTAAGTTCTGTCACACGAGAGATGTCAAAAGAACGGACCTGCAAAGGGGATATCTGAATATTATCCCATAGGATTATCGGTATGATGCAAGGAAATTTTGGTATCATCATTGGCCGTGCCGTCTATCTGGGACGACGTCGCTGAGCATGTTGAAGGTCACCTCAAACCTTGGCCATCACGGTTAGCTGAATGAAGAGTCCGAGGGAGATATCATGGCAATTATGACCACTTGTAGCTACTTTCATCATCGCAGCAGTTATGGATAAGGTTCTCACGTCTTTTATCTGAAGTCGGTAAAAGGGAAAGATGGTACACCTGGAGGTTCAACCATTTTCTCTGTTACGATTGGCTCATGGAGAAAGGACGGAAGTGCGAAGTGGTGTTCATGCCAGAACAGGTGTGGGTTGATATGTATGAAAAGCCTACCACTCCCTCTTTATGGTATTCAACCTCGTGGAATCTGAATATGCCAGCGAAGATGAGAAACCTGATAGACGACAAGTGTCCAAAGGAAATAGACAGAGGAAAAAGAAGGAGACCTTTGGAATCAAGCAAAGCAGCCAACCGGGTGCAGAAAGAGTGCACAATTTTGTAATCTCCACTAAAGAAGCAGAACCTATTTTACCAGATGGCACATCACAGGTGGACATCTTATTGAAAGTGGAAGATTTCTTTGACTCGCAAGGTCACTTGTGAACCCAAGGTTAAGACAATACTCTGTCTATAATATTTTGTTCCTTGTCTTAATCACTCGGTTTGAGGCATGACACATATGTAATATTTTTGAATTTTTGGGTGAAATGAGGTGTCCTTCTAATATTTCCATTTCGGTGAGGGGTTAGTTAAGCAAGAAGGCTCTGGGCATGTATATATGCGATGTAATAGAATGAATAAGGGTTGAAAATATTATGTTGAGAGATTTTGGTAATTTGAGGATTAGTCTGTAAGACATTTTTTGAGTTGTTTTAATAAATTTTGCAGAGATGAAGCCTGCGTTTTGACAGGGATTCCTGTGTAATTGGTTTGGTAGTCTGCATTTTCTCTCTTCCGATGTGAAATTGTATTTTCTCTCTTCATAACCCCATTTTGTGTTATTTCTTTTCATGCTTGGATCAGGGTAATGATTAAGTGGAATTCATAGAGATTATGCTCTGCCTAGTTTTTTCCAAGTATTTCATCAACATATTCTACTAAAGATGATGTAGGATTCATCTTGGTATGCCTTACATCGATGGACTATTTATTTTCTCTTCTGTTCCACAAAATTAAAATCTCTTTTACTACTAGCTACTTGCTACCTTGCCCTTGTGAATGCGTTTGCAGAATCTTTGTGAATAATGTTTCATCGTTTGTTGAAGGTGACTCCATTGCCCAAACTAAATCCCATACATTTTCAACCAAACAATGCGTGGATCTTTTTTATTCCCAAACAGAAAACTGATCTTCTGTATAATTGTTGTAATTGAATATCTTGGTCGTGAATGCTTGTATTTCTTTTTCATTATTGACAATCTTGATTATTCCAGTCTTTTCATGAGATTTTAGAGAGATCCCTCTTTGTCTGTGTTGGTTCAGTAGCACAGGCCAAAGATTGGTTAGTGGTTACCCAGAATTACCCTGTTTCAAACTTGGGGGTCAATTTTGGTGTTAACAAATTGGCATCGTTGCCGGGGACAAGATTGTTTCACAATCCCTGGGAGAACGACAAAGTTCAGATCTGAATGCTGATGGTGAACAGTAATCAGACATCAAGAAGGTTGTATCATTCACCTGGCGACTCCACTCTGAATATTTCCAGTGCAAAGGTGACCCCACTGGGGAGATCTGTGATCTTGTATCAGAATTGAGATATTGAAAGATCCTCATGATGACTCCATTGGAGAATGAACACATTTTCCTTAAACATGGAAGAATCAAGATTCAGGTATCAGAACACTAATCTCTTCAAAGAAATCTTGTTGTTCTGTATCAATCTCCTTTTACCTTTGTGTATATATATCAAGAAAATTTTGTCCCACCGAAGAGCTCTGGGTCATGATAGACCTTCCTTTGTATATCCCTCTCTGGACCTTACTAATGTATATCCTCCTTTAGCCCCTAGAGATGATCCCATCCCTTCTTCTGAGTCTCATAGGATTCATGCTAAGCTTTGCGAATCCCAGGAGAATGAAGCTGAAGACGCTCCCCCTACACATATCCCTTTGCCCTCCAGATCTATACTGAGATATAGTCCTTTAAAACTGCCACCTATTCTACATGACTACCCTCCCAAATACCATAAATACCTTCCTAGATTTGATGGAGAATCCAAAAGCCTCATTGATGAGAAGCATCTCCATGGCTTTGAACACTTTTTGGATCTTTTTGAGGTGGAGCATGATGACATTTGTATGAGGGATTTCGCCCAGTCTTTCCAAGGAGATGTGAAGAAATGGTTCAGCCATTTGCAGCCGAGATCTATTGAAAATTGGCAAAGGTTTTCTGATATCTTCTTAGAATTTTGGGGAAAAAGACAGTCATGGGACCTGATTCTTTCAGAATTTTACTCCATGGGAAGGCTAGAGGGAGAGGCCATATCTGGATTTAATAGAAGGTTTTCGAAGTTCTGTTATGATATGCCAAGGGAAATTCAGCCCCTAGAGAATGCTGCTAAGTTGCACTATGCATCTACTTTCCCCCCCGAGCTATCCCTGCTCCTGTTGGAAAGTAGGTCTCCAAATTTGCAGCATATGCTCATTGACGTTTTGGAGGTCGAAGACAATATTAGGATGTTTGGAAAATTATCAAACGAGGGTAGGGTTGCAAGAATTGAAGAAGAAACCAGATTTGAAGAAGGGCACGAGCAAGGGGAGGTTGCGCCATGTCCCTGTTTTTTCCTGGAGGCACAGGGAGACGACCAGGCCATGGAAGTACCAGAAGAAGATAATCATGATGGGTTTCATGTAAAATGCGATACACTTGCTAAAATTCCTGTCAATGATGTTTTTTAAAAGGAATTCGGTCCACCTAAATATGACAAATATGAAGGGGATTGCTCGAAAAAATTCATAATTTTTTTCGAGATTGATGATAAAGAGAAAGACCAAGTGTGTAATCCACCCCAAGAGGAAGAAGCTCACAAAAGCGAGTCCATTTCACTTGAGGTTGACGAAGGGATTGAAGCTATTTTTGTTGCCTCCGACGGTGAAAACCAAATCCTAGGCACTGAGATCTTAGAGGAAATTGGCGATGACTTTCGTATCCCTCCTTCGAAGTGGGATGAGAATTTTTTTCAATAGTGCTGGTTGTCATATGATCCGGAAGAATAGGAGAAAGGTTGAGAAGAGCCTATCCCGGGAGCCCTCACGGCTGTTCCTAGAGAAATAAGAGTTCTTCATGTTCTGATAAACCCTTTCGCTAATTTCTTAGAAAGGTCAGAAACGGTAGGGTTTATATTGTTCTGGGAGACTAAGATTAAAGGATATATTCAGATGGAGCTATCATTTAGTGGGTTTTTCCCCGCGACAGGAGGACTAGCATGAAGAATTCAGTTAACAAGTCACTTGCTTGATTGGCTTCATTGGAAGTGTGAAATTACTTGAGTTACCCTTTGTGCCAAACAAGTAGGGTAGGAACACTTGTATATAAATAAGCTTGCAGGTTAGGCAGTTGCATTTATTTTAGTTAGTATTTTTAGGCGTTCGGCTCCGGATTTTCAGTTGCAGCATCGAGATGAAAAGGTCGGTTGCAGGAGGTTTCTTATAATAGTTAGGGTTTGAAGGAGCCGCCCAATGGATCAGGCACTTAATCTATGGAGTTCTTTGCTACCTCGCAGGGAGGATAGCATCCCCTTCGGAGCCAGTTGTTAACACCCATATATTTTTCTACAATATGCAGTTGAAGGGAAGTAATGGATGGTTAAAATGTACCTAGGAGTGAAGCCGAGATATCCTCCATGCTCCAGTGCTAGATGCTAATGGGAAAGACTAAGGGGTCTAAGGAGGAACAAATGTGCAAAGGATGAGAAAATGTTGAAGTATAGGTAAAAATAAACGAAAAGCACACTTTATAGCATATAGTACGTCGTTCAAATCTTGGGAAACTAATCATTACACCAATCTACACCGTAGATTTGGCGCGGGGATCAGATCCATGACCCTAAGTGGAATACTGCATAGCCAAGTAGCAAGCGAGGTAAGAAAAAGGTGAATGCGATGAGCTTTCTCCGCCAGCCAGGTGTCAACGGCAGACGTGGTCGCAATGGGAAGGACCAAAGGGCGATATATAAGAATGGGCACATGCGATGGTAGGAGATGGTGAAAAGATCCATGGTTTGGAATACGGAGGGATATGCATCAACGACTCTCGCGACAGATTGCATAAAGAAGTAGCGCACCGGATAAGAAAGGGTCAATGCAATGACATTTTCCCGCCTGCCAAATGTCAGCCCCAGAGCTCATCGTACAGAAGCGGGAAATAATAGTAGGGACCACTTGGTTACATGCGAGGCCATCTTATGGGAAAATGTGGAGAAGAAAGGACGACATAGATGGAAAGATTAAAACAGATCCCATGGTAAAGAAGAATCGAAGGTCAAACCAAGAGATAAAGAGGTGACAGATCTGACAAAGGGAAACTATCACGTGGGAGATCAATGGTTGATATTAACGGGAAACCTACCAGGAGAGCCGACATTATGGAAACGTGGCTATATATATGAGAACACCTTTCAAAGTTTTCCTTTTAAACCTAACCGGAAGCTTGTCTGAGCGGGAGGGGTTTTTTCCAGAGAGTGATGTTCTAGCCCCGATACAGGAGTTTGATAGCTGGTCACCAGGTAGTTGGGTCGAAGCACGAAATTCTTGCGGTCGTGCCTTAACAGGGAGGTCCCCGGAGACCCTGTATCAGTTTCAGTCCAGGCCATAATGGCCTGCGAAGAAGCTATCTTTCAAGACCTTAGCATTGTGGGCCGGGAGGTCACCTCAGGAATGACAGTGGTTGCCTTGTTTCGTCAAAGTCCGTCCAAAGGTCGTTGGACCTTTGTAATTCCCCGCCATGGGCCCGACCTGGGCATTAAGGATAATTCCCACGACTTCTCGAACGTCCAAAGTAGCGGTTGGTCTGTCCGAAAGCATAGGTGGGTCAAGCTTAAACCCTGATATGGGAGAATTTCTAACCAAAGGTATCATTCCACAGGTAACATTTTCCCCTAGTATTAATAGCTTCTGGCCCAGTTTCTGGATGAAGGGGAAGGGTTGGAACAAACAGGCGAAGAAGACATATCACCCGACTTACTAAGATGAAGACAAAAGTTTTCAAAGGGTTATAAGCATTTAAAACATGTTGGATGCTTATGACTGAGAAGTTGGCAAACGAGTGGAGGCCAGAAAAAGTCTATAAAGGAGGTGTGAAAAGGGAAAAGTCCCTTGCATGTATTAGAGGTTGGCTCGAAAGGTGATATAGGCAATGTGATCCATGTCTTTTGGAGCGTGCGGGAAAGCATGCGATTAAGTATTGTCACACGAGAGATGTCAGAAGAATGGACCTGCAAAGGGTATCTCTGAATATTATCCCAGAGGATTATCGGTATGATGGAAGGCAGTTTTGGTATCATCATTGGCCGTGCCATCTATCTGAGATGACATCGCTGAGCATGCTGAAGGTCACCTCAAACCTTGGGCGTCACGGTTAGCTGATTGAAGAGTTCGAGGGAGCTATCATGGCAATTACGACCACTTGTAGCTATTGTCATCATCATAGTAGTTATGGATAAGGTTCTCACGTCTTTTATCTGAAGTCGGTATAAGGGAAAGATGGTGCACCTGGCGGTTCGACCATTTTCTATGTTACGATTGGTTCATGGAGAAAGGATGGAAGTGCGAAGTGGTGTTCATGCCAGAACAGGTGTGGGTTGAGATGGATGAAAAGCCTACCACTCCCTCTTTTATGGTCCTCGACCTCATGGAATCCGACTCTGCCAACGAAGACCAGAAGCCTGATAGATGACATGTGTCCAAAGGAAATAGACAAAGGAGAAAGAAGGAGACCTTCAGAATCAAGCAAAGCGGGCAACTGGGTGCAGAAAGAGTGCATGATTTTGTTATCTCCACTGAAGAAACAACACCTATCCTACCAGATGGCGCATCACAGGTGGACAACTCATTGAAAGTGGAAGATTTATTTGACTCGCAAGGTCACTTGCGAACCTAGGGTTAAGACAATACTATGTCTATAATATTATGTTCCTTGTCTTAATCAGTCGGTTTGAGGCATGACACATATGTAATATTTTTGAATTTTTGGGTGAAATGAGGTGTCCTTCTAATATGTCCATTTCGGTGAGGGGTTAGTTAAGCAAGAAGGCTCTGGGCATGTATATATGCGATGTAATAGAATGAATAAGGGTTGAAAATCTTATGTTGAGAGCTTTTGGTAATTTGAGGATTAGTTTGTAAGACATTTTTTGAGTTGTTTTAATAAAGTTTGCAGAGCTGAAGCCTGCGTTTTGACAGGGATTCTTGTATAATTGTTCTGGTAGTCTGTATTTTCTCTCTTCCCATGTGAAATTGTATTTTCTCTCTTCGTAACCCCATTTTGTGTTATTTCTTTTCATGCTTGGATCAGGGTAATGATTAAGTGGAATTCATAGAGATTATGCTCTACTTAATTTTTTCCAAGTATTTCACCAACATATTCTACTAAATTTGATGTAGGATTCATCTTGGTATGCCTTACATCGATGGACTGTTTCTTTTCTCTTTTGTTCCATAAAATTAAAATCTCTTTGACTACTAGCTGCTTGCTAATTTGCCCTTGTGAATGCGTTTGTAGAATCTTTGTGAATGATGTTTCATGGTTTGTTGAAGGTGGCTCCATTGCCCAAACTAAATCCCATACATTTTCAACCAAACAACGCGTGAATCTTTTTTCATTTCCAAACAGAAAACTGATCTTCTGTATAATTGTTGTAATTGAATATCTTGGCCGCAAATGCTGGTATTTCTTTTTCATTATTGACAATCTTGATTATTCCAGTATTTTCATGAGATTTTAGAGAGAGCCCTCTCTGTCTGTGTTGGGTCAGTAGCACAGACCAAAGATTGGTTAGTGGTTACCCAGAATTACCCTCTTTCAACCTTGGGGGTCAATTTCGGTGTTAATAAGGGGTGTTAAGGAAGTTTCAAGGGAAACGGAGTGAAAACTAGGGAGATATGGCGAAAAAACAGACTTTTTTTTTTAGGAATGGATCTGCAATGGCGCGGAAGAGATCTGCAATAGATGGATCTGTAATGGCATGGAAGTGGTCGGCAATAGATGGATCTGCAACGATGCAAAATTGGTCGAAAACAGATGGATCTGCAACGGCGCGGAAGTGATCGGCAACAGTTCATGATAGAGGAAATCTACGATTTATCAGTCGAAAATAGATATGGACCCCAGGTATGCTCAGCTTCCTAATGGTTCAGGGGATTCACTTGACCACCAATGTTGTCTGATGGCTTGCGTATTGGGGAAGTACCTCTCACTCCACGGCTCAGGTAAAACTGATAACCGCTTTGTCACAAACGACAACTCTTGGTTTACCTTAGGGGTGGGAACTAGTCACTCAAGTGTTGGTCGTTTCCCTTTTCGCTGGAAGGTCCTCTCAATGGGCCAGCTACTTCTGAGTTCCTATGGTACTCCTCAAAAATATTTTTAGGGCTTATGCCAAAGTACTTCCCACAGTTAAGTGGATAGGGATTATTCCTAGATCTGAACCTGGAACAGATGCGAAAAAACAATTTGGCAGAAATTTCACCCAGCGAGCCCAAGAAAGTGCTCTGATACCAGATGTGAGGAACCTGCAATAATTAATTGATAAAATGCACAATATATGAGATCACAAAATATTTTTATTGATCGCAGGCCACTTCAAGGTGGAAACCTCCTTTGAGACTGCTCAATACAAATAACTTCATAGTGCCTTCATTGGCCTCAACACAAACTTATATACTTAGTCTAGGCATCAATACTATGGGTCAAAATCATGGACAAGTACAAACTATGTATCAACAAATACTACGGGATGACTTACAAAGCATATGTTTCCAACAACAATAATATAGACTATGGATCAAGAAATACTACGGGACGTCTTACAAATCTAATGCGTCCAACAACAATATACTAACAAAGTAAAGAGAAGGGTTGACATGGGTTCCTAATAGGTTAAGGGATTGAGGGCACCAATGTTAGGGGATTAGGGTTCAAGAGGTTAAGCATTAAAGGTGAAGGGTTTAAGTGTTAAGGGCTTAGTGGTTAAGAACGTGAGGGCTAGGGGATTGGTGGTTATTTAAGAGGTGAGACCTTTAGGGGTTAGCATATTTATGGGCTAAGGGATTTATGGATCCAAGGTTGGGATGTTAGGGTTTATTTGGTTAGTGGTCAAGTGTTAAGGGGTTAAAGGATCAAAGGATTAGGGTTTAATGGATTAATGGCTTCTAAGAGATGAGGGATTAGGAATTTATGGGGATTTATGGGTTTGGGGATTTAAGGATTATAGTTTAGGTTTTTTAGGGTTAGCGGGTTAAATAAGACTTAGGGGTTATGGGTTGAGAGTTTAGAGGTAAAGGCATAAAGTGGTTAGCAAGTTTAAATATTTATGGGTTAGGGGGTTAAGCAGATATGGGGTTAAGGAGTTTTATGGGTTATGGGATTTAGGGGTTAAGGAATTTAGGGATTAATAGTTAGGGGGGTAGGGCTTAATGAATTAGGGGTTAAGGACCAAGCAGTTAAAGGTTCAATTGATTCTAGGGGTTAAGGGCTTAAGGATTTAGGTCTTTAGATATTTGGGATTTAAGTATTATGGGTTAGGGTGGATTAGGTCTTAGGGGTTAGGGGTTGTGGGATTAGAGGTAAAGTGGTTAAGGGTTTTAAGGGTTACAAGCTTTATGGGTTAAGGGATTAAGTTCTCTAGGGTTAGGTTCTTAGGTTTTATGAGGTTAGGCATTAATGGTGCATGGGTTAAAGGGTTAAAGGCTTATAAGGGGTAAACTAGATCTTAGAGGCTAATGCACAAGCCCAAGCGAGAATTCCAAAATCAAGAGAGGAGAAATCAATCCCAAGGGAGAGATATCAAGCAAACATAGAGCTCTCATGCAAACAAAGAGCGCACATGCAAATGTAGAGAGCACAAGCAAATGCAGGTTGCAATGGAACAAGGGAGGTCGCACATTCAAACGCATTGTAGTGGTAAGCAATTATTTTACATCTATAGGGTAAACTAGAGCTTAGAGGCCAAGGGTTAAAGGATTAGAAGTAAATAATTAAAGTACTTAAGGAGTTTAGGGGTTAGGGGCTTTAAGGGTAAATATATTTAGGGCTCTCGGGTTAGGGGGTTAGGTTTTAGGTGGTTAGGCATTAAAGGATTAGTTGGTATAGTGTTAAGGTATTAGGGTGTTAGAGGATGAATACTGCGAAGATGGGATACGAGGGGTTAATTAAGGGACTAGGGCTTTAAGGATTAGGATATTTATAAGATAAGGAATTTAGGGATCAACTATTAGTGGGGGTATAAAAGTTTAGGATTAAGTGTAAAGGGGTTAAAGTGTTAAGGGATTATGTGTTAAGGGATTAGGGGTTTAGGGATTTAGGTTGTTTGGCCTTAGGACTTATGGGTTTAGGAATTTAATTTTCTCCCTCCTCATTTCTCTCTCCACCTCCATAAATTTATGTCCCTTTCTCCCACCCTCATATTCCCTCTCTCTCTCTCACCCCTTATCTCCATTCAACACTTAACAAATAGTTTATGTGGTTTATAATGCTAGAGCATTTTGTAACTCCAAAATGCTCTAGATTTTTGTTTCTTCTAAGACCTTAACCCCTTAGCGTGTTTTGGTTGACACCAAGCACGGGAATAAAAATTTGAATTTAAACAAAATGCGTGAGCATTCCTTATTGCCTAAAACATGCTTCCTCACACACCCACATGTCATCCATAGTCCTATGTGGTAGGTTCGGAATTACCAAACCTGTGCTATGGATTGTCCTAAACAATAGCCAATTGGGCATTTCCACCAATTTTTTCAATATGTTTGTCTTTCACCGCTGTTCACAACATGACATACACAACCATTGTTGATGAAATTTTAGGCATAGATAGCATTGTTTATGTATATTCCAAATATGTATTGTTTTAAAAAATATATTAATTTTTCTATTTTTTTCTTGTATCATCACTCCTTAAGTCAAGAAACATGTTGTTAGTGTTTTTTCCGTAACTTTTTCATTTCAAAACCATTTTAAGAAAAAAATGTATGCTACACTAGTATACACCAACCTATACGCTCTATAAAAAATCCAAGTCGAATTAATTGCATTTAGACCTTCAAATGTTGCACCCACATTTGACGTACCATTCTCGAGGTTTGGTCACTTAGATAATTAAAAATAAATAAATAAAAAATTAAACATTTAATTTTGGAAAAATAGTGTTGCACTAGTGCTACGTGTTCTCTACATGTTTACCAAATTTTGTATCCCAAAACCATCATTTAGGAACTCAAAGGCTGCACCCACAAAAACATATACCTTATCATTTGCCAAAAAAATAAAAATTGACTGTTAGAAAAGATGAAATTTGACATAGTTATGTAAATTTTAAATGCATAAAACTTATATATTCGGAAACATGATTCAATTTCCTACATTTCATCTTTTTAACTCAATGCAAGCTATCTTGTGTAAGTATCTAAAAAAATCCAAGTTTAGGGATGCCTGATTTTTCAATTTTCTATTGCATCTAACGCGCCAAAAGTGACCCTCATTAGCTTGCACTCACCCTTAACTAAGTCGTGACATCTTTAAACCACCCCTTCCTAAGGCGTAGCTAGTTTTTTCTAGAGGTAAGAGCAATTTTAGGAAGCTAGTGGTATCCTACATTGTTTATATATCTAATCATAGCCATGCTGTCAATGAGGGAGAGCCCTACTTCTAAGAGGATAATAGGATAAGGCATAAAGGGAAAGTGGATTTACATTTTTATTAATTATCAACTCAAAGATATTCTTTCTTAAGTACTAAAATAACTCTTCCAGCTAACCATTATAAAATGTGTTCAGCGAGATGACTGTACCACCAAACATAAACCTGGGATTGGGTAAATATGATAACAAAGGTACCAATACTTTCAAATAATCATTCACTCGGCAAAATTTTGAAATAAATGGTAAAGGAATTGTAGTTTTGACACTTTCTTAGACACTCCTCTTCCAATGAACCCACCCAAATATCCTTTAAATTAAAATGAACTTATACTTTCCATCACACTTGCTTTGTTTGTTTTCACTACAAAGATATATGAATGTTTGATTCCTTAGATGCACTATAAAGCATACATATGCTAGGTCTGATCTTATTTTTTATTTTGGAGACAGTCCGAAGTTAACATACGATTGTTGATGAGCAACCATAGATTAATTATTCTTTTAGAAGGGGATATCACCGACCATACCTTTTTTCACCACTATTTGGGCTCACAATATTCACACCCCACCACATAATCCAATTGGGCTGAATAATTTCCATCTTTCAAGTTAAAGCTCCATACCAAAGAGTCTAGCTCTACTTTCTGAGGATCATGACCTTGTAATATTTTTTGGAAAAATCCATCCCATTGGGTTTTCCATTCACTATCTTACCCCAAGTCATCAACCTTCATCCAACTTCAATTCCATATATTAGTAGACACACCGCACTAGATATCGACCAATGATGGTAAAAGACAAGGACATGGCTTTCTAGGGATTTGAAACCTAGAAAATAGATTTTTCCTTCATCATAATATAGTTAATGATGGCTCTCGGCACCAAATATTTGGCCAGTAAAATTTTCTTCCAAATAATCTCATGGGATAGGAAATTCCATAACATTTTTGCTGTGAGGATCTGGTTGAAGCTAAAAAAATTCAATGCACATCCTCCACAATCTTTAGGTATCGCTATGCTCTTCCAATTGACAAGGTGGCATCCCAAATATTTATTACATCCCTTCCATAGAAAATTGAGGAGCAATTTCCAAACCTTCTCCAAAATTTCTTTTGGTATGGAAAATTGAGGCGCAATTTCCAAACCTTCTCCAAAATTGCTTTGTGTACGTGCACCATCAAATCCAAATAAATTGGCACAATCTCCACAATATATTTAATCAAAACTAATCTCTCACCTTCGGATATCCACCTATTACACTAGTAGTTCATCTTAGATTCAATCCTAGCCACCAACCATGTCCAATCTACCTTACCATAAATGTTGGGTTTTAGATTAAACCCCATGTAATCCAAGATGTCTTCCAAGTTCAAAATAGCAAAGTGAAAAAAAAACAGCCTCTAGAAATCCCTCTATACCTCCTACTCCTACACACTATACAAGGTTGAATTGCTTTCATTAATATCAATGCTAGTAGCCTTACATAACAAGGGTATCACTTCTTTGTAACTCTTTCATTTGAGGGATGAATGCAAACAGAACAAGAGTATATCATCTAGAAATAATAGATGAGTTAAATTCTTTTTTCTTGTAAAATAAACACTAGAGATCCTTCTCCCACATCGCTCCTCATAAATCAACCTGATCAAACCTTCAGTAATTAACAAGAAGAAGTATGGAGACAACGAGCAACATTGTATTAGTCCTCTAAATGGCTTAAAATAAGTTGACCCAACACCATTAATTAATACAACAAATGATGACGAAACCACAGAACCCATAATCCAAACTACCTTTTCAAAGTTGAAACTAATATGGAGAAGCACAAGCCTTAGGAAGAACCACAATGCTTTTTCATATTCCTTTGACATATCTATTTTGAGGATAGCCGCTGATTTGTTTTCAATCTTCAAAGTGTGTAGTCCCTCTTGGGTTCATCCAATTGCTTCATGGATCAATTTTTCCTTCAAGAAACCAAATTGCTCATACAACATCTCTGGAGAAAGTATCGTTTTAATTTGAATCGCAATGATCTTTGCCACAATCTTATATACACTGTTGCGCAATGAAAATGGTTGAAACTCCTCAAATGACGTTGAGTAGTCGAGTTTCAGAACAAGGACTGAAAATGTTATGTTTAATATTCTTCGTATTTTACCCAAAACCCTAACCCCTTCCACAAGCTTACGAAGATCCTCCCAAATAATATCAAAGAAATTGATGAAAAATTCCATCATCCATCCATCCAAGCCAAGACTCATGATTGCTAACAACTCCTCCTTTGGGACAGACTTAAATAATTCCTAATTCTCTCTAGCATCCACCATCTGAGGGTATTTTCTATTCACCTCCATAATGTGAACTCAATATTTTTTTTCCTCAAGTCTAAGTATAGGGATTAGTTATAATGTTAGATATCCAAAGCTACTAGTGAAAATCCTGCCTCCGATTCCCAGCCTTCTCTTGTAATTCACAAATTGTGTTAAAATTATTCATGTGTTTTGCAAAGTTATAAAAATACTTTGTAATCTGGTCTCCATCCACTAGCCGTAAGGATTGACTCTTGAGCCTCCATTCAATTTATTTATCCCTCAACATGTATTTTTTTTCTATTCTAGAATTACAATGATTCCCACTTGACCTCCTTCAAAAAAAGACCATCATGATGTGTTGAGAAAAGGGAGTCCAAATGGCTTCCACTTCAACTATCTCTGCATCACTTTTCAAATGCTTATCTCTAGTACCCCAATCTACAATTTCATCTTTGATTCTTCTAAGTGAGTAAGTGAATTGAGCCCCTTCACTTCATCCATCATCATCATGGATAGGAACTCAAGACTTTTTAATGATCTGTTGGACTTATGAATCCACAGACCAACTAGAAATATATTTGAAAGGGGTTCTAGGATTGGTCTCCCTAAATCTAATTTCAAGAAAAAATGGGTAATGATCCAAAATAAATTGACCCAGCGCAAGAGTGAATAACTCCTACATATTCTAGAAGATTTCAATTTGCATGAGGAAATGGTCCAAGCATTTGGAAATCCCTCCCTCACTGGCACGTTTATTATACTAGGTCAATATAAGTTAGGTCAATTCTACATCCACCCATCCAGCTGCCTCAAAAGTATCCTTGAAAAAAATAGCTAATCGATCCTCACTAGCATCCCTTCCCCAAGTTTCTTCACCAGATAGAATCAAGTTTAGATATGCCCCTAGATTCAAATTTGGAACATGAATACACCTCATATGACTAAAGTTTTCCTAGAAAACCCATTGGTTCTTGTGAGTACCATAAATATTGAGGATTAACAATAGACAGTCAAGTTATTTTGAATAAATATCCACATCAAGTGGAAAAACAAAGGAAAAATATGTTTCCACTTTGCAAGTGATTTTAAATCCAAACACCAAACCTCTAGAGTGATCTTTTGAGTCTACGGCTTGGAAGGTCCACTGATAAACAAACTTTTTAAGGGAGGATATAATCAAATCGCCCTGACACATTGTCTCTTGCATTAACAAAACATCCATATTTTCCAATTCCATTAGTCATTTGAGAAAAGAGAATTTGGACTACCCTCTCAATCCTCTCACATTGATGGAACGAATCTTCATTTGAGACAACCTGAGGAGGAATTCTCCGCTCTAAGGGCCCCAATGATGCTCATCTTCCTTCCTTAGAATATATACTTCTTTTATTTTTCCCAAGCATGATACATTGTCGATTTTCTCCATGAATTTGATGAGAATCCTTCTTTAGAATCATCAAACCCAAAACCTCCAATCTCGACAACCCATTTTTTCTTAGATCTCAATAAGGAGGGTCGTGCTCCTCCCTCATAGGAGGAATGGCTAGCCACTGAACTCCACTTTGATCTTGCAGGAAGAGAAGAAAACTCGTCCTCCCCCAACAATGTCACCATGGAATCTCTACGCCCCTCTAGCAGAGTGGCTAACTTTTGGGTTCCAAAAGGAAGGAATTGAGCACTTCAATTGGTTTCAAAACAACTAGAGGGTCAGAATTGGAATCTAAAAGAGAAGGAAGAGTAGGAACATGATCTGTAGACATATTGAAGGAGGGGAAATCCTCTGATCTTTACATCCAAATGCTATCCAATTTGTCAAATTGGATTAAAGACAGATCGAAACCATATAATAAATTTTGCATTGTGGCCTGAGTCGCCATGCTAGTCCACGTCTCTATTTCAATAGGGATTATGAAATCCCTCAACTATATTTCTTTTTGAGGGACCTCCTTAATCCTCGAACTCGTTCCACAAGTTTGTTTCCTATGTGAACTTGACAATTCAAGGATATCCTTATTCAATTGCACCGAGCCTTCCTCCACAATCACCAAACGCACCTTCCTTTTCAAAACCTACTTCTTAAATTGCTTAAAATAATCTACTATCACATGGCCATAAAGGTGAAATCTAACAAATTGGAAAGGGACATTTAGATTGTCTACGTACTATATAAAAGAGAAATCCCCAAGCACCAAATAGAAAAAACACCATACACATCTTTATACAGTTTTCAGGGACAACTGTCCTAGCTGAGGAGCCATTCAAAAAAACCAACCTAAAGAAATCCTATAGACTGTCATACATGTAGTCCACAAAAATGGTCTCTCTGATCAGCTCAATCATACAAAGGTTTAAAACTAATAGTACTATTACCCCCAAAAAACAAAAAACTCTAAAGATCGTCCCAAATTTATAGTTTTTCCACCATAGGATCAGAGACAAAATTTTAAGAGAATAAAACATGTGAGCCCTCATAGATAAGGCACTCCTCCATATACCCTTCAAAAATTAGTGTGCCATTAGTTCCCCCAATAACTTTTTTATAAAGCTCATCAGCATCATTATTGTATTGTCTATAAATATGTCTAATGGAAAGATCTCAAAAAGAGGGAAGAAGTGTGTAGATTATTTGACACCACTGCTCTAGTGATGAGACCTGCAGTTTTGATAAACCATTTTCCTAATTTATAATTACTTTTGAATAACCAAGGAGGTGTAAAGACACAATACCATTAAGATCTGAAAACTAAAGTAACCCTCATTAAGCCAATAATTCTACTCTAGAATTGGTGTATGAACCACATCCCATCTAGATTCTAAAATTGTGTTCTTCATTTATTCTTATATACATTCCTCCACCACATGCACCCATCTGAGCTGCTCCATCAAAGTAATTTAGAAGGAACTGCATCCTACATTTGTGGTCTCTGAAAAAGGTGTTGAAAATATTCAAATAGAGGATCCATCCTAGGGTAGTGTCCCCAAATATTAGAATCAGATAGGGTAAAATTAAGATCCCCAACCAATATAAGTCTAAGGTCTCTAAGGATCAAACTATTATCCACTAAATCTCAAAACATCCTTCTATATTTTTACGGTCCATAAGAGTTAATGATTGTTAACTTCTACTTTATAGCCTTTACTCTTCCATCCAATAAAATGCATGCACATATTTCATATAGTTTAAATTTAGAAACCAAGGGATTCCAAATGGTCAATAAACCCCCCAAGTTACCATCTGCATCTATCACACAAACTTCCTTTATGTGGTTTAGTGGTATAGAGGTACGGGGTAAGGGGATTAAGGAAGTGGTTTTGGTGTCCCTTATGTGAGATACATGAGTGTGTGGCATAAATGTATTGCATAGGTCTGTCACCTATGTGTTCCCTTTAATATGTCCATTAGGTGCTTATGTGATTTAGGGACTTACATGGGATAGCTTTGTTTCTAGGTGCATTAGGTGCTATGGTTAGGTGTTTGAGGGTAGTTGGTGAGACGTAAAAGATATATAATTATGGGGTTAATGTTATAGGGAAAATATGGGTTGGCATAGGGTAAGTGTCTTAAAGGGTCAAAATAATAGGTTTGGGGCACATATGTGTGTTACATAAGTGCATTGCCTAGTGTATCCATTAATATCTCTATTAGGTGATTATGCAAGCTAAGTGTTTATGTAAATCATTGAATTTGTCTAGTTGATGTTATTAAAAATAAGTTTAAACTAGCACAACCACTTAATTCATGGTTGGCGAACTCTGATAGGCCACAAGTTAAGTGTCACTGACAATCTACGTGCCATGAACAAGTGTTACTTGTTCTCCATGCTTAATTGTAATTTCCCATTATCCATGCATCAGCTACCAATTTTTTTTATATTATTTTTTTATAATTGTTTATTTTGAATTTGGAATGACTTCTAGATAATACACTTGTCTTATCCTCCTACAATATAGGAAAAACATAAACACTAATCTAACCCAAATTCTAAAATATAAACATAAGATTTAATGTAAGATATTTAGAAAATATATATTATTTATCTTTTACATTTTTAATGATGATTATGATGATGATGATTAACGTCCACTGAGACCAACTTTGGTCTATCGGACCTTAAGAAGGTTATTACTTGGTTTGCTTTAACTTTTGTTCCTATGCTCAAAAATATTGGTAAGAAGCTTTCCAAGTTCACTATAGTTTTGGCAAGTTAGGAGGTTAGCAAGGTTTGTATTGTAGAAAATACTATGAAACTCATATCTAATGTGGGTGTAAGCAGGGCACTCTAAGAGAAAGTGATTTTCATCGAGTCAACGCTCATAGACTCACAAAGATGACAAACCCTTTTCACCCATGGATTTTTGGGAATAGACCAATGACTTGTTTCACTATGAAGCTCATGGGAGTTTGTTCTAACCATGGCTATATTAATTTTCTTCTTTGAACTAGTTACTATCGAGAGATATTTATGATGTTCCAAATTAGGGTTAATGACCTCCTTATAGTATCTTAGTTTTCTCTTAACCACTAAATTTTCCTCGCACCACGATTTCTCTTTAAACTTAATGTTAATAATATTTTTGACATTATCGATATTATGTAAAGTGTCATTCTCATCAATGCCCCAATGGTCTAACCAAGCCATCGTATCTTTACACCAACTCTGCTTGAGGCGTAGTTGGTTTTGAATTGAATTTAAAGATATTTTTGGAAGTCTCTCGTTTCCCATGTTATTTATCTTGTGCTTGTACATCAGGTACCTAGTCATAGCCATGCTCTCGATGGGGGAAAGACCCACTTCTATGAGGAGAATAGGATAAGCTGTATTGATTTTAATTTTGAGGTTATAGTTATAAACCGCTTCTGGGTTTGCTCAATATTTCTCCAAGATTCTCTAGAAATGATGCACCCCCATACTTCACAACTGTATAAAATAACAGAGATGACAAGCATTTCAAAGAGGAAATTTTTTTTAATCCCACATGACCAGGTTGGTTGATTTACAATTATTTTCAAGACCAAAATAAGCTTTCCATCCTCCATTAATCTGTTTCTTAAAGATATGGTTCCAATTGAGCTTATGATGAATATCAATTCCAAGATATTTGTAAGAAGTCGCTTCCTCCAATTTACTGTTATCATAAATAAAATTTGCGTAAGTGTCTTTCTTAGGTTTTATAATCATAACTTTTGTCTTGTCGGTGTTAACAGTCATACCCATGTTAGAGCAGAAATCTTTGAGAATTCTTAATTGTTTATCAAGATCAAAGGGACAACTTGCCATAAGAACAATATTATCAGCATAAAGAAGGAGGATGATAACTATCCTATCTAAGATCATGTCGGCACAACCTGCTTCTTCTAAAATATTTCTAGTTTATCGATGTAAATGCAAAAAAGGGTAGGGGAGAGGGGGAAACCTTGCTTAACTCCAATATTACAGTTTATATCCTTTGACCAGCCTTCATTATTCTTAAATTTGGTGATGACCTTTTCGTATAACCTTATCTCGGAAGCTCTCAACTCAAAAAGAACATTAAGCTCATCTAGCCTATTCCAGAAGTTATTTATAGGCACTTAATCAAAAGTTTTCCTAAAGTCCACAAAGCAACAAAAAAGGTCAAACTTATTATTATGACATTCCTCTGCAATGATCCTAAGCATAACGAGGTGGTCTATGGATGAATGATTCCTTCTAAAACCTCCTTGGCCTTTAGCCTGCTTACCTTCCATTTCTAGCAATTTGTTGATCTTCTTTTCTAAGATAATACTGTATAACTTGGCCAAGAGAGGGCTAATCATAATGGTTCGATAATTAGAGGGGTTATTTTTATCGACACTTTTGAAAATAAGAATAATGAGGCTCTGAGTCCAAGGTGTACGTAACCCTTGCTTGACAGCTAGATTAAAGAGCTTGTAGATGTGCAAGATGAGGACTGGACCCCAATTTTTAAGATTTCTGCTTGGTAGCCTTCAATGTCTTTGGCTTTTCCATTTTCTAAGTGCTTAACCCGAAAATCTATGTCTTCTAACGAGAAAAATTCTTTCCTTGTAAGAAGGGTTTGAATGTTATCTCTAATATCCAGGGATTTGTAAAGCCTTTTAAGATAGGAATTGCAATCTTTTAAAGCAATCTTATTATCTTTTTTTTTTTTGCGAGTTAGAATTTGCCTCTAGAATTTCTTAGGAGCCACCTTGGAGACGTGTAAGATATTTTCGTAATGTTTACTAAGATAGTGCCTTGTTTTCTTCTTTTAATTAGGGTTTTGTAGTGATTTATCTTATCCATTTTTATCCATTCTGATGTAGCTTGCAGAGGGCTATAGCAAAATTATCGTAAATATTTTCTATATTCTCCTTACTAAATAAAGGAAACAAATCATTTTTTAAATCATGGAGAAAATAGAAAAAAATTATCCTCAATTTAATTTTGTTGATTTAAACAACCATATCTTACATTTAAAAAAAATGATTTAAAAAAGAATACAATAAAAATTGATTGATTGACTTTATTTGATGTCAACAATAAAATAATGTTAATTCTTAAATATAATGATTTCAATAAAGACTATCCATTATAATTTGAAATTCATTCTTTTATTTTGTTGGATGCCATTTCATCTTTTCATAATAAAATTACAATATTTATTAATTTTTTATAAATTAAAACAGTTTACAATAAAATAAAAAACAAAAAATTTAATTAAATAAAATAAACAAATCTAAATAATTAAAAAAAATATATAATAATCATTAATTAAATTTTTCTTTTACAATTTTAACGGTTTAAATCTATGACACCTCAAGCTCATTGCACATTGAGGTAAGCACATACATTCTATCAAACTTTACTCAAACAATTTACAAGTCCAAAACACTAAATTTAAATTTAAATTAATTACCCATTTATTATGTTAAATAAAAATATTTTATAATATTAATAAAAAATAGCAAATAAAAATATTTTTTATTATATATTTTTTCATTTAAAAATATAAATTATTGATATTCAAAAAAAATCTTTAATTAACATAATAACTCATAGATATAAATAGATTGATGAAAAGTGATAGTTAAATTTTCATACGTAATCAATTCAATAAAAAATAGTGGTGAAATCTCTATAAGTCACTAATTCAAATCATACAAATTATAAGTTAAAATTAAGAGTCATATATATATATATATATAAATTACACAATATGTACTTTTGTTATTTCTGAGAAATAAAAAAGTACATACCACACCAAGGCATTTAAATCATGATTCTCGAGTATCATTAGTTACAAAAACAATATTGTTCTAAACAATAAACACTATCAAAACATAAGCTATCTGTCCTATGCAATCCATTTGCATTCCATCATCCTACAAAAAAATGTCTACGCAAATGTCTTCAATCTATTCTTCCCAATAAAGTATCCCTGGCATAATAAGATTGTAAACAATTGAAAAATACAACATCATTATTTAAAAACCTATCTTGATGTCCTCTTCCTCTTTGGCAAACTATCATAGATATTTCATATATTTTACTATTATAGATATTTCATATATACTTATATGTAAAATCCTGATTGGTTTTAAACTGGGAGGATGGATAAAAGACAACTAAAACCTCTGACTTTTCAGGCTAAAGTTAAAGTTTCATGGGTTAAGTTTGTTCCTTGAAATTGTTATTTTTACGATTCTGTAATTTCAGCAATTGTAATTGCCTCTTCTGGACTAAATACCCTATTTTTAAACTATCCAGATGGCAAAAATTACCATTTAAGCACTCCAGATTGCCATTTCAACCATTCTTGTCTGCCTGATTCGGCCATTCTGGCGTTTTAGTTAACCCAAATGCAGCAACCCTATACCCAGTATAAGTTATAACGACATCACGGACGGGAAATAGCAATTATTTTGGAGGCGTCAGCTGGATCTACAGTAGACAACCACAACCCAACGACTTGGTACATGACAATTGTTGTTCGATAGTAAATAATCGGACTGGACAACTATACACTTTGGCCGAATATATTTGGCCGATTCTCTGAAACCTGCTCCGCCATTATGACTTTGTTGGCCGTCATTGGACCAGTAGAATATGACACGCAGGTTCCATCCAGCTTTAAAATCTATATAGCATTTCTGTCGTCTTAATAATGTATATTGGACTTTAAGAGAAAGCTAAAAGCATATGGATAAGGAAGAAGAAAATAAAGACCATTTATCAGGGTAAAGCCTGTAAATTGCAGTGCAAAATAGTCCAACTTACTCGTTAAAATTAGGTCTTAAAGGTCTCCTCAGACCTCGACTTTGCTATATATTCATTCAGCATTGCATTGCATCACATCCGGGGGCAAACCCAATATTAGTAGTTGCTCTTCTATGTTTTCTTAGACTATATTTCTTCTAAGTTCAAGTCATCTAAGGCTGTTCTAAGTCCATGATCAAGAACAGCAGTAACGTCACTGACACTGCCAAGCAAGCTGAATGGCGTTGGCCTGTTCCTCTCCTCTTTGCCGGTTTAGCTGCCACGTTGGTGTTAGTAGCCTTTGCATTAACAATACTCGCTTGCTCGTACTGGAAAACAATCGATTCTCACAGTAATGGGCAAAGTCTTCATGCTTCCGCCGAGTTAGGTATGCAGACTGAGATAGCTGGTGAAGATATTGAATCTGAAGAGAAAGTGGTGGTAATAATGGCTGGACAACAGAATCCCACCTATCTGGCGAGGCCTGCATCCGGTTCTTACAGTGCTTTGGAAGTAAAAATTTAAATTAGACATAAAGAGAGATCGGCATCAGGTCGGCCCATTTAAATATATCAGAAGAGACTGATTAACAATTAGGAGGCTGCATTTCCTCTTCTGGCTAACTTGGTAAGACTTACATTATGCATTTAGTACTGTTATTGGTAAAGCGATCGGCTTCTGGTTTGTCCGGACTTCATAAACAAAGAAAAGTTAAAGGACTGAGCATGAGCATCTGCTGGGTCCATACTGAACAGAGATGACGAGACTACAGTGTTTACTACTTATGGTCAGTTGTGTTGTTTTAAGCATACGAAATAATATACTTGTGTGTCAGTTGTGTTGTTTTAAGCACAGAAAATAATATAAGTGTACCATCGCAGGCTTTCTTATCCCTGTTAATTTGTATGGAAAGACAGGCCACATATCTCTGGTTGAAAGCTTGAGGAATATTGTGTAGTTAGCGTGAGACTTATTTCGAAGTTTTTGCTATAGAGTACTGCTGTGGCATCTTACTGAAAGTAATCAATAAAAGCTTGAGAAGAAAAATTGTGTTTAAAAGCTTGGGAAGGAAAATTGTGTTTCGAAGATTTTGGTTGAAATACATAGACTACTGTGACATTTTAATGAAGTAATTAATAAATGGGGATTGCAACCGAATGCAGGGTCAAGAAGCTGCATCACTGGAACCTTCGGAAAACACCTATTTGACTCATACCTGCAGATGCAGGGTCAAGAAGCTGTATCAGTGGAACCTTTGCAAAATACCTATTTGACTCATACCTGCAGGTCTAGCCCTGTATAGTCTCGTGCTTTCAAGGTTCTGAAGACTTCACTTCAATTTTTTAATATCCAGAAATAAGGTTTCACCTGGGAGAATAGTGGAGAATAGTTCAACAAGAGCATCATATCACTTATGAGAATTGAACTTGGGTGAGGAGAGTAACAATCATTCCTCCCAAATTACAACTAATGAACTGGCAATTTTCTTTTTTGAACAGACAGTTTATGATTATGAGAATTAAACTTGAGTGAAGAGTTTGAGTGAAGAGGGTAACAATCATTCCTCCCAAACTACAACCAATAAACTGACAATTTTCTTAATTTTACATCTCTTAAACTTATTTTTTTTATAAACAATTAGTTTATATTTATGATAAATATGCATTTTTTTAAATTATAGAATTAGTTTTAAAAATTAGTTTAATTAATATATATATTTTTACTAATTTTATAACTATTTTATAAATTATTTTAATAAAATTTTATAAATTCTTTTAAGGTGAATATCCAAGTAAAAAGACCCTCATTCTTCTTTTCATGATAAATTAAAATAAAGTGAAGTAGTTTAATTAAAAGTCTAACTATTTTAATTTTATGCTTTATATAAGCATGGTTTTTTACTTATTTTATGATTTATAAAAATATACTATGGTTTTTTAGTTCTTTGTTTATATTAAAGTCTAAGAAAAAAAAATATTAAATTTTATAATTTTTTATATTCATAAAATCTATTAAAAAAATCACTTAATTAAAACCTTTATAATGAATGAATCAAATATTCCATTTAAACGTACTCTCAAGCATAGGCATATACACGAATCAAAATTTACTTAGAAACATCCAAAATTCTAACTCTTTCCATATATAACTTATTGTTATTATATTTTTTTAGTTTTTAATAATATATTAAATTAGTTTAATAACAATTAGTTAAAAATAAAAAATAATTATTCATAAAAAAATATTTTATTTAAATTAAAAAAAAAACACTTAAACATATATATATTAATTTATTTGAATTATTTTTTATTAAAATAACATTATTACTAAAAACAATAAAATACTTACATACCAGAAATATACCATACATGGTTTGTAAAATTCTAAATGGTATAACAACACAGTAAAAGAAAGACTACATAGGAGTCGAGGATGTCTAACTAATGTAACAACCCAAAATACCACTAAAATTTTCGGAAAATTTAAACTTGATGAAACTAGCTTAACCATTTATTATATCAAATCATACTTTTCATAGCTTTAAAAATATAACTTCAAAGGCTTTTTCTCTCAATAACTATATATGTATTTTGCAAACCAATTAACTATGATTCATGTCATTGTCTAAATAATAATGTATCGAACTTCCCTTCTTTTATTTATATAATTATGGATTTTCAATAACAACATGCCCTAATAACACCAATAGAAAATGTATAAAAATATTCCACATAAATAATAATTTTAAGGATATTAGTCTAATCCAAATTTCCAATTTTCATGTGTGTTATAGTTTTTCAAACCATACCCTATGATTTAAAGCATGTACAATATTATTTTCTTGTTTATATAGTCTCATATATATATATATATATATATATATATATATATATTCAAGGAAAAAAATCATTTATTCATATATGAATAACATTGACTGATCAAGAGGACTTACATCATGGCTTCCAAAACTAAAAATCCATCTTGGAAATCTTCACAAAATCATCGATACATACACAACTACAGCTATTTACCTTCTGAGTTTTTCACTTTTCAAACAGGATCCCGTAACAAGTTTGCCGCAAAACTGTACATGAAGAAAAAAAAATATGTGCCAAAGACATGAGCTACTGAGAGAGTTGGTTCCCATTCCAGACCTCTTCAATGAGAGTTCCTGGGACCAAGAATAACGTGCTTTTAGAAAGCGAACCTACCACATCATTCAACACCCTGTACACATGATTGAAAGAAATGTAACCAAACCTTTCAAGTTGTTTTCTGATTGCCTCAAGTAAGTGAAGTAAATGAGGAGCTTTGATCTGAATCTTATTGTTGGCCTAGTCTATAACCATTTTTTAGTCCCCTAAGATCTGAACTTTAGAAATGTTATGAGAAAATGTAGTGTTGAGGGCTGCCCAAAGTGCTGTTAATTCTGCTCTAATGTTTGTGCACTAACCCGGGACGTATTTTATTGAAAATTTGACTGCATCTTAAAGCTATATAATTTCTCCAGAACCTCCCCAGGGAGGGTCACCTTGGCTTGCTCCGTCGAAATAGGCCCAAGGGATATTTTTATCAATGTCGAGTTCCTTTATCTCTCACTTCTTTTTGGACTTTTCGGAAGATATATACTCCCTTGTCCACTGCACAATCATGACAGAAGTTACCTCTCATGGAATTTTTCGATTTTGAAAAATGGCAAAATTTCTTGCCCACCATATGGCATATATGAACATGTAAGGGAAGGCGTCAAAGCATCGTACTGAGGGGTTTTTCCACCGGCTTCTACAGCTGAGTTCCGGAGTGGTTTCCAATGGCATGTATGTGCTGCTCAGTTCTTTGGACGTTACTTTCCATACGTCCCCTGCATAAGGGAAAGAAGTGAATAAGTGAGGTGAGGATTCACAACAAGACTAACATAAAACACACCAGCTTGGTCCTTCCCACCCACGCTTCATCAATTTTTCCCAGTTCAGCAGTTTATTTTTTAAAGCTAGCCAAACTATATTTTCTTTCAAGGGGCTGGTTGTTTTCCAAACAGAATGCCACCACTATTCCTTTTCACAGGAGAAAGATAAGAAAGCTTTAACCTCATATCCCAGCTTCGTTGTGAATTTCCTTGTCGAGCAATTTTTCGTCCAAACCAAATTATCTAGTTCACTATCCTCCAGAGTGATGAAGTTGGACTTCAATGTGTTGATCATTCCGGACCATTCGTCAGCTGCTTCGTTTGCTAACCCAATATCTTGGGCGGATTTCCACTCATCTCCTTCCACTCTTTGAGGAAATCTGATCCTTACGTCTGCTAAATTTTTGGTATTCTGACGCCTTAGCAATGTGATTGTGTTTGAGGATAGTGCATAAGCACCACCTGATCCTACCCATGGATCCTCACCTAAACGAACACTCTTTCCATCTCCAATTTTCCATGTCGTCAATTTCCTATTAAAGGGAAAGAGAGTACCAGAGCTTTCCATCCAACCAAACCTCCTTTTTAACTTTTTTCTTGACTTATGAACCAGACTATTAATGAAGAATTTGGATAGTATTTGGAAGTCATTTTTTTTCCCCAAAGAGAGTTAGAATTACCTATTAATCTCCAAATGGATTTTGCTGCCAAAGCTTGACCAAAAAAAAAGGTTTTTTATCCCTCATCCCCTCAATTCCTTTAAGTTGGCCACCGTTGTCCATTTCACCAAAGGGGTGACATCCTCTTTTTTACTTGCTTTCCACATATAGGAAAAGCACAACTTTCAGATCTTCGTCAAAATTCCCTTTGGTATGTATGAAATGGATTCCCAATGAACCGGTATACTATGTAGAACCGATTTTAAAAGTGTTAGACATCCACCTCTTGAGAGAAATTTGTTGGCCCAGCTTCAGATGTGGGATTCCACCTTCTTGTATAACCATTTCCAGTCCTTAAAGGAGTAAGAATTAGGCTTGAGAAAGAACCCCAAATATTTGAAGCCATCACTCACCGGGCTAACAGTATTCGCAACTTTGGTCCTAAAGTGTTGTTGTAAAACTTCAGGCACTTTATTTAGAGCAAGATTAGACTTTTCATGATTGATTACCATCCCTATAACCTTACTATAGAGGAGTAGGATCTGTTCTATGGTATGCAACTTTTCTAGAGTTCCTTCTCCCATCAAAAGCACGTCATCCACAAAGAGGATGTGCGTTAATTCCACCGTCTATGAAACTAAAATCCCCTTTAGGGAGCCTTCTCTTTTAGTCTATTGTACCAACTTGCTGAGGGCTTCTGCAATCAATAAAAATAAAAAGGGAGAGAGTGGACATCCCTGTCGTAAACCTCTTGAAGGCCTAAAAAATGAGGAACGGGAACCATTGATTAGCACAACAAACGATGACGAGGTTACACATCCCATTATCCAATTCACTATATCAAGCGAGAAGCCCATTTGTATTAGCAAAAGTCGTAAGAAAGTCCAATTAACGTGATCGTAAGCTTTTGACAAGTCGAGCTTAAGAGAAAAGGTGTTTAGCTTCTTCTTGATAATCGAATGAATTGCTTCTTCGGCTAATGAGACTGCATCATGAATTTTCCTGCCGAACAAAAAACCAAACTGTTCTTCTGAAACAATCTGGCTGAGGATCAGTTTTAACCTTTGGGAAATTATTTTGGCAATTATTTTATAGGCTGTATTGCAACAAGAGATCGATCTGAAGTCTCCAAAGTCTATGGGTTTTTGTTTCTTTGGGATTAAGGCCAAAAAGGTGGAGTTAATTGAACCCAGAACCTTACCAGAGCGTTGTGATTCTCTGATTACCTTTAAGAGATATTCCTTTAATAATTCATAGAATCCCAAGAAAAAATCTATTGAAATCCCATCTGGCCCTAGGCTCTTTCCTTTCTGTAAATAATGTACTATTCTGCATAACTCTTCTTCAGTTACCTCATTTGTTAAAGTGGCATTCATTTCATCTTTTATAGACTTTGGGAAGAGTCATAAGACCTATAAAATTTCTTGGCTCGGGCACCCTTCGGTTTCACTGAAAAAAGAGTTTTGAAAAAGGAGACTCCTGCTTCACACATCTCTTTGAAAGAACTTACACTGTGGCTTTGATCATCTTGTATTTCCGTTATAGTATTTACATTCTTTTTGTGTGAAGAAAATATGTGAAAGAACTTAGAGTTATTGTCTCCTTCGGCTATCCAAAGTGCTTTTCTTTTAATCCTCCAGATTTGTTCTTCATTGTCCAAAAGGATAGTACGTCGTGCTTCCATTTCTTTCAATTTCTTTAATTCCTCTTCGGAAAAAACCTCGGCTTCATTCTCCTTGTATAAAGTTTTGATGTCGTATTCCACCATCTTTAGGTTGGCTTGTTGTCGCGCTTGAAAACGTTTCCCCCAATTCTTAGAGACTACTTTTACCTTGTCCATATTATCCATCATTTGTTGCATATAAGTCACCAAAGTGTCGCTCCTTAAAGGGGTCCAAGTTTCCTCTATCAATTTCTTATACTCTTCTTCTTTCATCCACACTGGATTAAACTTGAAAGGGGAAGTTTTTTTTTTTCATGTAGGCCAATTGAAAACATTATGGGTCAATGATCAGAGAGGCATCTGTCTTCTACCCAAGAGGTTATCAAAATATGACGTGTGTACAAATTCTCCGAAACCAAAAAGCGGTCCAATCTTTTGGAGATCGCATTGTACCCACTTCTACTATTCCTCCATGTTGGCTCCATTTTTTTCAGTTGGACATCAACAAGTCCCTTTGTGTTGAAGAAGGATGAGAAGAAGTTTCTTAGAGAGTCTATTTGAGCAAGCTTACCCCATACTTATTTTTCTGACACTGTGAGATTTAAATATCCTTCGATTACCAAATTGCGATCATCCTAGAGACTATTTGCTGATAAACCTTCCCAAAAATACCCGCGGTTGTGGAACAGCCTATAAATATTCAATAATGAAAAGGAGACTCCAGTGGATCTATCCTCAAGAACCATCTGTAACACATTATCGAACTTGCAATATTTGACTTTCTTTAAATTCGAGCTCCATGCCATTATCATCCCTCCCGAATGTCCAACCAAGTCAATATAATAAAAAGACCAGTCTTTTAAAAAGGGCTCTAGCACCTCTTGTGCTTTTTTTCCTTCAGCCATTGTTTCTTGTAAGAGGATGACCAAAGGATTCAAAATTGAGACCATCCCCTTGAGGGCCCTTAAATTGGGGGATCCCCCTAACCCCTTGACATTGTATGAAAAGCACAACATTAGTTAGCCCTCGGGGGGTCTTTTCCCATTCTAAGGGCCCCATATAATGTTGATTGTTTTCTAGAATTGATATCTAACAAAGCTTGACTTTTCGCTTTTGTTAACTGAGACTTTCTTCCCAAGATGACTTTAGTCAGAGCATCTTGTTTTATCGCTCCTACAAGTTCTCCTTCACTTCCCGCCAGAACGACCACCCTAGCCCTAGTGCAGTAGACTTTAGTAAATGCCATGTGGACGGGTTTTGTTTTTGTCTGGGGGGCTGAGGAATTTTTTGAAGCTGCTAACAAAACTTTATTTATGGAAGTACAGGGGGAGGAGAAGTACTCGGCCCAATGACATTCTCTTCTGCCAAAGGAGTTGCTAATAAAGAAGTATTAATATGAAGGACATGTAGAGGAACATCGTACTTACCGATGGGAGAAAATGTCGTATTTTCCGCCAACTTTCATAACTCAAGGTTACGAACGTGCTCTTGCGATGCATTCTGCTCGTCACCTTTTGTCTCATTTCCTATCTTCTCCTTCTATTAAGATATCCCCGATGATTTTTTGACCCAAATTTTCCTTCGATTTTGAGCAGTTGGAGTAGGTAATGAGCAATCACGGATTATATGGCCTACCTGTGTGCAACCAAAACATATGAAAGGAATCTTCTAGTAATACAAACGTTGATTCCACATAATGTCATGCATTTCCATCTTTATTTATTCATATAAACCATCGCGAAGATCCATTTCTACTAGTATTCTTTCACAACGTTTGTCTGTCTTTGTATCCTAGTTTTCCTCCAAGGAAATGAATCTCCCAAGCTTGTTACCAATCGCCTGCAATATAGGTTTTTCCAGAAAATAATGGGCAGATGAGGCAGAATAAACCACACCTATTGCAGATTATGAGGCTCTCTATGAGCATCGAAATCAATGTGCCACCTCTTAAGGATTAAACCAGAAGGACCCCAACTCCAATTTTGTTCCAACAACCTCTCTTTGTCCATTTCCAAATGAACCCGGAATAATATCCATCCCCTCTACATGATATGGAAGGAGGGGATTTGGGTCAGTATCGTTACCCAATGGGTTTCCATCCAATTGCCTAAGGAAGTTTCACCAACTTGTTTACTGCAGAACCTTCCTACTAGAGTTGATGCTAGGTAATCTGGAATTTCCTCGATTCCGATCTCCCGTCCGACCACCAACACCACTCGCTCCTTTTTTGAACAATCTCCTTTCTTGCTCCTTTGTTTGTTTATGGATTCATTTTTTGAAGGACTAGAGTCATCATTGTCTGGATGGGGGTATAAATGCGGCTCCTCCTCCCATAAGGTTTGATGCAAACGAAAGGTCTTATCAAGTTCGAGCGAACCCTTAATACTGTTGCGGCATCTTATTTCATCATATGAAGTGAAGAATGATCTCATGGGGGAAGAACTATCGTAGTCCACCTCATCCAGCTCCATCGTGAGAACCACAATTACGTCCTGATGCAAACAAGTGACGTCGGATCACCCAACTTAAGGACTGTCAAAAATTTAAAAATAAGAACATCCATCATGAAGTGATGCACCTTCGACCTTTGACCCTCGGTTCAAATCGTGACGCAGAGCTCATATATATATATATATATATATATATTATTTTTAACATAACCGTGGATCAAACTCTTATACTTTAGTTCATCATACAACCATAGATTTACTACCACGATTTCGAATTCAATTTGTAATTAGTTAGTAAGGTAACTTATATTATAATTCTCAAGTCTATTGTAATCACCGAGTTCGTCGCTACTAGAGAGAATAGTTATCATAACAATTGACAACTACTCAGCTTGGGATAGGCAAACTGTTAACAAGCTAAGGGACTTGGTTACAACATAACGGTTTGTTGACAACAACATCTTAGCTATAATTTTCCAGGATAGAACTTGTTTACAATTAATAAATTTCACCGAACCCACATGCGTTAAATGTTGATCAAAACATCCCTTCAATTTAACACTAAACATGGAGAAGTTCGGACAGTCCACTAGTGGAGTTGTTGGACATTGACTATTATTCTCGACAACAACTAGTCTACAACCTTTTGAGAGGAACACATGGCTTCGAGGAAGTTGATAACCCAAGACAAAAAATATTTGCACGGCTGAGTAGAGAAGTCGTGCTATTAAATTGCGTGATGACACTATCCCACAAACATAGCATATCACAATATTTGTTCCATTAATTTTTATTTTTTTAGTCTGTCTATAATTACAAACAGTTTTAACCGGTCAACTGAAGCAATCCCACCTCTTTAGGTACATGTTCTTACCAACTATAGTTTATTAACGTGGACTACATGGAAGTGGGTTCCACGAGGCAAAGTTCATTAAAGCTGCTAACTATCAAAACGTTAAATCATCAGATAATTAAACTCATACCTCAAATTTTTTTATCATCAGCTCGGCCCCCCAATTGATGTCGACGGTATACAGTACTGCGTTGACTAATTGTTTAAATAGAGAATAACACAAAGTTTATGAGCAATCTACAGGTAGAGGTCACAAAGTTTAATTCATAGGGCTCACAGAGACATTAAGGTTGTACTCTACACCTGACTCGACCATTATTCTACAACCTATGAAGAGAAACTGGCATGCATGAAAACATTGAGTGGGAAGTTAATTAGGGTTGACTCATGACCAGAGTTATAAAATTTAAGAATGGGTACAAGGAAAAGAAGCCACATCCTCATACCTTAATAGTTATGTTCATCATTTCTTGAGATTACTTCATCTTACTATAACTAAGAGCGTTGGCATAACACACGATAGTCCCAATCCCATTGAGACATCAATAAGATAGACATCGAATATTTCTCTTACTATCAAAATCGACAGGCTTATTTAGTCCAATTTACAAGTGGTTTATTATTCATCCTGAAACTCTTAGACAGAGTCCAATTAAATAACATAATTCCCAATTCGTATTTCTTAACAGTGTATGAGTTTAATCAGTCCCAGTTTCGTAAGAATGATCACTCAGTGTGATTATCATTCGATCTTTGGTGTAAATTCATATTCATAAATTTCTATACCCATTTATGGTATTTGAGGAATAAATTTGTTCAATATATTGAAAAAAAGAAATTTATCTTCTGTACTAACTAATTCACAGAGAATTTAATTATTGATCCTTCATTACGGCGTGTATTATGGTAATAATATAGATTTAAATCCTTATGTAATTTACAGAGAATTAATCTTTGTACCTTTAACTGATATTCGTCTCCGATCTAAAAAGGGGTATCGCTCCCACTAACAAGAATCTGATCTATCTAACTCCTAGAGATTTAACCCTTTTAACTGCAAATCAATATTCTTATTATAACTCTATGTAAATGCAGAGTTTGGCTAATAGCCATATTAAAAATTATCATGGATCCGACTATGTATAGATATAAAAGAATAATATATCTGTATGATTTTGATATGGATCTGATTTGAGCTCATAGGTTAACATTTTATATATATTTTTTATCTTTGAAAATCCCACAAGTAGTTTACCTTGGCAGATCCAATAGTAAAATTTCTCATTAACATAATATACCCATGAATCAATCATTTTTACAGTGATTAAAACAATATCATAAACTATTACAATGAATTGTAAAGAATATACAATGAAATCAATAAACTTATCACATATGGCAGTAATCATTATCTTTACTATGTATTTAAGACAGATACAAAATTTGGAACAATGTCTGATTCATCGTATAAAAGGAAAAACAATAATAATTCTTGCTATTAATAACTATTAACCCATCAAAACTAATATACTTACTTGCAACAATGAAACTGGTTGCTTGGAAAATTAACTCCTCTCAACCATAGGAGAGAGCAACTCAATTGTTTTCCCAGCTCCACCCCCGAGCTAGATCACCACCATGCACTAGAACGCCAAGCAACACTTCCACATGGCACTCTCTCTCCCAGAGTTCGTAACAAGCAATGATGGACTTATGAAAAGAGAGAACACTCAACACATTTCCTCTATTCACAACATGGCGTCCCATGCTATCTCAGTGCACTAATATATATAGTTTTTCCTAGGTCTTGTGCCATCCCAATCAAATCTTCAGTGAATCCTTCAATCCTTAATTGTCCCCCATTTAGCTTAATTGTCCAAGTGCCTTTTTCTTTGATTAAATAATAAAAATAGATAGTTTGTTGTGAAAAGTGTCACTCAATGTTTTTGAGTTTTAAATAACTCTTATAAAAATAATTGTCACAAATATTAAATCAAAACAAAACAAAATAGTAATGTCTTGGAGTTTCACAACTAACAACCTGTCATAAAACCTCAAGGTATTTGGAAAGCAACATGTTTCTTTCCTACCTAAGAGTAGGAGGAGATACAGTCTTCCCTATTCCTTGAACCCGAAGAAACGAGGTTCTCTAAGGTATTATTATTTGTTAACAACAATGTAATATTTCATTTATTAATTAGATTGATTGTAAGAAGAAAAGATCTATTATTTATATAAAATAACTTAAGTTTAACTTGGGGGTTGGACATCAAGGAGCGGGATAGGGTTTCCCGGTGAGCGAAAGGAGGTTTTCCTAGAGCGAGATAGGGTTTTTGGGCGAGGTATAGGGTTTCCTACAGAATAAAGGGTTTACATAGTCCCTTGAATTTTTGCATGTTACCTTTGTTGTGTTCTGGTATGCTTTTTGGTTGTGTTGTTGTTTCCCTGGTGTAGCGGGGTGTTTTTGATAAGATAGTGGTTGATGTCGTGGAATTTTCAAAGGATGATGTGGATACCTCTAGTGGCATATTTCAAACAGACTCGGAGATGAGGGGGTGTTGTCGTGCCCAAGTGACTCCAGCTTCCGGTTCAAGCCTTCATATTAGGTCATTTTCAACTGATGGTCGCCAGTCGGCCTGTGGTAGCTCGTGTAGAGGTGCTGATGTAGTAAGTTGATGTCCTATTTTTCCTGTATCCTCACTTGATAGTGTGCCACGGTTTTCGAGGGACAATCCATCTCATCAACAAACAACCATGACGTTGCTTTTTGTGCTTGGTGGACAACTTGTTGCTTCTATTATTCCTCTTGCCTTAGAGCTTATTTTGGGTGGGAATCCTCTAATGTGTTGTATGTTGGCTAGTGAGAAGGTGACTTCTGATGTTTTGGGGTATCAGGGGTTTAGAGGTGGGTTGATCGAAAGGGGTTCTTGGGGAAGCCCGGAAGGGACGTTCTAGGGTTTTTTCTGGTTCTCTTGCTAGAGCTCGTTGGGCCCGAAATGTTGAAAGCTTTTGAAGAGCCCATCCATATGGTCCTAGGGAAGGACATCAATATTAACTAGGTTGAGAGTATGGTAAATCAAGCTCTTATTGGCCCTTTGGAGCATATATATATATATATATATATATATATCATCTAGGGATGCTTCAATGGATAAAGGATAGGCGGAATCCTACGGTGGGATATTGTTAGAAATAATAATCTCGTAGGTTTAGTTGTTAGTTAAGTATTAACAGTTTTGAGTTATACAACAGTTTGTTGACCATCTGAACTATTAGATTTGTAATACAAATACCATCTAATGCAAACAAATCAGAGTGTGCTTTTGCGTTCATTTTCTGGGTGCATTTTGTTACATTCTTTTTCTGTCTTAAGTTTTTACATGGTATCAGAGCCGTTGGTGACGGTTTGGAGAGCCTCTTCTTGGTTGGAGGTTTTGGAAGGTCTGCTATTCAGTGGACATTTGTTGAAGACTGGTGTTGCAAAAGTAAAGTCTGCTTTGTTGAAGCCAGTTTGTTGAAACCAGCATACGCAGAGTTGACAGAGTTGTCTGAGCAGAACCAGACGCAAATTTGTTGAAGCAGTGTTGTCTGAGCAAAACCAGACGCAGAGTTATTGAAGCAGCGTTGTCTGAGCAAAACCAGACGCAGAGTTGTTGAAGCCAATTGCACACAGAATTTTCAAAAGACAGAAACTAGTCAGCAGTTGTTTATGAGGTAAAAATCTTGGTTCTTATTATTTTTCTAAAGAATGGCTTCATCTAATGTCTCTGTCCAAACGCCTACATTAGTTGGATCAAATTATGATTCTTGGAGTGTGAGAATACAAGCTGTTTTGCAAGGTCAAGGATGTTGTGATTGTATTAAATCTGAGTTTACACAACCAGATGCAGCTGCTATTGCTGCTATGACTGCTGCACAAAAACATAAATTAGAGGAACTGAAACAAAGAGAAGGAAAAGCTAAATCTTGTCTTTTAAATACTATAGATGTTTCTATATTTCCAAAAGTTGTTGGTGCAAAGAATGCTAAATAAATTTGGGATATTCTTAGCTTGGCATATCAGGGTAATGAAAAGGTAAAACTTGTGAGATTACAAACCCTAAGGACTCAATTTGAAATGCTCAAAATGATTGAATCATATAGTGTTGATAAGTTTATGACAAAAGTTATGGGTATTGTGAATCTTCTTAGGATTAATGGTGAAAAGATACAAGATCAGAGGATTGTTGAGAAAGTTCTTAGGAGTTTACCAAAGAAGTTTGAAATGGTTGTGACTGCTCTTCTTGAATCTAAAGATTTGACTAAATTTGTTGTAGAAGAATTAACTAGTTCTTTGTTGTCACATGAAGAAAGAATTAATTTGGAAGTTCGTAATTTAGAACATGCATTTCAGTCTAAATTTTTCATGGATAGAGGCAGAGGTAGAGTTTTTCAAGGAAGAAATGGAAGAGGTAGAGGACGTTTTCAGTCAAGAGACAAACCAGAACTGCCGCCAGATCCACCTCAACAAGAACATGGTAAAAAATGGATAGATAAGTCAGCAATCCAATGTTGTTATTGCAAAAAATATGGTCATATTATGAGTGAATGTCGAAAGTTGCAATATAAGAATAGAGCTAATATCTCTAACACTGAAGGTGAAACATCTGAAGCTTTATTTCTTTCTTGTCAAGTTACTAAGCAAATTTATAACAAGCACATATGGTTGCTTGATAGTGGGTGCAGTAATCATATGACCAGTCAAACTGATTTGTTTTCTACACTTGATACATCCATCACTTCTACAATTAGTTTGGGAGATGATCATCAAATTAAAGCTTCAGGAAAAGGTGTTGTGCCAGTATTAACCAAGCAGAATTTTGTGCTAAATATTTATGATGTTTGTCATGTAGACAATCTCAAGCATAATTTATTGAGTTTGGGATAGTTATTGGCACATGGCTATGATGTTAATTTACATGATGGTTATTGCATGATCTTTGATCCAACTGGAAAATTTGTTGCAAAAATTTATATGACGAAGAACAGATTGTTTCCTTTAGAAATGAGAAGTGGGAAGATGTTTGCGTATAATGTTTCATGTTCCAATGAATCTAATTTGTGGCATTGTCGCTATGGTCATTTGCCATTTAAGAGTATGAGTTTGTTACAAAGACAATCTATGGTGCAAGGATTTCCTTCTTTGGTTGGTCAAATCTCCTCCTGTGAAAGTTGCATTAAAGGAAAACATCAGCGTGATAGTTTTCCAACGGCCTCTTATAGAGCTAAAGATCGCTTAGAGTTAGTACACACAGACTTATGTGGACCTATGCAAACAGAGTCACTTGGTGGAGCTTTTTATTTATTGACTTTTATTGATGATTTTAGCAGGAAAGTTTGGGTTTATTTTCTCAAACACAAGTCTAAGACCTTTACTAAGTTCAAAGAATTTAAAGCTGGAGCAAAAAAACAAAGTGGCAAATTTGTCAAAGTATTGCAGTCAGACGAAGGAGGAGAGTATGATTCCAGAGATTTTGTTGATTTTTGTAAACAACAAGGTATTAAGAAGCATACAACTACCAGATATACTCCACAGCATAATGGGGTAGCAGAAAGAAAAAATCAAACCATCATGAACATGGCTAGAAGTTTACTTATAGCAAGAAATTTGTCCAAATATTTTTGGGCTGAAGCAATTGCATGTTCTGTATACATATTGAATAGATCACCAACTTCCAGTGTTCAAGGTAAAGTACCAGAAGAAACATGGAGTGAAACTAAGGTAAATGTCTCTCATTTCAGAGTTTTTGGATGCACCGCTTTCGCTCATGTACCTGAAGAACTTAGAAAGAAACTTGATGATAGAAGTGAGAAGTCGATTTTTGTAGGCTATAGTGAACAATCCAAAGCATATCATTTGTATAATCCTATCACCAAGAAATTTCTGATAAGTAGAGATGTTAAATTTTTGGAAGATACCTCATGGAATGAAGTGCAAAAAGATACTTGTCACAATCCATTTGTTGTCTTTGATGAACATCAAGCATCTTCAGAACATATTCCAAGATTGCAGGTTCAAGATGAAAACAGTTCTTCATCTAGCAGTGATTCTGATTCTGATTGTAGACATCAAAAAATGAAAAGTTTGAAAGATATTTATGAACAAGATGATAATATGCAAAATGATAATGTAGCACAATTTGCCTTGATTTCATCTCAGCCTACTTGTTTTGAAGAAGCCACAAAGAAAAAAGAATGGGTAGATGCAATGAATAATGAAATTGATGCTATTGAACGAAACAAAACATGGGATTTGGTTGATCTTCGAGCAGATAAAAACATTATTGGTGTTAAGTGGGTTTATAAAATTAAATTGAATGAAAAAGGAGAGATTGATAAATACAAAGCAAGGTTAGTTGTCAAAGGTTTTTCACAACAACCGGGCATAGATTATGATGAAATTTTTGCACCTGTCACAAGATTAGATACTGTTCGTTTTGTTTTGGCCGTTGCAGCACAGAACAAATGACCTATTTATCAAATGGATGTAAAGTCTACTTTCCTAAATGGAATACTAAATGAAGAAGTATATGTGCATCAACCATCTGGTTTTGAAATCAAAGGACAAGAACACAAAGTATATAAATTGAAGAAAGCTTTGTATGGTTTGAAGCAAGCTCCAAGAGCTTGGTACAACAGAATTGATCGTTATTTACTCAATGATGGTTTTAAGCGAAGCAAAAATGAGCCTACTTTGTATATCAAGACAAATCCACAACAAGGTAAAATTCTCATCTTATGTTTTTATGTTGATGACATGATCTATACAGGGAACATGCTTTTAGATGAATTTAAAGAAGCAATGAAAAAAGAGTTTGAGATGACAGATCTTGGTTTAATGAAGTATTTCTTAGGCATTGAAGTGGAACAATCTGGTCATGGTATTTTTGTTAGTCAACATAAGTATGCTACAGATGTTTTAAAGAAATTTAAGATGGAAAAGTGTAAACCAGCAGATACTCCTATTGCATTTGGTACTAAGTTAAGCAAAGAAGATGTTGGGTCAGCAGTTAATTCCACATTGTATAAACAACTTGTTGGAAGTCTTATATATTTTACTGCTACTAGGCCTGATATAGCATATGTAGCAAGTTGTATTTCAAGGTTTATGGAATTTCCTAAGGATTCACATTGGAAAGTTGGAAAGAGGATTTGAAGGTATATTGTAGGTACAACCACTTATGGTTTATGGTACACAGCTTCAGAAGACAATAAGCTCAAAGGTTACACACATAGAGATTTTGCATGCAGTATTGATGATAGGAAAAGCACATCTGGATACGCTTTCTTTTTTGGCAAGAATTTGATTTCATGGGCATCTAAGAAGCACCCCATAGTTTCCATATCTTCTGCAGAAGTAGCAGCAACTACAGAAACATGTCATGATGTTTGGCTTAAAAGACTTTTGTTAGATTTTGGATATATGGAGAAGGAACCTACTACAATTTTCTGCGATAACAAATCTATCATTTCCTTGTCAAAGAATAGTGTGTTTCATCAGAGAAGCAAACACATTGACACTCGGTTTCATTTCATTCGTGAATTTGTAAAGAATGGTGATGTTTTACTTCAGTTTTGTGGTTCAAAAGAACAGTTGGCAGATATCTTTACCAAACCTTTGGGAAGAATTCCTTTTGAGTTTCAAAGACAAAATCTTGGCATTGTGGATAAAAAAAAAAAAGATGTAACCCTGGAGATTAAGAAGGAGTGTTAGAAATAATAATCTAGTAGGTTTAGTTGTTAGTTAAGTATTAACAGTTTTTAGTTATACAACAGTTTGTTAGCCGTCTGAACTGTCAGATTTGTAATACAAATACCATCTAATGCAAACAAATTAGAGTGTGCTTCTGCGTTCATTTTCTGGGTGCATTCTGTTACATTCTTTTTTTGTCATAAGTTTTTACAGATATTACCCTAAGATGAAAATGATGGTTAATGGGTGGTTTTTGTTCCATTGTCTTCCTGGAGAGCATGTTGAACAGATCCTAAGTCGTCCATGGGTGTTTAGTTGTGGCTCTTTAGTTATTAACCATTGGAACACGAATTTCAACCTGGTGAAGGAACGGGTAATGGAGAGACATCTTTTGTTGCATCTACTAGGCTTTCCGCATAAGCAGTACTGCAAAGGAAAGGACTGAGCATGAGCATCTGCTGGGTCCATACTAAACAGAGATGACGAGACTACAGTGTTTACTACTTACGGTCAGTTGCGTTGTTTTAAGCATACGAAATAATATACTTGTGTGTCAGTTGTGTTGTTTTAAGCACAGAAAGTAATATAAGTGTAGCATCGCAGGCTTTCTTATCCCTGCTAATTTGTATGAAAAGACAAGCCACATATCTCTGGTTGAAAGCTTGAGGAATATTGTGTAGTTAGCGTGAGACTTGTTTCGAAGTTTTTGCTGTAGAGTACTGCTGTGACATCTTGCTGAAAGTAATCAATAAAAGCTTGAGAAGGAAAATTGTATAGTTAGAGTGAGACATGTTTCGAAGATTTTGGTTGAAATACATAGACTACTGTGACATTTTAATGATGTAATCAATAAATGGGGATTGCACCCGAATGCAGGGTCACGAAGCTGTATCAGTGGAACCTTTGCAAAACACCTATTTGACTCATACCCGCAGATGCAGGGTCACGCAGCTGTATCTTTGGAACCTTTGCAAAATACCTATTTGGCTCATACCCGCAGATGCAGGGTCAAGCAGCTGTATCTTTGGAACCTTTGCAAAATACCTATTTGGCTCTTACCTGCAGGTCTAGCCCTGTCTAGTCTCGAGCTTCTAAGGTCTCAAAAACCTCACTCCATTCTTTTAATACCCAGAAATAAGGTTTCACCTCGGAGAATGACGAACCAACGTACTTGAAGTGGACAACTTGGACCGTCTCATGTTGAATGTTCAGGTGTTATTAGCTAAGTAGAAAATGTATGTATCTGACTAATTGCTGTTGGAGTTATTAATCATCACATGGGATAATGGGATTATATGTTTGGTTGCAAATGTTTATCAATGTTTATAGGTTGCAGGTTTCGGTGTAACAGCAAACTATGATATCAGAACTAAGGTTTCGGTTTCAACTCCCTTGAATTAGAGAAACCTTAAAATTACCTTATCTATTAATATCTGGTTGATTGTTATTGTATATTGTATGATGAGAAATTTTATTATTCATCTATTTCTTTGTTCACTTGGTGTTCAAGTTGTTGGAATTAGGTGGGAAACCGTCCTTTTTAGGAGGTTGTACATGTATCCTACACACGAAAGCCTTTGATATTGTCAAGGTATAAACCAAAATTTTAAGAGTGTCTTCATAGTATATTTTATTATCAAATGATTTACGTTTCTTAAACTTAATTTTATAAACAATTGGTTTATATTTATGACAAGTTTGTATTTTTTTAAATTATAGAATCACTTTTACAAATTATTTTAATTAATATATATTTTTGATTAATTTTATAATTCTTTTAATAATTTTTTATAAATTTTTTAAGGGGTTCATGTATATATGGTGAAGCATCTATTAATTTAGGTTTATAAATTAATTTTTTTTGTTTTGCTATAGTTTAACTATAATGTTAAATATCTTATATTAAATTTAATTATTAAAAATGTTTTTTTTCATTCTAATTGGTTGCACAGGATGAGGCCATCTTTGTTTTTCCCTTCAGGGGAGTGGCGGCTGGATGACGTCACACCTCCTACACGGCATGCTTTAAATGCTTTAAGCATATCTCATCTGCCACTTGTCTCAATAAAGCTGCTGCTACAAGTCTAGTTATTTTCGTCCCATATCAGGAAAGCCTCCCGTTATCCCCAGAGTTCAGTAGCTGCTACAAGTCTAGTTATTTTCGTCCCATATCCGGCAAGTCTCCCGTTATCCCCAGAGTTCAATCCAAGTGCTAGCTTTGTTAAAGCCATCGGGAATGTTACGATGGGAGCTGGGGAGTATTGGTAAAGAGAGAATGCAGATTGAAGTCATGCGTCTCACATTTGGCAATCTCCTTAATAGTGGGCAGACCAATTGTCTGCACGCATTGAAGTTTGTCATCCGCGGCAAGGCTGGGAAGACCATCTATCTGTGCATGCTCGGGCAAACCATCTGTTTGTGCACGTCAACCTCGATAACCCCTTCCTATTTTGGTGATGGACGGTGGGTCATACATTATTAATGCCTGACCATATCGGAATTCCATATTAGTTGAGAGGAAAACGAAATTACATTAATGGCAGCATTCAATGCTTGTGTTACTAACCACATCGAAATTCAAAATTCATGGTCTTTTTTACTGACCACATCGGAATTCCATATCAATTGAGAGGACCTTAGTCTACCATTAAAATCATCTTAAATTTTCTTTCGAGTAAATAGTTAAAAACACTTTTTTCCTTTGTATTTAATGGTTCTTCGGTTTTTCCCTGGCTGAAGCTGGTCTATTTTTCTTCCTATTTGCGCCATTGCATATTTCTAAGGCCCATTCTGGTTTGTAGAAAACTGGTTTGATGGTCTTTCGCTAGTAGAAACAAATGTGTCTATCCTGCTTGTTGCTTTTGTCTTTGCAGAGATTTCCATGACACAAGGTGCTTTACTAAGATTTTTTATATATAATGATGTTCAAAAAAATTTACCCTTTTTTTCCCGATCAGATAAATTCGAAACATGAATCTTTTTTCTTTTGTTGATGGTTCTTTGATAGGTTGAAAATTGTGTTTCTAGTCCTTGTGCTCATCACTTTTTAATTTTTTGCAAATATGTTGTCAAAATTTGCGGAGTTGCTTTTCTTAAAGGATTCATTCCTCTGTTTGTACTCGAATTTGTTTTCATAGGTCCGGTTGAGATATATAGTTTGCAGTTTGCAGATGGTTTTGGACAATCAACTTGCACATGTTATGGAGATAGCAAGAACAAAAAAATTTGTTTCTTGATGCCCAGTTGCTTGGGTTTGGAGTCATTGTTACCTTTTCTTTGAACAACCTAATTCATCTTCCCCAAATCCATTAACCAATTGGATTGTCATAGGTATTTAATTGGATTTCCATAAATTAGGTCATCGGTGTCAACGTCTCCATCTATTGCAGAGAAAGCTGATGTCATTTTTGTATCGCCTAACAGGCTTTGCTTGTCATCTCCCTGTAGTATCTTTAATATCTATGGAAATTGTCTTTTTGAAACCAAATGTTTTTTCCCACGAGATTCATCTTGGAAGCAATTATGTCAATTTTCTTTTAAAGTGTTAAGATGACATCTTAAACAATTATGTGAACGTTCTCTAGAAAATGTTTAGAGAGTATGATGCATTTTTAAAACAATTGTGTTATAAACAGCATGATGCATTGCAAAAATGTTTAGGGAGACATCTTAAACAATTATGTCAAAGTTCTTTTAAAACAAATCATGGCTACATTGCACAGACTATTGCATATGACTTTTTCGACTACAAATTGTTGTTACAACTTGCTGTCAGTTGACATCTGTTGGTATTGTTCTAATGCGTTTGCCTTTATATAATAGAAAATGCAATTGAACATCGATAGGAGCACCGAAAATTTTAGGATGCTCATCTACCCTGCATAGAGTTGAAAGATCTTCGAATGCAAAAGAATTTCTTGACATGTACATCTCTATTGTATTGGCAACAGACGCAATTATATATATATATATATATTCTAAAAATATTTATGGTTATGTCTCTATGTGGGTTTATGTACGTTGATCTTTTCAATTTCTACTTTTTTTTCCAATAGCTTCAGTTGCATTATTTAATGTACTAATACAATGCCTTAAAAAAAAACAGGCTAAAATGTTGTCGAATATGCTACTATCTGGTAACTATATCAATAGGATTTTCTATATGCTTGTTTTTCAATTACATAGACTTGATCATTTGTTCATATATTTATTCTCAAATTTATCAATAGTGTTTTCAGCTGCTGGTCCCAAGCATTGTTGATGTGTTTTTTCATTCTTTTATGTTATGATAGACATGTTGATGTTCTTATTATTTTATTTAAAAAAAGTGAAGTATGTTCATAGAGCAGACAAATAGTTCCAATAGATCTCTTCTGTTAGGGGTGGCTTGTTCAACAGTCTATTGAAAGAACTCCCAGTTTCTTTTTTTCTTCTTATCTATGTCTGAACAGACAAGCTTGTTACTTTCCTTTCTTTTGCAAAACATCAATGAAAACACAACTAGAAAAAAAAATTGAAATTGGAACTCTTCTAGTGCATCACTTATATAGAGATACATTCCATTGAGATTGAATTTATATCAAAGCTTGCATCAGTTATCTGTTTATTTAATATTTAATAGTAGAATGCTTCCAACTCCAACATTCACCAAAACAAACACAAAAAAAAAGCAACTATAACCTCCATCTCATGTCAAACTATGCACAGTTGCATTTTTAGTTTGTTTACCTTCGTCACTCACATTTGCTATTGCATAGGACTATGAATTGTTCATATTTTTTGTTTTTCCTACATTGTTCCCACTCGATTCCACAGATTGCAGACTCGCTGCTATTAACGAAATGACTTATGTAAATGCATTCAGTTAATTTCTTTGCATTTTTATGCTTTTCAAATTCCAGTTTTTGTTTCTACACCTCTTTAGCCAAATACATTTACCCTAGAATATGTTGTATGGATAAATTCACTTCTTAAACATGGTCATTTTTCTATGCACAACAGTTGTAATATACATCTCTTTTGTATCTATGCACACTTGCTATGACAAACAACTTTAATTTCAAGCGGGTTTGAGTAAAACACCACATACTGCATGCAAATCATTGCATATTGATCTTCAAAGCGAAACCATGTTAAAATGAACTCCACTTTAGCTTGTATAATTCATCATTGCAGTAGGCATTAATGCATACTTGCTTCTATGTCCTTTATGCAGGAAAGGAAGAACAAAAATTTTGTTGCAGCTTTGAGTATGCTTGGGTGAATTGCAAATTTGAAAATGGATGCGGTTTTTGTGGCCCAACAACAAAGGAATCACCCTTTTTTCGTTTCTTTTTCCAACCAACATGTTCCAGTTTGACACTTTTTTTTGGGAGAACCACAATATCCATTTGCATCCTTAAAGACGTTGCAACTACAATATTAAAGTCGTTGCAACTGACAGAGTTTGTGGAGGCGCAGAGCAAAACTCAAAAACAGAGTATGGCCCCAAAATTCAAACACAAAACAGGGGAAGATATTCACCGGAGCTCTGAGGCTCTTCTCCTACATTCTAGAACTGAAAATGAACACCCCAAAAATACATTGAACCTCTCGATGCCTCTTCACCCGAGGCTCATTTACTTCTACACCCAACGCATTAAATCTTTGTACAGCGGTTGGTGGATACATTGAGTTGATGGGAGGAATTATCTCCAACACTCCCCCTTAATTCAGACCGTAAACATCTACATACAAAATGCTAAGCATATAGTCAAATGACTCTGTGGGCTTACAACAGTTCAAATTTATGCCTGCTGGTCTAAGTCTCAGCCAGGCTTACATACAGTCACAAAACAAGTCAAAATTTGTTTTACCTTCACCGGCTTTTTTCTTCCGTTTGCTCCAGACCTTGTACTCCACGATCCTTCTCGTTTTCTTCTTCTTTCTCACCTTCTTCTTCCGTATTTCTTCAAGCTCTTTTGGTCGCATTCTTCCATCTATGTCTGCAAACTCTTCAATGGCTTGCTGCCTTGTGTCTTCATCTTCAAATTCTGATTTCAGCATCCTTAGTTCGTATGTTGTGGGAATTTTAAGATCCCACATGCTGTTCACATCCTTCATTTTGTTTTCATCCTCTTCATTGGCATGCTGCCATGACATCAACTGATAATAGTGTCTGATTTCTTCAAGACTCCATTTCATAAAAATGTTTTCAACTGGTTTATCTTCTTCCTCTGCTTCTTCAATGCAGATTTCTTCATCCATGGTGCTGCTAAGCACTCTTGGCATGTCACAATGCCCATCATCACAGAATTCAAATGCTTCATCTTCCATGCAGCTTTCGATAATCTTGTCAAAGTCTTCAATAAAATTACAATCTTCATGGTCTTCATTATACTTATCAGCTCCAATGCTGCCCTCTTTTCCATTTTCTGCTTCAAATAAGGACATCACATTGTCCACATTCTTTAAAAATTCTTGAATGATTTCATCATCATTCGCATTTTCCTCAATTACAAGCTGTTTTCTATATGCACCTGCACATGTACAAACATCTAAACTGTTAAGAAAAACTTCTGCCCTCATGGGCATGCTCTTCATGAGCTCATTTTCTTCGATTTGTTCTACTGCTTCAGCTTCTTTTTCAGCCTCTACTGGCTGTCCTGCAACTTCTTGAGTTGCTGATTCATCATTTTCTGCTGCAGCTATGGCAGCTTCCTCTTCAACATCATCTTCATCCACTTGTGGCTCTGCACAGTGGGCTTCGTTGTTCTCAAACATATTTGGCTCTGCTTGGCTGACAGAGTCCTCAACCATTTCATGCGAAAGTGCTTCTGCTGGTATAGCAGGTTCTTCAACTTCATTATCCACAACTGTGTGTGGCTCACCGAATTTCTCAACAGCTTTTATGGCTGGAGTTTCTACTGCTGCAATGGCAGTTCCATCTTCGTATTCATCCACAAGTGCCTCTACACTATGGGATTCACTAACAGCTTGGCTGTCTTCTGCATCAACTGCAGGATTCTCAACTGCTACTTCTTCAACGGATTGTGACATTGTTGGCTGCTTGCACATATTACTCCCCCTTTCACTGAACTCTTCTTCCAAGATTCTCCATGCTTCCTTGGAAGTCTTTGCTGCTGCAATCATTTGCATCAATCTGTCATCCACAGCTAGTTGGATGAGATGCAATGCCAAAGCATCTTTGGCTTCATCATTTAATTCAACATGTGTATCTACATACCGTAGATATACCCTCACTCTACTTGTCCACATGGCAAAATTCGTGCCATTAAACCGTGGAGGTGATGGCAGATCCACTCTGCTCCACTGATTTTCTTTCTTCTTGGCTTGTCTAAGCCTGGACTTTCTGCCCATTTTTGCTCTGCTGTGTTGCAGGTGTTCTGTGCTGGCACTTGGCTTCTTCTTGCAAGTATCCTACTTGCTTTTCCTTCCCTATCGCCCCCTAAAAAAAAATATAAAACCACTTGCTGGCTGCAAGACCTGTCAAAAACGCCCCCTTAATGCAAAACACTCTGTTTTTTTTAATTTTCTTGGATTTTCAATGCTCGGGGCATTTTCATTTGAATTAAGCCAGTCATAAGCCTGGATCTAGAGTGGCCATGTATTTGGTGACTATTTGGGAATAGGTTACAATTCCTTTTCAGAAAAGAATCCGCTTTATCGTATTGTATAAGATTGGCTCTCCATAGCTTTTATCTTTAAGAAATCCAATAGCTAATGCCGACTTGGAGGTCGAACAGTCTTATTCATACGATTCAACTCTGTCATTCAGGGGCGGACTGTTCGATTCCAGACGGGCAGGCCCACATTATTGTGCTTCAGTCAAAGCGGTTTTTTTTTGGTTATCCTGTTTAGAGTGAACTTCCCGTAGGCAAAGGCTGATATCAAATACTGCCTTGTATGTTTTAGCTGGATTCAGATGGAGGTAGTACCACATTAGAGGTATAAAGCCCTCTGGGGATTTTCCATATTTCAGAGATCCACGCGACGCTGTCAGTTTTATCTGTCTATGGCGAGAATGAGAGGCAAAGTAGGTGGAGATATTTCTGATGAAGCTGCGGTGCTCGGCCGTCCCAAATGTCACATTTTGGTCGTCGATGATTGCGTGATCGGCCGGAAGATGATCGAGCGGCTACTGAATACCGATTCTGTTAAAGTTACCACGGTAGACAGCCCCACCAGAGCACTGGAGATCCTTGGAGTAAACCAAGAACAAACGACGACACCCACTTGGAAAAATACGTTCAGGATCAGCCTGGTCATCGCTGACTACTGCATGCCAGGAATGACGGGCTACGATCTGCTTAAGAAACTCAAGGAAATTAAAGGTTTGAAGGAAATACCGGTTGTGATAATGTCATCTGAAAACGAGCCACAGAGAATTCAAAGGTGTTTGGACGGAGGAGCGGCAGAGCTTTGTTTGTCTAACGGCTGCTGTTCAAAGTCCGCGGTTCACCTCCGGCAACGCTCTACCGCTCTCTGCAACAGCTCCTCGAAATCGCGGAGCTCTGACGGCTCCTCTCAGGCTCAGCGGCTTTGACACGGGCTCCTCTATTTGACCCTCTCAAACCCTTAGCTCGACAATCTTCTGCTGCATAAGCGCCTCCACAGGTCGTGGCCCTTCCTCAAGGATTCGGCCTCCACAACAGGGATGAAACCCCTCTCTAAATCTGCTGGCCACCAAGGAATAGAGTCGGCTGCTCCTTCTTTTCCTTTCTCTGCAGCAGGTTGGTTTGGCTGACCAACTCTGTGCATAACCAGACAACACTCGGATCCTTCACATGGCTGGTGAAGGGGGATTCGTGACTCTGGGCTCTGATACCATGACAGAGTTTGTGGAGGCGCAGAGCAAAACTCAAAAATAGAGTATGGCCCCAAAATTCAAACACAAAACAGGGGAAGATATTCACCGGAGCTCTGAGGCTCTTCTCCTACATTCTAGAACTGAAAATGAACACCCCAAAAATACATTGAACCTCTCGATGCCTCTTCACCAGAGGCTCATTTACTTCTACACCCAACGCATTAAATCTTTGTACAGCGGTTGGTGGATACATTGAGTTGACGGGAGGAATTATCTCCAACAGCAACTACAATATGCTTCTTGCTCGGTTTATTTTGCTTTGCCAGGTAATCAAACTAGACTAGATTGTTATGGATGTTATGTAATACTTTAATAGCCCTTCCTTGCATAAATCAAACAACTCAAACAATACCACTGAATCTTTTGTAATTTCAATTTAAAACTATGGCACATAATCTTGCTTTCTCTTAATATGTACAGATTTTAAGCCAATACTTCATGCAAAAATGACTTCTTTCCTTGTGTGAAAAAATTATCCTGATTTTTTTCCCCTGTTTGCATTGTGTAGGAAAAAAGAATCCTAAATCCTATTCATCTGTCAGCTATGCTACTACAAAATGAAAGCTTGAAAATGGTTGTCATTTTTCGCCTCTGCAATCATAAAGGAACCAGACTTCTTTTGTTTTTTCCAAAGCAATATTTTCCACTTTCACGGTTTTTTATGGCATGGCACAACATTCATTTACATTGTTAAAGTCATTCCAATTTGAGTCTCATTCTCACACGGTTTATTTGGATTTTCCAAGTAACCAAACTAGTTTAAATTATTATGGATGCTATGTCATATTTGAATTCATACAGGATTTTTTTTTGCCAAGTAAGCAAACTAGTTTGAATTATTATGGATTTTATGTCATATTTGAACTCAAACAATAAAGACTTTTTAATTTCTATTTACAACAACATCATTTTCTTAATTTGTACAGATTTCCAAATTTGCAACAATCTCTGGTCTTTCAGTTAGCACATTCTTGTTCTTTATTACATGATAACTTTCTTCTATAACTATTTTATTAATAATGAGAAATTATATATATACTTCTGTGTAATATGTTGTTCCATCCTATCATTGGCATTGAAACTGTCACAATTTGATGTCAAGGTTGACCCAATTATGTGGAAATCGTCTATATACTTAGATATTGAGTATTTGCTATGCATCTATGCCAATAGTTGCAATATACTAGCTTGCTAATTTTTTTTCATCTTCTGCACTATTTTTTCCATAAATTGAAGTACAAGCATTATCATTCTAGTAATAAAATATTGTAACTTGCATTTATTAACAGTCTAGAAGTTGGCATGAATTTTTTTTTTCACAATATATATAAAATGTTTGAAAATGAAACAAATTAGTTATGATTCATCTGTCCACACCTTGCAAAATTGCTATTTTTATTTTAATGAGTTGTCATAGATATATGTTATGCTCTCATTATAGATTGCAGGCTTGTGCAAATACACTACAAATACAACAGACTTTTCTTTGCTTTGAGAACCTTTTATGAAGTAAATATACCATGACTATGATCGACGAATAGAATGCAATTATAGTTGGGTAAATCACTGATAATGTCTAATCATTTAACATTGGAGATCAATGACTTCTTTTTTTAAGGTGCAACAAAAAAAATTATATGCATTGAAAAAAAAAACTCATGAAAACTAACACAATATTTGCATGTTTCCAACAACACATGATGTACAAAGCATTCATTATTCTATCACTTACCTTAGAAAACTATATTCGACAATTCACATAACACCACAATATTTTCATGTTTCCAGCCACATATGATGTACAAAGCATTCATTATTCTATCACTTACCCAAGAAAACTATATTCAACAATTCATATAACACAAATTTATAGTGGAAATCTCAAGCATTGAGAAATTGCAAGCAACTATATTAAGACCTTCAATTCTTCTTTTAACAAAAAAAAAAAATTCAATTGCTTATTGCTTCATTTCTAAACACAAATAATAGACCATATTTCTTCAATTTTTTCCGGTGTTGTGAAATATAATTATCTTTTTCTAACTTACTAAAAGTTAAATGATGTGTTTTATGTGTTTTCTAATACATTGCCTATACACTGGCTTCTATAAATACAATAAAATAAAAAATAAAAAATCCTTACACAAATGTGTCCTGCATAAGTACAATACATCTCCTTTCAATTTACTAGGGAAATGTACGTATATCCATAAGTAGCATAACACCTTCCTTAACTTTAACTACATCCATAGGTGTTTAATTTTATTTCACCATTTCTCCATGCAATTTCTAGTTGCATAGCATAACGTGAACACAAGCCATAAGATTTTCTTTGTTGCAATCTTATATTTGCTTGTCTTCATTGTAATTGGCTTTGTGTAATATTTTTCATTCTCCTTCTACTTTTTCAAGTCATCAATCAAAGCATGTGCATTATCGGGGACATTGCCACCTCGTGGCTCTTGTTTTATATAAAGTCTAATATAAGGCATGGCATATCTAGAGGGTGGTTAGCGAGTGAGACAAGGTATATAATATAGGGCAGGTTGGTTCTTGATTTCTATTTTTTTATTAATACTAATTCATTATCTATTAGCCCTTCATATAGCTATAATGACCTTAATGACCTTCCTTCCCAAAATTTTTGCATTGATGTATTCAAGATCAATTGGATTGAAGCTATACCATCATCATTGGATATAATTAGGATATCTAGGAGATCTGTATCACAATCTGTTTCAACTAAGCAAATTTTTGGAATACCCAAAGTCCTACATTCACCAAGAGAAATGGATTATTCTCGTTGATTAAGGTAGGAAATTTCTATAAGAAAGCATAATCGTAGTCACCTGCTTGATTGTGAGACTTACTAGTCGAACAAAGACGAAAGTCGGCCATAGTGATCTGGCATGCCCGTTTGGAAGGGATCTTGTTCAATGAATCAAAGGTATGCAGGGGATAATAGGATGATGACTCCTAAGAGTTCTTATCGATGGATTCATTTGGAACGTCAATGTTGACTCATCACATCCTAGGGTTGAAGAAGGTCCAAGGGTTCATTTTTTCATCGAATCAAGCGGTACATGAGTTCGGTTTGCAACGTTGTTAGAAATTTTGTTTCCTATCTATCGTTGGTGTTGAAGGGAGAATTGTGAGGAGACAACCCTATTACAAGAGGACTGGGTTGGGCCAACTATGGTGTACTAGTTGTAATCCTAGCAACATCAGGCATCCAAATTGCTATGGAAGAATTGTTGAAAGCATATAAGCGGGAAATATTCCTCTATACATGTTCTCGTATGGGGTGAAATAAAATCAATTTGATAGGCAATAGGTGTAAGCATCGCAAGGTGTATATCAATATCGTACTAATTTGTTTCCTTTCAAATGATACAATTCAATATGCCAAAATTAGTGAGGTGCATAGTGAGACAGATAACTCCAGACAAGTTGAGGAAGGTTGAGAAACTTCTCTCTCTTTTTTCACCACACACTTTCTCAATACCTTACCTTTCCTTGTTCCCACAATGAATGAAGGTCGAGTGGAAGAATGCCCCTTATAGGAGAATAGTCATAGTCATATTAACAGTTAGCAGGTTGTCAATGAGTGATGTGTGAATAAATAAGTCGAATTTGTAGTTTGTAATTTTTTTTTCGTGATTCGTAGAATGGAATCCAAAGCATGGGACTGATAAAAGACCCAGTTACGAAGGAAGGACAAAAATACCCCGAAGCATTGGATTGACTTAAACAAGAGTATTTCCATCCAATAGAAGGGAATAGAATATTTTTTCCACCCTACTATTGTGGTGGGTGGTTTTCAAGGGCACAGTAACCTTCCCTTATCTAGTAGTAGTCCAGGCAAGGATTCACTGACCTACCCTTCACCTGAAAAGAAATTGATACTAATTCCAAAGATAGATTGCAACTCTAACTAAACAAACCCAAGAGATTACCAAGGCTAAGTTCAAAAGAGACTAGGTATGGTGCATGAGATATAAGACAGAGGGAAACCATGCAAATGAATGTCCCCTACTTCGTGGAGGAATTGTGCAAGGTCAACTAGTCAGTTTATTTATTGGGAGACCTTTGGGATGATTTTTGCAAGTATCCCTACCCAATAAACCTATCCCAGCCTTTAAATCTTCTTTCCTCACCCTTAAGAGCATAAAATAGTGGCCCTCCATGGGGCGGCTCTGCAAGACATCTCCCCATGAATAAAAAACTAGGAGAGTTCCTAACCCTCCCTAAGAAATAAGAAGAAATAGAATTTATTTCTAAGGAGTGAAAAGGGCCTATGCGTAGACCCAAAACTGTAGCAGTTGGTGACACCAAATCAGGATGAGTAACACTGCTTAGACTACTGAGACTGCCAGTTGATATTTCTCTCAATATTGCCAGAGAGGATACTTTATCTATTTGCAATTCTTGGTAGTGATTGTAATTGCATGACATAGCAGGGATGATGACATATCCAATTTTTAGGAATGATTGGTAGAGCTTTTCTTTCTTGGACATTGTTGGTATTGAAGGAGTTTAGTTTTGTCCAGTAGTATCTATGTTTCTCCTAAGATGATAATGTTTTAAGGTTGCAACGTCATCCCATACTATTAATAGTCTTGCATGAGGATGCCATGAGTGATCAATTCAAGGGAATTATTGTTATACAAAGTCTTTGGAATGATCTGTGCTCTACAAAGCAAGCCATTCTTAGCCTCAAATCTCAGTAAGGAAGTTTCTATTTCAATTTCAACAAGCATATTTTTAGATTTATTTTTCCCCATTTATGTGGGTGTCGAGGATATTTAACACCTTATATGGTGATTTCTTACAAATAAAAATTGTTAAAGACCATCACCAGTAAGGAGGGATAGGCCTAATTATATTTCAAGATTCAAAGAAAGGGATTTCAATTGAGAAGAACAATTAGATGTTGAAAGGTTTGCCATAGTTTAATGTCATTGGTTGTGCAGACCACAACACTAAATCTTTGGTAGGAATGTAAAGGTTGAAACATGTGATTTTAAGATTTTCAAGATTTGATCAATGGATATTGGTTAACAATATCATTCGGAGGAATACATATGAGTCAATGAAGCAACTATGATAGCATAATCAACTAAACATGAAATCCTTAAATTCAAAATTTTAGAATATTCTCCATCTAAAAAACCTATTTTCAGGTCACATGATAAATCTGTACAAAATTTGTCATCAAATTTGAAATTGAGGAAAATAGCATAACTAACATTATGCATATGTAAGGCATTTAGAGTACATTACTACATTATAAATTATAGGCATATGAACAAACAAACAACTACGTTAATCCAGGTTGGTTTAATTTCATTTACCCCGTTCTGCTAAAAACTCTTAGATGTGTTATTTCATTTTTGTAGATGGCATGAGCATAAGAACGGTGATTGATTGAGACATTTCATTTTTCAAGTCTTTCCAGGCTAACAAAATATTTTAGAGAACTTGGGATATTTGAGATATCTGAAATTCCTCCATCTCCAAGGTTTGGTTCTATTTCTTTGCACGTTCATATTTCTATTTATGTATCTAACTTTTGTAGTTCTGTCAATGGAGTTTCGTGGATTGGAGAGTTGAAACTGAAATATGTATGCAGGGAAGTTCCACAAATCGAAGTCACTTTTGAAGTGGATTCCAACAGTATCTTGAATGTTAAATAAAAGGACAAGGGCACTAAAAAATCTGAAAATATCACCATAACAAATGCCAAAGGAAGATTGAGACAAGCTGAAATTGATAGAATGTTGAAAGAAGCAAAAGAGTTCAGAAGGGCCGACACAAAGGTCAAGAAACACATTGATTCCCATAACTATTTGGAAATCTATATCTATAACATGAAAAACACAATTAACGATAACGATAAGGACAATTAATGAATCAAATGATAAGGAGAAAATAGATGCAACATTTAAGGAGTCCCTCAAATGGCTAGATGAAAACCAGTCAGCCAACAAGGAAGATTACAAGGATAAGCTCAAGGAAGTAGAATCTGTTTGCAACCTTATTGTGACCAAATTCTATCCACAATTAGGAGGAGATAGTGAGGATGATGAATCCAATAGGGAACTTTAAATGGGTTTTAAAAAGTAGTTGAATTTTGTGTTAACAATAGAAAAAGATGTGACATGGGCTACAATGCTCTTCTTTTATTAATTTTATATGGTGAGAGTAATGTAACGTTGAACATCCAGTTGGAATAATAATGTAGAAATGCTTAAAATAGATTCTTTTAGACTGATTAGGATACGTGTAGGTTGAGATCGGTTGAGATCCGTTTTTCTAGTAGTTCGTTAATAGCTCTCAGAGCTTCTATAATGTAACCACATTTCATAATAATTATATCAAGTGTTCTATTCTGCATTCTTATTTGTGTTCTATTTTGGTATCAGAGCTCAGGATGAGCTGTCCTGGAGTTGTGAGTGACTGAGAGAGCTGAGAATTGCTGTGCATGGAGGAGTGGCCGTTAATGCCCAACGTAGCCATTCTTTGTTTTTCGTGTGGATGTTAAAGCCCAGCATTGCCATTCTCTGAAGAGTTGATGATTGGTGTAGAGGGAGCTGTCAGTGGTGGAATTGAAGTCATCAATAGAAGAAGAAGTGTTGCTGTCAGAAACGTGTATGGAGAAAAGGGAGGCCGAATTCATTAGAGGCCAAAGCATTGTGTTCACGTCATCCAAACGAGGTCAAGGCACTTTTCTAGAAGGACGAAACCATAGCAGGTCTGATTCTATTTGAGAAAGGGACGAGTACTGTGTAAGGGGACGAGTTTCATTAGAGGGAAGCCGGATTGTTTGAGGAAGGACGAGCGGTTAAGGGAGAGGGACGAATGCCTTATAGTAGGCCGTAAGAAGGTTTTGTGGAGATCATCTGTGGAAGAGGTCGGATAGGCTGCGAGGTAACTTAAGGAAGCCGAATCAGTCGAGAAGAAATCGCTTCAGCAACACTTGCTAAAGGTGCGATAACACTTAATTATCGTGGGTCTCCTGCCTGAGAGAGCGCAATAAAAATTTCATTTAAGGTATTTTGTGGTGATATTTCATGTGATCGAGCCCCGAATTGTTTAAATCTGTTCACTATTAAGATGTTTCTCTAAGGTCGCGAGGGTTTCTTCGTTACACTATTTGTAATTTTTGGGAGGTCACTGTATTTTTCAACTCACCAGAGAAAAGAGGTATTTTTCAAACTTTTATTGAATTCTTCTTTCAGCAGCTATGACAAACTCTTTTCCTGAAAATTATCTGAATGAAGCTTCTAAGCTTAACGAGGACAATTACCTTGACTGGAAATTCAAGATTTTAAATATGCTCAAAGCACTAAATGTCTGGACTATAGTGAAAGGAGATGAAGCCAAGCCCACAGGTGTTACTCTTATAGACTGGGAGAAACAAGAAACAAAGGAAAAAGTATTGTTGCAGCTGTCTGTCAAATACAACATAATCCCGCACATCAGAGATTGTAAAACTTCTAAGGAGACATGGGACATCCTGAAAGATTTGTATGAAACTACAAACTCCAATAGAATTTTGTTTCTAAAGACTAAATTATTGTCCATAAAAATGGTTGCCCATGAGAATATCACCAACTATGTTTCCTGTATTAAGGATTTATGTGATGAGTTAAGTGCAATTGGTGATACTGTTTCAAAAACTCACATGGTAACTATTACATTAAAAGGGTTAACTAGAGATTATCATGTCTTTATTTCAAGTGTAGGAGGTAGAGCAACGCCACCTACATTTAATGAGTTAACAGGGATTCTTCTCCAAGAAGAAGAAATGATGAAAGTGTTTGAGATGGACTCTCAATATTCAGAAGTGGCATTAATGGAAAAAGGGAAACAACCCTACAGGGGCAAGACATGGGACAGAAACAAGACAGGCAAATTTCAGCCAAGAAACAGAGGTATGACTCACTCAAAATCTGTGGAAATTATGTGACAACTGACACATCTAATGAAGGTTTTAAGAATTTAAAGTTGTTTATTTTAGAAGTTGCATTGTCTGCAGAAACTGATGATGAAAATGCATGGTTCATAGATTCAGGTGCCTCAGCCCATATCTCTTGTGTCAAAGAGTGGTTTGATGAATATCATGAGAGAACAAATGAGACACACATATATTTAGGAGATAATAGATCTCATAAGATTCAGTGTTATAGAGTGATAAGTGTGAAATTACCTAATGGCCAAAAGAAACAAATTCATGATGTGTTGTATGTTCCAGGCATCAAAAAGAATTTAATTTATGTTTTCACAATAACTTATCAAAATCTGAATGTAGAATTTATGCAGTCTCACTGTCTTGTCAAAGATATTCAGAATCGTTATAATGTCATAGCCAGAGGGACAAGAATTGGAGGACTATATAAGCTTGATGTCACGAAGCCCACTCATCAAGCATTTACATCTACTACAATGACAACAGAAGAACTTTGGCATCGCAGGTATGGGCATCTTAATCAAAATGACTTAGTATTACTTCAGAAGATATTGATGGTTGAAGGGCTTCCTGTTTTGAAACATGAGCATCTAGAATGCGAAGCTTGTGCACTAGGTAAACAACATAGGGAAGAATTTCGAGTGCATAAAGAGAAGAAACGGAGAGAATTAATACATACTAATGTCTGTGGTCCCATGCAAACCTTATCACTTGGTGGTACGAGGTACTTTCTCATATTTGTTGATGACAAATCTAAATTTACTTGGGTTTATTTTATAAGAAAAAAGAGTGATGTCTTTGAATATTTTAAAGAATTCAAAACTATGATGGAAAAGCAAACAGGTAAATGCATCAAGATACTCTGATCTAATTAAGGTGGAGAATACACCTTAGGAGCCTTTGAAAGATACTGGAAAAATAATGGGATCATTTAGCAATTCACAGTGCCTTCTACACCACAGCAAAACGGTGTAGCTGAAAGGAAGAACAGGACATTAGTGGAATGTGCTCGCAGCATGTTAAAAGGTAAAAATATCTCTTATGGTTTTTGGGCAGAAGCCATTAACACTGCTGTTTATTTAAAGAATAGAAGTCCAACTAAGATTCTAGATTCGAAAACACCTTTTGAAGTTCTCTATTGCTATAAAACTGAAGTTGGTTATTTAAAAGTATTTGGTTCAAAGGCATTTGCTCATATTCCCAAAGCTGAGAGAAGAAATTGGATGCAAAATTTGTTAAGTGTACTTTTCTTGGTTATTATGATGATAATAAGGCATACAAACTGTTTGATCTTAATTCACATAAGCTCATAGCAAGCAGAGATGTGATTTTTCATGAGACTACAGATGAAGGAACAAGTAAGTATGATGTCTAGCATACTCCTTATGACGATGATGTTCATGTGAAAATTGATATAGATAATGAACAAGAACAGGAAAAGGAACAGGTACAACAACAAGGTGAAAGCAGTATAGAGACTCCAACTACTCCTATGCCTCAGAAAAGAAGAGATGAAAGTGCAGAAAGTAGTGGACCACTGAGGAAGTCAACAAGAACAATTCAGATACGCTTTAGGTATAAAGACTATGCTTTGATGACACAAGTAATTAATGTTGTAGAACCTACTTCTTATGAACAAGTCAAAAATCATAAGGACTGGAATAATGCAATGAATGAAGAATATGAATCAATAATGAAGAACGACCCTTGGGAATTAACTGAGCTGCCTGAAAACGAAGTTCCCATAGGATGTAAATGGTTGTATAAAACCAAGTTTAATGCAGATGGAAGTACTGACAAATATAAGGCCAGATTAGTTGCAAAAGGGTATTCACAAAAGGAAGGAATTGATTATGAAGACACTTTTGCACCTGTAGCTAAGTTAAATACAATTAGAGTCATAATTGCATTAGCTACAAAATACAATTGGAAAGTTCATCAGTTAGATTTGAAGTCTGCATTTTTGAATGGTGATTTAAAAGAAGAAGTTTATTTGGTTCATCCTGAAGGATTTATAAAGAAAGCGAAAGAATATCTTGTGTGTAAACTCAAGAAAGCTTTATATGGTTTGAAACAAGCACCTAGAGCTTGGTATATTAAGATAGATTCGTTCTTTGCCCAGAAAGGTTTTGTGAAAAGCAAAAATGATCCTAACCTATATGTTAAAAAGGATGAAAATGGAAATGTTGCTTTAATATCCTTATATGTTGATGATTTTATTATCAGTGGTAGTGCTTCTCATTTGATTGAAGATATTAAGATTCAGTTAGCACAGATATTTGAAATGAAGGATCTTGGTGAAATACATTATTGTTTAGGTTTGGAAATATGGAGAGAAGGCAGTAAAACAATTGTCACTCAAAGAAAATACTCAAGGGAGATTCTAGAAAGATTCAATATGAGTGATAGCAAGGCAGTATCAACACCTTTAGAACAGAATGTTAAGTGATCTAGTCTTGATGAAACTAAAGAGGCAAATGGTGTTCTATATCGCCAGTTGGTGGGATGTTTAAACTATCTTACCACTACCAGACCAGACATAGCATATTGTGTTAGTATTCTGATTCAGTTCATGGCTAAACCACTAGAAAGCCACTGGATAGCTGCAAAGAAAGTCCTTCAATATCTGAAAGGAACTGTTAATTTTGGTATTATGTATACTGATAGTTGTGATGTTGAGTTGACAGGTTACTTTGATTCAAATTGGGCTAGAAATCTCGATGGCAGGAAATCAACCTCAGGATATGCATTCAACATAGGCACTGGGGTCGTATCATGGAGCAGAAAGAAACAACCAACTGTTTCTTTATCATCAACAGAAGCTTAATATAAAGCTCAATGCCATGCTACTTGTGAAGTTGTTTGGTTAAGGAGAATTCTTGAAGATATTAGCAACAAGCAAATGAAGCCAACTGTTCTCAAATGTGACAATCAAAGCTCTATTAAATTGGCATACAATCCAATGTATCATGCCAGAACCAAGCATATTGAAATTCAACATCATTTTGTAAGAGAAAAGATACAAGAGAAGGAAATTGACTTGACCTACTATAATACCACTGAGAATGTGGCTGACATCTTTACCAAGCCTCTTGGAAATATGAGTTTTGAAGTATGTAGGAAATAGTTAGGTGTGGTAGAGAATCCATTTCTCCATTAAGGGGAAGAGTTGGAATAATAATGTAGAAATGCTTAAAATAGATTCTGTTAGACTAATTAGGATACGTGTAGGTTGAGATCGGTTGAGATCCATTTTTCTAGTAGTTTGTTAAACAACTTTTACAGCTATATATTGTAACCCGTATTTCATAATAAACAAGTAGTTGTGTGTTTTGTTCAGTATTCAATTTGTATTTCATCCACACCAATATGTCATTCTTTATAGGATGAGTAATGTAACAATTGAATATTCACACCAATGAATCATTTTTATAGGAAGAGCAATATGGCATCAAGACAATGCTTACCATTTAGCATCTATTGGTGCTTTGTTTTGCTCAAAGGAAAGGAATCTCTTGATTTGTTCTTTCAGTGAATACTTATTTTGTTATAAATGATATGATATTCAATTTGTTGATGCAATTTTCCATTATAATGTTTCCCTTGTTTTATGTATGTGGATTTGCAATAGCAAGATTGCAATAATATGCCATTTTGGATCCATCAAGCAAGAATAAATCAATGTTTCCATTCTGAGCTAATTTATGTTGTTCTGGTTGTGCTATTTGAACTTATTGAATGGAGTGCAAGGTGGAAATGTACAGAGAACAAGAGACTCAGTTTTAAGGGTAGTGAGTGTCCAATTAGAATAAAATTTGCATGGATTTATTTTCATAGTTTTCTTAGAAAAGAACGAGTAATGAAGAAAAAGACGCTTTGTGGGAATGAATGCATTATAACATTCATAAAGAGCATCGCTACATAATTATTTAATCATAGGATTGAGAGAACTCATAAGATATCCAAAGGACAAATTGGTTTAGGAAAAAATTTAAAAAGCGTTGAACTTTAGGAATACGAATACTCCAACCAACAAGATAAATCTTATCAATCCGACTTGACTCTTCTCTCGACGAACATCATCCATATCCTTCTTCACGAGACCCAATGTCTTCCTAAATATTTCATTGTTCAATTCCTCAAAGCAATCCCTTTTCATAGGCTCAGAAAAATCTATGCCATCAAAGAGAGACTCAATCTCTACTCAGACCTAGTGTTGGTTACTTAGAGTTCTTTTAGCTTGTTCACATTCCCTTCTCGGTCTTCCCCACCCTTTGTTTTCCTTACTAATATCCTTTTTGTGGTTCTTTTTTATCAGTTTAATGAAATATTCCAAAGGACAGTGTTGGTTACTTAGAGTTCTTTTAGCTTGATCACATTCCCTTATCGGTCTTCCCCACCCTTTGTTTTCCTTACTAATATCATTTTATCCTTTTTGTGGTTCTTTTTTATCAATTTAATGAAATATTCCATAATCCTTTGGGCAAAGTTCTCACCTTCATATTTTAATTTATATCCCAATATGTTGAAAGCTCAAATTACCTCCAATATGGATATCATTGTTTGTAGACAAAACCTTCAAAACTTGTTGACATAAAAAAAATGTCACCATCCAAATAAAAACAACAAATTTTTTAATTATTAATGATCAAAATGATTAAGCATCAAATTATAAAGTTTTATTTTTTATATTATAAATAGAGGCCACAAATAGAAAAATTATAGAGATGTAGATTTTGACATATAGTTAAAGTTTGAGAGAAAATTTAAGGAAAAAATCTAAACTTTGTATTTAAAAAGTAAAAAATTTAAGTTTTGTTTTGTGCTAGGAAGCACCAACATAAAAATAAACTTTGAATAAAAGTTTATAAAACAATTTCTTATTAACCTTGTCTATAAACATGAAACATCTTAGCATTAAACCTACACTAAAAATATAGGCGTTGAAGTATCTTCAAATGACAATAGTAAAAAACTTTAACAAAAGAGTAACAATTCCTTGGAAAATACATCTTCATGTTTGTATGTACAAAAACATCAATATTCCAACAAATATATATGGAATTGATAACCTTGACAACTATTAATATAGATCCATCAATCTTTCATTTGTAATTCAAATTAAATGCCTAAGGTGATAAGAAAGTCATATATTAATCGTCTTCTAAAATATTGCTTCCAAGCATAGCCTAACATGACTTTTTTTTCTCGTGCTTTCCAAAGCCACTATTGTTCTCTCAAAACCCATTCATAAAAAAGAAAATGGCAATAAAATATCTCTTCATAAGAAATAAAATTGGAATTTGGAAACATTCATGTTTTCAATATGTGAAACATTTCATTGCCAAGAACATCAAGAAAAGCTAAGAAAGGTTAAAACATCATATCAAATGATTATGCATTGATGAACATTATATGTAGGATAAATAGGAAATCTCTATGGTCAAACTTTTCTACAAGCACTTTTCCTTTCCTACAATTGTTTTGTTGCTCTTGTTCGTGGTTACCTATGTCTACATTCCACTTATATATAGTTGTTGTAAAATGGCTTTTAAGGTTTGCAATTCTCTACAATTCCACATGAATCAAGAACACTCACCTTGCATCTTAATGTAGCAATGCACTAATTAAAAGAACTATTGTTCATGTGGATCATTTCATGGTTGTTAACTAAACAACTATTTCTTTTATACAACTCTCTCTTTCCACTTCTTAGCGTCTTCTTTTTTTTCCTCTTCTTCTTCCTTTGCCATTAATAGTTTATCTTAATCTTTCTTTGTCTTATTTTTAAATAGAAAATTAAATATAAATACAATCATTGTCAAATCTGCCACATTTTTTTAAGTTTCCCCTTTGGAGTGAGTGAGTTCATAACTTACAGCACTCAACCACTTGAGCTAACCCACCTAGCATTTAGGTTAAAAATATATTATTATTATTATTATTATTATGATTATGACTATATAATTTGATGAGTTATTTTAATTAAAATTCAGTTATCAGGTAAGTTTTTAATTTAATTAGAATTACTTATATATATATATATATATACAACATGGTATTTGGCGAGGTATTATATGCATTTCATATATTTTGCTGTAGAAGGCGGAATGGTTTTACATTGGCAGGTAAATGCTGGATTCGTTTTAGATTGGAATACATGCGGCACCATCGTACCCAGTATAACGACATCACGGGAAATAGCAATTATTTTTGTGGAGTCAGTATCTTCAGTAGACAGCCACAACCCAACCACTTGGTAGATGAGAACTGTTGTTCGACAGTAAATAAATGGACTGGACAACTATACATTTTTGGCAGAATACATTTGGCCGATTCTCTGAAACATTCCTTTCACCACTTATTTCCTGATCCGCTATGCTTGATTTTGTCGGATTTTCTGTTCCGCAATCTATGATATTGTTGGTGATTGGACCCGTATAATATCACACGAATTTTCTTTCCAGCTTTAAAATCTATAATGCCTCTGTGTCGTCTTCAGATATTTACTGGACTTTAACAGAAACCCTAAAACATATAGATAAGGCAGAAGAGGATGAGATAATTTTCAGGGTGAAGGCTCTAATTTCCACTGCAAAATAGTCCAGTTACTCGTACTTAAAAGGTTTTAATGGTCTCCTCGGACAAAATCAGCTAGACTTTGCTATATATTCAGCATTGCATTACATCCGGAGGCAAATCCAATCTTAGTAGTTGCTGCTCTATGTTTTCTTAGACTATATCGCTTCTCAGTTCAAGTAATCTAAGTTCTGAGTAAGCTGCTATTGATTCTGTTGAGATCCATTGCATGCCTGGCCAATCTAGTAAGTCCATGATCAAGAACAGCACTAACATCACTGACACTGGCAAACAAGATAAATGGCGTTGGCCTGTCCCTCTCCTCTTTGCCGGTTTAGCTGCCATGTTGGTCCTAGTAGCCGTTACATTAACAGTAGTCGCTTGAGAAAATGGTAGTACTAATGGCTGTAAAACAGAATCCCACCTTCCTGGCGAGGCCTGCATCCGGATCAGTGATCAAATTTGAAGAGTGGGTATTAATTTTTATTGGAAGGGCATTTGTTCTTGGAGTACTTTAAAGACGAAGGGCAATTTAAATAATTGTACTTCAATTGACAAATATAAATTAACTAAACTTTTCCTAAAAAAAAATGCAAAACACAAATATTTCCCATCCAAATCTTTACAGAAAAACTACTTAGACTATGCAATAACCATATTGGGGTTTTTACATGATGTTATGCATACTGCTGAGAAAATTGCTTACTGTTCACTATGTACAAAAAGAAGCCACTAAGCAAAATGAAGCTATAATAAACCTACAACCAAAATCTACATATAAAACCAACCAAAACCTTAATTCAAACTGGAGAGAGGGAAACCATCCAAGCTTGAGAGATGTAAGAATGATGGACACTAGGAGGCTAAGAAAAAACAATGCATAGCTCAAAAAAACATTAAAAATTAATCCTCCATACCAACCAAGTTAGCAACACTAGCATCATAAGGGCCTAGGAATCAAATTTTGTTGTTCAACACTTGTCGCGACAACATACAGGTATGGGATGGAGGGGAAATGGAATCAATCCTAAGTCAACTAGAGCCTTGCAACTCGCTACATGTTTGAGTCTCCACAATCTATCTTTTAAATTGAACCAAAACAACAAAAGAAGTTTGTTAATGGCTCGATTTGCGAAAATTCTAGATACATGAGTAATTAAGAGCTCGAGGCTCTAAAATTTGATGTGTTTTTTACCAATCCACAATTCAATGAATTCATAGTCACTGGCATGAAATTTAAGTTATTTAATGAAAGAATTAATGTATCTAGCTCTATGTCGAAACTGTTTTCCATGCTAATGTGGGCCACTTCCCTCCTTATTGTTTTACCAAAAGGCATGATAATGAGGAAGAAGACTCAAAATTATGGACTTCACCATCAAAGAAGCCTTACAGTCACATTGGTAAGGAGTTATAAGAAGATCACAACAATCCAACGTGTCAAATCTTAGATGATAGTGCAAATTAAAGACTTATATGGTAAATTTAATATAAGACTTACTTATAGTTGTCTCTTACTCTTTGCGGCTTGACACATTTGATAGTTTATGGTTGTCTCTGTGCCTTGAACCAATTGATATTATAAGGTGAGGATGTGCAGGCATAATAATCCTTAGTGATGACTATGAGATGAGGATTTAAATGGAAGAGGATGTAAAGACATGTAATTTTTATACTTATTTTGGTGGCGAGTGTCGAAGAGAAACGTGGTAAGAAACCACATATTTTTGGAAGGACGGAGGGAGATTACATGATCATGATCATGCCACCCATCAAATTGAAGACAATTCCTGAGCCAATTTTTTTTTTTAATTTTATTAATAACCATTGTGGTACTTTGGTCCAAATGTTTTTTCTAACTCATTGTTTCTCCATATTGTGTTCCTAGTGCCACCTATCTATATCAATGCATAAATCAACCTCAGCTTGGTTTGTGGTTCTAGTTGCATGCCATTATTTGTAGTTGCATGCCATTGAGTGTTGTTTAGAGTTGTCGTGAGTCTACAACATTCATGCAATAAATGAATTCTTGTAGAGGAGGACTCGTCAAAGGGGAAATTTGAATTTCATTTTGATGAAAAACTAGTGGACATTGGTATCCAGGTTCACATAGGTAGTAGGCACAATGTTTCAGCCTTGTTTTGGGCCTAGTAGTGGTTCTATTATTACAGCCATAGTCATTGACAAATTGTCACACCTTAGATCTCATCCCGAATTGAGTCGGGATTCAGAGTCAAATGCCAGTAGCTAGTACATCGTAGTTGTTAGTCATCTCTCATCACCTTGCAAAGCTAAGCAATGAGTGCATGACATGAGTGAGTGAATGATTATAATTTATGATATTTCCAATATTTTGAATGACGAGTCAAATTTTATAGAATAGGAATTTCAACATATAAATTGAAATTTACATGGATGGGTAATTTCAAATGTTGCCCTTCTTTTGAAATGTTGATATAAATTATGTCCTTCCTATTGGAAGGATAAAATTTGGATTTTAATTTTTTTTTGAACGGCAATTTTAACTTTACACTTCTAGGAAGGGCTAGAACCCTTTGGAAGGACCGGGAAGGGTTCAAATTTGAACGTTGATCCGGATGGAGCTGTATAAGGGCTAAGTAAAACGTCCTCACTGGTCGGAATCCGGAAGAGAAATTATTGCTAAAATTTTTAATTTAGAGTACTCATATTGCAATTTTAGTCATTTGGATAGTTTTAAAATTGAGCAATTAGTCCAGAACAAGTAATCTCAAGTGCTGAAATTACTAAAATACGAAAATAGCAATTTCCAATCAAAATTTTAACAAGTTTTTATCCCAAAATCACCGAAAAAGAGGGTCATTTTGAGGGGCATTTTGGTTGTCTTTTATCCTACGCGAAGTATGAATGAGGCTGCATTTCCTCTTCTTGCTAACTTGGTAGGAATTTTATGATGCATATAGTACTGTTATTGGTAAAGTGATAGGCTTATTGTTTGTACATACTGAGCATGAGCCTTTGTTGGGTCCAAACTCATCAGAGATGATGGGAATACATTGAGGATGTGTCTCACTTATGGTCAGTTGTGTTGTTTTAAGCACAGAAAATAATATACGTGTTGTGTATAGCATCGCAAGCTTTCTTATCTCTGTACTTAATTTGTATGAAAAGACAAGCAATATATCTCTGGGTGAAAGCTTTAGGATGATTGTGTAGTTAGCATGAGATTTATTTCGAAGTTTTTGATATTGAGTACTACTGTGACATCTTATTGAGCTTGAGGAAAATTGTGTAGTATGTTAGAAATAGTAATTACTTCACTTAACTTAGCTTTTACATTCAGTTCCTATTTAGACGTTCAGTTAATAAATGCAGCAGCATGCTTTGCATGCATGCAAAAGCAAGGTTAGAGCTTTTAGGGTTTTTCCATAAGTGTTTAAATACACATTAGATTATTGTTTGTATTACATCAGTTGATCTCCGTTTATGAATAAAGAATTGATGAGCCATAGCTCATTCCACATTATCTTTGTTTTATTTCTGCCTCCAACCTTCAGTTTGGTATAAGAGCTTAGGAGAAGATCAAATTGGTAGCATAAATTTTCGAAGAAGCCAAAGCCGTAGCTTTGAAGAATTTGTAATGTTTTTGAAGAATTTTCACATTCTTTTTTTTGAGAAATTATAAAAGACAAAAAAATTTGGAATTACTGCACCCTCCCTATAGTCCAAAGCGCGGTAGTTTAGGGACTTATGAGGTTAAAAAATTTGGCACTACCGCGCCCTCCCTATAGGCCAAAGCGCGGTAGTCAGTGAAGACCCGCGGCACTTAGGCAAGAGAAGATAGTCTTTTTAGAAAGATATTTTCTTTGTTATTTAATGAGAGTGATTTTTTTTTTTTACTTTCACGAAGTTGTTTTTCTTTTACGAGATTCTTTGAGTAAGAATTTTTCTTTTTACAAAAGAAGAAGATATTTTTCAAATCTTGTTTAAGAGAAATCCATTATTTTGAAAAAAGAGGAAGGAGACTATTTTGAAAAAGCCAGTGAAGGACACTGCAACATCTATGGATTCTAGTAGCAATCAATCTCAGATTTCTCCTCTTACAGGGAAAAAGGACTATGATGTCTGGGCCATGAGGATGGCGGTTTATCTCAGGTCATAAGATGCATTAGAATATGTCGTGAATGGCTATTCCGAACCTACAGCTAATATAGCTTTTCAAGCCCTTTCAAATGCAGAAAAGGATGTCCTGTGAGCGCACAGGAAGAAGGATGCAAATGCACTGCATCTCATAATGAATGCTTTGGATAACAGTGTATTTCCAAAGATATCAACGTCATTTCATTCCAAAGTATCATGGGATACCTTGGCGACCAATTATCAGGGGGCTGGTAAGGTACAGACAACTACACTCCAAAATCTGAGAAGAGATTTTGAAGATCTGAAGATGAAATAATCAGACTCAGTAGATTCGTTCATGACCAAAGTCATGGGTATTGTTAATCGGCTTAATATCTATGGTGAAAAGATGGAAGATCAAAGGGTGATTGAAAGGGTTCTGAGATCCCTACCCCACAAATTTGAGTCAAAAGTTTTAGCGATTGAAGAAGCAAAGGATCTGAGTACTCTCTCTATAGACGAGTTGACCGGATCTTTACTTTCATTCGAATCCAGACTCAACAGGAATGAAGAATCCTCTCTCGAGAATGCTTTCAAAGCACATGTCTCATTCTCAAGAGGCAGAGGAAGAGGAGGATCAAGAGGACGAGGCAGAAGTGGTCAAAGTAATGGCAATGGAGATAAAGATCACCATCATAACCATGAAGGCAGAAACTGTGACCAAAAAAGGTCAGATAAATCTAATATTCAGTGTTATTATTGCAATAAATTTGGGCATTATGCTCATGAATGTAAAAAGAAAAAGTCTGATCAAGCAAATCATAATGCTAATGTGACTAATACCTCTGAGGATAAAGATGATATGTTATTCCTTACATGTCATGCTACACACGAAATCTCGAAGGGACTTTGGATTTTAGATAGTGGCTACAGTAACCATATGACAGGTGACAGAGGTCTAATTGCAGACCTGGATGAATCAGTGAGGACAGAGGTCAAAGTTGGAATGAATGAGGTAGTTCCAGTTCTTGGAAAAGGAGTGGTCAACATTCTAACCAAACAAAGCCAACAAATGACAATCTTAGATGTCTATTATGCTCCAGGATTGAAGCATAATCTACTTAGCATTGGGAAACTCACTGAAAAGAAGTATAGACTTGTCTTTGATGGATCAGACTGTGAAATTTATGACAAACCCCCAAATCAACAGTTGATCATCAAAATGCAATTGACTAGGAACAGGATGTATCCACTAGTCATGAATTGCAGCAGCAAGGTAACCTCTTTTGCTCAAAAAGCCACTTGCATGGATGATTATTGGTTATGGCATTTTAGATATGGACATCTTTACATTGGTGGTCTCAAGTTTTTGCAGCAGAAATAGATGGTAAAGGGATTACCCCCTATGAAGGATCCAGAAAGTAGTTGTGAGTGTTGCATCATTGCAAAGCAACACAGGGATAGCTTTCCTAAAGGTATGTCTCAAAGGGCACATGCACCTTTATATCTTATTCATATTGATTTGGTTGGACCAATGCAAACTCAATCAATTGGTGGAAGCTATTATTTCCTTACATTTATTGATGATTTCAATAGAAAAACATGGGTGTATTTCCTTCATCAGAAGTCTGAAACTTTTGGTAAGTTCAAGGAATTTAAGGCTCTGGTTGAAAAACAGAGTGGTTATCAACTCAAAGTATTGAGATCTGATGGAGGGGGAGAGTATGAGTTAAAGGAATTTCATGATTACTGTAAAAATCATGGAATCAAGAGGCAATTCACTACAAGATATACACCTCAGCATAATGCAAGAATAGAACCATCATGAATATGGCAAGGAGCATGTTGAAAGGAAGAAATTTGTCCCATGAATTTTGGGGAGACGCAGTGGCTTGCGTTGTTCATGTGATGAATAGATCTCCCACCAAATTTGTGAAGAATAGAGTACCAGAGAAAGCATGGTCAGGTATGACTTGTAATGTTTCTCATTTCAAAGTATTTGGTTATGTTGCTTATGCTCATGTTCCTAAATAGCTAAGAAAAAAGCTAGACGATAGGAGTGAGAAATGTATATTTCTTGGATACGGTGAACAAACTAAAGCCTACAAGTTGTATAACCCTATTACCAAAAAGGTTATTCTCAGCAGAGATGTTTTGTTCAAGGAGGAAGAGTCATGGAATGGAACCATAGACAAGGGTATGGGAGCTGCAATACCCCAACTAGAAGATGGAGAAGATGAGGAGATGATTGGACAACAAGATCAAGTAGCATCTTCACCATAGCAAATACTCCAGAAAGAACACCTAGAAACTCAGTTCGAGGTGAAGCATCAAGTCCGCAGTCAGGTAATGAATCTGATCACAGTAATAAAAAGACTAGAAGATTGACAGATATTTATGATGAATTGGATGCAAATACCAATTATGTTTTCGTTGCTAGTGAACCTGTGTTTTATGAAGAGGCTGTAAAACAAGAGCATTGGGTAAATGCTATGGACGAAGAGATAGATTCCATTGAGAGAAATGATACATGGGATCTAGTTGATCTGCCAAAGAATAAGAAACCCATTGGTGTGAAGTGGGTTTATAAAACCAAACTCAATGAAAAAGGTGAGATTGATAGGTACAAGGCAAGGTTAGTAGCAAAAGGTTTCTCGCAACAACCCGGAATTGATTTTGGACAAAATTTTGCACCAGTGGCAAGATTGGACACAGTAAGAGCAGTCCTAGCAATTGCATCACAGAAAAAATGGAAAGTGTATCAAATGGATGTCAAGTCGGCATTCTTGAATGGAATTCTTGAAGAAGAAATTTATGTGGAGCAGCCACATGGGTATGAAATAAAAGAACATGAAGAGAAAGTTTACAAGTTTAAGAAAGCTCTATATGGGCTCAAGCAAGCTCCAATAGCTTGGTATAGTAGAATTGATGCTTATCTCATAAAAAATGGTTTTAGCAGAAGCAGCAGCGAACCAACACTTTACACAAAGGTAAATCAACAAGGACAAATTTTAATAGTTTGTTTGTATGTTGATGATATGATTTTTACAGGTGACCTCTCAGTAGATGAGTTCAAGGCAGCTATGAAGAAAGAGTTCAAGATGACATACCTTGGATTGATGAGGTTCTTTCTTGGCATAGAAGTAGAATAGTCAGAAAAAGGTATATTTATCTCTCAAAATAAATATGCTATTGAAGTTCTTAAGCGATTCAGAATGCTTAATTGCAAAACAACACCTACACCAGTGGCAACAGGTACTAAGTTGAGCAAAGAAGATGTCAATCCCAATGTAGAACATTGTATAAGAGACTTGTAGGAAGTCTCATGTATCTCACAGCTATGAGACCTGATATTATGTTAATTGATGTCAGCTTGATTTCGAGGTTCATGGAGTCTCCCAAAGACTCTCATTGGCAAGTTGGCAAAAGAATCTTACGATATGTTTCAGGGACTTCAAGCTATGGAATTTTATACTCAAGCACTGAGTATGATGTTTTGACAGGTTTCACTGACAGTGATTTTGCAGGAAGTTTGGATGACAGGAAGAGCACTTCCAGTCATGTTTTTCATCTTGGATCAGGGGTGATTTCATGGGCATCCAAGAAGCATCCCATTGTGACACTTTCATCGGCAGAAGCAAAGTATGTAGCAACGACACCAGCAACATGCCAAGCAGTCTAGTTACGCTGAGTTTTAGAAGGTCTTCAACAAAAACAAGAAGGACCAACCACAGTTTATTGTGACAACAATTCAACAATCGCTCTATCCAAGAACCATGTTTTTCACCAGAAAAGCAAGCACATTGATACCAGATATCACTTCATAAGAGAACTTGTGAACAATGGTGAAGTTCGTGTTGAGCATTGTAAATCGATTGACCAATTGGCTGACATATTCACAAAGCCATTGGCAAAAGATATTTTCAAATTCATAGAAATAATTTAGGCATTGTAAAAGCTGCAGTAGTGAGCAGTAGTAATTAAGAGGGAGTGTTAGAAATAGTAATTACTTCACTTAACTTAGCTTTTACATTCAGTTCATATTTAGACATTCAGTTAATAAATGCAACAGCATGCTTTACATGCATGCAAAAGCTAGGTTAGAGCTTTTAGGGTTTTTCCATAAGTGTTTAAATACACATTAGATTATTGTTTGTATTACATCAGTTGATCTCCATTTATGAATAAAGATTGATGAGTTGTGGCTCATTCCGCATTATCTTTGTTTTATTTCTGCCTCCAACCTTCATAGTAAGCGTGAGACATTTTTCAAAGATTTTGGTTGAAATATATAGTTTGCTCATGCTGTCACATCTTAATGAAGTAATCAATAAATGGAGATTGCACCGAAATGCAGGGTGAAGAAGGTGTATCAATGGAACCTTTGCAAAACACCCATTCGACTCATACATGCAGTTTTGGCCCTAGTTAGTTTCAACCTTCAAGGGTCTCAAAGTCCTCATCCTAACCTTTTAATACCGAGAAACACCCAAACTTTTAATGCCCAGAAATAGGGCTCCATTTTGGATAATGAGAATCATTTGAGCTAGATTACTGGTTAGTGGTCTCTTTTCCCCACTCGTAATTAATTATGTGATCAAATTCGTTGAGTTGTAATATAGTTTTAGAGTCTTAAAATTGAGGAAAGGTGCACCTCAAAGGATTTGATTTCTCTCATAGAGATATAGTTAGATGGATCTATGCTTGCTTGTGAGTAAAATAGTTGTACTTTACCCAATTATTGATTAACTTGCAATTATTACAAAACTAATATTTCTCTCATTTTTTTACTATTAACTTAACAATACATAATCCAATATATTTTCCATTATAATTGTCTAGCACCAACTATTCCAATTTGTAATCATGTCAACACATAAATCCTACAAATAGATAAAAGTTGCATTCATTAACTAATTAACTAATTATGAAATTTAATAGTTATTTAGCCAAAACTAATATCTAATTCATTTTTTTATTATTAACTTAACAATACATAATCAAATATATTTCTTTGCTAAAATATATCTCTCTTGTAGATTCCATTGTCTTTTAACTATTTATAAATATATTTATTTAATAAGTATGGATGTGTCAATGAAATTTGAATTTTAAATTTAATATATGTTTTTATATATATGATTTACAATGTAGGCAATTTAAACTTGAAAAATATATATATATCCTAAATTAATTTTAAAACAGCTTATACTTAATACACAAAATCTTGATTTGTTTAAGAACTTTGTTTGTATTACTTGAATTAAAGATAATATTCACTATTTTAGGGTTGTTAATTTAAATTTAATTTTATTAAATTTTAAGTAATTTAATATTTGTAGATATGTAAAGTATTTTAGAATATAAATTTGAATGAATGTTTGTTATGTAGATCTAAATTAATAGATTTAAAAGAAAATTTTAAATTAATGATCATTACAACATTGACCTCTCTAACTTTCTAACTCCTCAAAACTATGGCGAGTTAGGGATGCTCCTCTTTAGAAAAATTGAGCAAAATAAAACCTTCTAATTCCTCAAAACTATGGCAAGTTGGTAATGCTTCTCTTTAAACTTTTTGAGCATAGAAATAATATTTTAAAATAAATCAAAATTTCTCTTAAGGTCTGATCGACCACTGGATGTTAAATACCATAACATATCAATATTAAATACACTTTATGATGGAAGATCAAAGGGTGATGATGATGATGGTGACGGTGGTGCTGGTCCTTAACGCCCACTAAAACCAAATTTTGTCTATAGGACCTTAAGAGAAAAGGAAAACATAAATTATTTGATTTGTTATCAAATACTATGCTAAAAAAGCTTAAAGAGGAGCGACCCTAGCTCGCCACAGTTTTGAGGAGATAGGTTAGAGAGCTCAGTGTTGGAGAAAAGATGATGGAACTCAAGTATAATATGGGACTTTGTAGGGAATTCTAAGAGAAAGTAATTTTCATTTTGAATGCTCATAGACTCTCAAAGATGAAAAATCCTTTAATTCCACGACATTTTAGGGGTTGTCCAGCGACTAGTTTCACTATGAAGCTCATGAGAATTTGTTATGATCTTGGAAATATTAATTTTTTTTCATTGAGCTCGTTAAGTTTGAAAGATAATTTTGATCCTCAAGATTAGGATTAATATGATCTCTTTATAATATCGTAATTTTTTTTTAACCTCTAAATCTTCCTTGCACCACATTTTCTCTCTAAATGTAGAAGTAATAATATTTTTAATGTTATAGATATTTTACAAAGTAGTAGTTTCATGTATCCCCCTATAGTTTAACTAAGTCGTGACATCTTTAAACCACCCCTTCCTAAGGCGTAAGTGGTTTCTGCTAGAGGTAAGAGCAATTTTAGGAAGCTAGTGGTCTCCTATATTGTTTAATTTACGCGTGTACATTATATATATAATCATAGCCATGCTTTCAATGAGAGAGACCCCTGCTTATAAGAGGATAAAAGGATAAGGCATAAAGGGAAAGTGGATTTACATTTATGTTAATTATCAACTCAAATATAGTCTTTCTTAGGTACTAAAATAACCCTTCCAACTAACTATTATAAAATGTGTTCAACGAGATGACTGGACCACCAAACATAAACCTGGGATTGGGTAAATATGATAACAAAGGTACCACTACTTTCAAATAATCATTCACTCGACAACATTTTGAAATAAATGGTAAATATATTGTAGTTTTGATACTTTCTTAGACACTCCTCTTCCAATGAATCCATCCAAATATCCTTTAAATTAAAATGAACTTATACTTTCCATCACACTTGCTTCGTGTGTTTTCACTACAAAAATATATGAATGTTTGATTCCTTAGCTTCTTTATAAACCATACATATGCTAGGTCTGGTCTTATTTTTTATTTTGGAGACATTCTGAAGTTAACATACGATTGTTGATGAGCAAACATAGATGAATTATTCTTTTAGGGGGGGATATCACCGACCATACCTTTTTCCACCACTATTTGGACTCACAGTCTTCAAACCCCACCACATAATCCAATTGGGATGAATAATTTCCATCGGTCAAGTTAAAGCTACATACCAAAAGTCTAGCGCTACTTTCTGAGGAACATGACCTTGTAATATTTTTTGGAAAAGTCCATCCCATTGGGTTTTCCATTCACCATCATACCCCAAGTCATCAACCTTCAACCAACTTCAATTCCATAAATTAATAGACCCACCGCACTAGATATCGACCAATGGTGGTAAAAGACAAGGACATGGCTTTCTAGGGATTTGAAACCTAGAAAATAGATTTTTCCTTCATCCTAATTGTAGCTAGGGTTTTACCCCTAGCTTGTGCAAATGAGCACCTACTAAGGAGAATGGACTCCTTAGTAGCAGTTCAGTATATTAGACTAATTAAGCTAAAACAAAAATGAAATTACTTCTAAAGCATGCATGAAACATAAACATCAAATTGAAAGAATGGCTTTTTGTATTGATATTACCTTCAATGAGAAGGTTTGATGAAGCCCTTTGCAGTGTCCAAGAGGATGCTCCAAGCTTCAAGATGCTCCTTCTCCTTCTCCAATGATGGGAATGGGCCAAAAGTGGCTCTCAAGGTGAAAATAGTTCAATGGTGAACTAGGGTTTCGAGAGAGATTTTGGCAGAGTAAGGGTGCTTGTGATTGTGGATATGGAATAAGGGATCTCCATCACCTATTTATAGTTTTTTGGTGGTGGAGTGCTGACCCATGGTTTTGGGAAACACATGGTTTTGGGCAGCTGTATAGGGTTTTTTCCTCCTTTTCCTCATTATTTTATATTTTTTATTCCCTTTTTAGGGGATTTTTGCTATTTTTGGAGGAAAAGGGGGTTTTTTTAGCCTTTTTTAGGCTATTTTGATGGTTTTGTGGCCTTTTGGAGGCTTTTTAATGGGATTTTTTGGGATTTTAAGGAAAATATGGTAGGAAAATGGACAAATGAGCCATATAATGTGGTAGATGAGGTAGTGAACACTTTTTGGGTGTTAACAGATTGCCCCCTGATGTGCGAGGGCAGGAGCTCATCGTATGGCCGATGGACATCATAAGTCATGAATGGTTGTCCTGGGATGTGGAGAGAAGAGAAGAAACAAACTGAAACCCGGAACAACGATCCCGAACAACTGCAAGAACTAAAAGTACATAACCTCAATAATGGATGAGGAATCATCTGATCATATGGACGAGGCGGGCATTCCCATGCTCGTATCAGGATATAACATAATAACAATGGTGTCCAAAAAATGGGGACCTGAAATATACATGACCTCAAATACTGAATGAGGAAGAATCTCAATATATGGACGAGGCAGGCATACCCATGCTCGTATGAAGATATATAAACAGAACTGTGAGGCCCGAAAAAGGGGGACCTGTAAGATACATGAAGAAACACTGTGTACATCATAAGAGTCCAGAGGGGACACAAATCTGGGACATACTGCTGAGCGGATCATGTGTGAACTGCAGAACTAGTGCACTGGAACAATCAACAGTGCTACTGAGTGTGGTACCAAAGGAACTGATGAGCTGCTGGATCATAGTGACAAGAGGTATACTCACAATGGTACACTGAACTGGAACTGATCTGGGACTGAAACTGGGTACTCAAGGAAGCATATAGCTGGATGGCTTCCGAATACAAACGCCAACGCAGCCCGGACATCCACGGGAACATATAACTGGTCGTTCCGAAGTGACTCACCAATGTGCTAGAGTCGGGGGAAATCCGGGGTCTTCGACTAAAAACTGATGGGATATAACCCTACGCGATCCTCAACGATGCGATCAGGGTGCTGAAGTCGAGCATGTGAGGAACAACCACTCGGAGAGGCAATGATGTCTCCTCTCAGAATGATCCGTAGGCACTTACCACAGATGGTGATAAGTCCAAGGCGTAGGGACCTCTGGGCCTATCCTCTGGAATAGAGGAGCTGTCGTCGACAGAGGGAGACCTGCAACTATCAAGGCAATGATGTTTCCTTGACAGGAGCGCGAGGTACAAGATCGAAATGTGATAGTGCTGATGGCAGGACTGATAAACTGTGGGGGAATAACTGGGCAAGTAGAGTGGATGGACTCAAACTTCCTTTGTTCAGAGTATGATAATGGGAATGATCTGGCAGCATATGAAACTGACTAAGGGGAGAGGGATCATAGCTGTATGGGATCTGGGAAGGTTACTGGGCTGAGGGAGACTCAAGCTGGGGTACAATGGCAGGAGACTGCAGAATACTCTGAACAAAGGCGACCCGATTGGGGGTGCTGCCGAGATGATAGATCAAAGTGCCAGGAGGCACGAGGGAAAACTTCTTCATGGGTGAAGGAACTAGAAGAAGTGTGTGTAAAATGGTACTGTCGTGTGGATTTTACGAGCCCAGGACAGTTCATGCTCGTGGTTGCTTTCAATTTTAAGGAGTCTGAAAGCAAATAAGAAGACTCTGAAATGATGGAATGGTACTGTCGTGTGGATTTTACGAGCCCAGGACAGTTCATGCTCGTGGTTGCTTTCAATTTTAAGGAGTCTGAAAGCGGTAAGAAGACTCTGAAGTAATGGAATGGTACTGTCGTGTGGATTTTACGAGCCCAGGACAGTTCATGCTCGTGGTTGCTTTCAATTTTAAGGAGTCTGAAAGCGGTAAGAAGACTCTGAAGTAATGGAATGGTACTGTCGTGTGGATTTTACGAGCCCAGGACAGTTCATGCTCGTGGTTGCTTTCAATTTTAGAGAGTCTGAAAGCAAGTAAAAAGACTCCAGGGGGTTGCTTTTTCGTAGATTTAGTCTCCAAGGCCCAAAGAAGCATAAAAGGATGCAATGAAGAACTCTTCTAGCCGGTGTGACTAGAGTATTCCTTTTTCGTAATTAGTCTACCAGGTCCGGAAAAGGGTTAAACTTATACCAGATAGACGCCCTTTCAGGTACTTTAACGAGCATGAAAGGAAGCAAGATTGCTCGGCGATCTTTTCATTCTTTTAGGAGTCAGAAAAGAGCTTAACGGAAACTCCCTAAGTGCCTTTTTCGTAAAGGACTTGTCCGGCCCGAAAAAGGGATAAAATTATACCGAACAAAAGGAATGGCCAGGCAAGGAGGAAGTGTTCAATCAAGGATCAATAATGGTGACCAAGAACGAGGGTGTTCGGGAACACTGATGGGCCTCCTTGCGGGGTTAATGAGATGGTGGCAAAATAACGAGACATTTGCAGTATGACAGGAGTGAATGGCTCATGTACAAAAGTGGAACAATCCGATAGCGACCGATGTGGCACGCAAATCGAGGCAACGAGGTGTCGGGACACAATGTTGAAAGTGTACCAAGTGAGAGCGAGAAATGATCTCAAGCATCATCACGAGCTCGGAAAAATGAATCCGGCGATATAAAGGATGTCAAAAACGGGTAACGGCCAATGTGGCACGCGCACCGAGGTAGCGAGGGCGTTTCGAAAAAATACCCGAAAGATCGGGGGGTGAGAGCGAGAAATGATCTCAAGCATCATCACCAGCTCGGAAAAATGAATCCGATGATATAAAATATATCAAAAAAGGGCTACGACCGATGTGGCACGCAAACCGGGGCGACAAGGTGTCGGGACACAATGGTGATATTGGTCCTAGTGAGAGCGAGAAATGATCTCAAGCATCATCACGAGTGCGAAAAAATGAATACGACGGTGCAAATGGTGCGAAAAACGGAGGTTATAAGGACTCTGGAATGGTCAAAGGTGAGCCCACCAAGCCAAGGATGCAGTGGTGGGGAGAAATGATGACCCGTGGGGGAAGAATACTAGGTGTATCAAATCAAATCAAATCTACAAGTGATATGTGACCTCAAAAATGGTTGAGATCACAAGTGTGAAAAAGTGAGCAGGGTTAATGACTTTCCCCCATGCTATGTGCATGGGGTTTGTGATTGTGGATCACATATGTGTTGGTTTGAACAATGGGTTCAGTGACGTGCTGAGATAGATGTGATGGGGAAGGTTCAAAATGATTGATCATGCCCCCTATCCCAGGGTTGAGGTAATCTATTATGCCCCTTGACTCAGAGGTGTCAAGGTAGTGTTGTTTCTGGTGAACGGGGGGGTACATCAGGCCATGTGGCAATGTGGTGTTCGATAATTGCAGGGTCAAGACCAGGCATTTCGGTATAGGACCAGGCAAAGACATCACAGAATTCTTTGAAAAGGTTTATGTAGTCCTCAATCTCTTGTTTACAGCAGAATGCTCCTAAAGTGATGAGTTCAGGGGCACGTCCTGGAGCAGCGATATCAACTTGGATGACAGGTGAGATGTTGGCCATGTTACCTTCCTCGAAGGCATCAGGAGCAGGAATAGGGTCCTTGAACCAGTCGACCTTGGTGGGGAGGAAGTCTTTGGATTCAACCGCGTATTGGGTAGCGGTGCTAGAGGAGGATTCTTCTGGGATGAAATAGGAACGATGGTGCATATCGTCCCAGGGATAATTCGGGGCAGTCAGGGCCTCAAGAACTTCCTCATCGGTACGGAAAGTTTGCGTCGTCAAATCGGTTGACGAGGGGATGGTAGTGGAAGTGGTGGTTGAAGAGATCATGTAGATGATATTAACCTCTTCAGAAGGGGGAGAGACCGGGGGGGTATATCTCCTCAATGGTAGGTGGTGCCGTCTCAAGATCCAGATTGTTCATCTCATAGAGAGCTGCTCTGTAATCTGGGAGATCGGGATAATGATGTGAATAATGCCCGTAAATACCGCATATGGCGCAGGAGTGGTTGGTACGTAGGGACTTATCTTTAGGCTTGGGAGTGGGATTTAGTTCGACTGTTGGGATGTTAGGGTCATCGTCGAGCATCTGCATGTGCTTCTGTAATGCTGGTAACTGTGGGCATTGGTGAGTGGCATGGCCTAACTCATCGCACAGCGAGCATTTGGGAGGAGCACGAAATACTGGAGGGTTTTTTACTGTCTTGGGAGGTGGTACAGCAGTGTAAGGTTGTGGACCTCTGCCCCCAGTGGGTTGGGGAGGAGGAGGGGGCGTCGTAGAGGACGAAGGGGTAGAGACACCGGGAGGTGGCTGAGTGGTAGTAGCCATGGGTTGCACCGGTTGGAGGACGACATCGGGTGTCGGTGGGCGGACGGGAGGCGAAAGGTACCATACAGGTAATCCCAAGGTTAACCCAGGGAGGCTAAGGGTAGCCATGACCGGGGCGCTTACTACTCCCGATGGAGGGACTAGGAAGGGGATCGTATGGATCGGTGTAACACCAATGTGGCTAGGTACCAATGGTGGTTTAGGCAACAAGGGTGGTTGAGTATTAGGTGGTAGGTTGTCATGGGACAAGGTACATAAGTCAGACATTTCGGGCGTAGATGACGGCGGAGGAATGGATTGAAAGGTGGAGGTCATCGGCGCGTCTGAGTAGACTCCAGGCCCCGAAGAGGAAACAAATGAAGTGGTGGCAGGAGAAACAGGTTGTTCAACCATGGGGAGAACGTTTTCAGGTGCCGCGGGAGCACTGGGATCATAGTATGTGAGCTGGTCAATTTTAACCACGCGTCCCTCATGGGGGAACATCATGGTACGAAAGACCGAAGAGGCAACCGCCCGCATGGCATACATGTAGCTGCGGCCAAGTAAAAGGTTGTAATCCAACTGGGCATTGATTACCTCTATGTCAATAAGGATGGTTTTACCACCTAACTGGACGGGTACGTTGGGTAGGAGGCCTTGGGGCTGGGCCGAACGACCGTTGTAGGCGCGTAACGCAGTGGTGGACTGCTGGAGAGGAGGGGATCCTAGCTTCTGCCATACGAATGTAGACATAACGCATGTGGAGGCACCCTCATCGATGATGCACCGGTGGATGACAAGATTCCTGACGGAGACAGTAACTTGGAATGCTAAGCTGGAAGGTAGGCGTGGTTCAGACTGGTCTAAATCAAATGCCATCAAATGCGAATCATTTGGGTCAATCCCCCCAATGCCGGAAAGTAAAGTCTTGCGCTGGGAAGGGCAGTTCTTCAAGACTTCTAACGCAGACATGGCTGCGGGAGATTGGGCTAGGTCGTCTACAATGTTGTAGTTTGACGCCGCGCGCGCATTAGGGTTATTGTTGATCCGGCGAAGTGGGAAACGAGGTGCTTTCGCAGCGCCGTCTATACGTGGCGGAGGTATACGTAACGCCTGATCGGTGGGATGGGCGTTAGTAGTTTTATCCGTGGGATTGGCTTCAGAGGTGGAGCCATATTGGTTCCGACGGGTCTGGAGATTGACGTCAGCCGATGACATCATTAGTAAATGGTGGGTACCTGAGTCAAACATGGGTTGATCAGGAGCGGCGTAAGTGATCTGTTGTTGTTGGGGCGCATTGGCTTGATGGGGAGCCAACGGCTGAGTGTTCACTACACCTTGGGTCGGTAAGGGATTTTGCAGCACCAAAGGGGGTTGTTGAGGTTAGGGGGGGTTGGGTGGCGCTTGGGGAGCCGCATGCCCTTGGCGATGGGCCTCGTCAACCCAGAGTTGCCGGGCTCGCTCCAAGTGTGGGCAAGCATGTGTGTAGTGTCCATAGATCCCGCAAATAGAACAAGGATGGTTCGTTCGCAAATTGGGGTTTTTAGCCTGTTTGGGTGGGCGATCAGGGTTTTGATTAGCGGGGGCCGCGTTGTTGTTGTCGGGAGGATTAGCCGGTTGACCAGCTTGGTCTGCAGGTTGGTTGTTCCCCCGATTACGGCCCTTGCCACGGTTCTGTTGGCCCTGGTTTCGTTGGTTATTCTGGTTTTGCTGCGGGTTCTGTTGGGCGTAAACTTGCCCTTGGGCAGCAGGTGGATTTTGAGGTTGCGCAGGTGCTGGAGCAGGCTGCGGTGGATGATATGCAGGTTGAGGCTGAGCAGGTGCAGCAACTTGAGGGGGTTGCTGATATGACTGCGGAGCAGGTTGTGGATGTGCCGCAGGGGCTGCTTGTGGCGGATAATAAGCTGGTGGGGCTTGTGAAGGCGCAGGAGCTGAGGCAGCCTGCTGATGGTAGTAAGGCTGAGGGGCGACTGGAGGAGCATAAGCAGGAGTCGCATACCCGAAGCACTGAGGTGGACATGAGGGTCCATGGGAATGGTGATGTGTCATGGGAGCATACGAGTTGGTTGCTCCAGACTGTGAAGTAGCCCACGACAGGTCGGGGCCAGGGGTAGGACGTGCTATAGAAAATGGTTGGGGATGCGAAGAAACACGGCCAATGATACCATCTGCAGCGTGGGATGCCCCCGGTGCATCATGCTGGGAGGACTCACCGCGAGGGGCATCAGGTATAATGGTATAAAGGTAACCCGATTGGGCGTAAATGAGGTCGAACTGTTGAGCCTTAAGGATGGCCTCTTCCTCAGACTGGGGTCTTTCTGAGGCCACATCCTTAGCAATAACAGGGAGAAGGGATTTGAGGAACCAATCTAGGAAGATACGGTCGTCTAGTTTAATCTTGCATAAGCTACGGCGTCGACGCCACTCATGGATGTGGTCCGTGATATGGGTAGCCGTGTTTTGTCTACAAGATAGAAGGATCTCAACGCCCGCGTCATAGCGGACAGGAAACTGGAAGAACTGCAGGAAGGTCGAGGCAAGGGATGCAAAGGTGGCGTGGGTCCCATGAGGTTGCTCGATATACCACTTGGCTGCAGAGCCAGTGAAGGTGCGCTGTAAGAGACGGAGGCGAACAGAGTCATCCACGATGGAGTTAGAGGAACACCATAGGTGGAAAGACATGATATGGTTTTGTGGGTCCTCACCAGCCTTCCCCTCGAACTTAGGGATATCAGAGGGGAGCTTGGTAGGCATATGAGGCCATGTAGGTTCGTGTCGAATAGGATCGTTGGTCAATCTGGCTAGGTCAGGTAGGTTGAGGCTAGCCATGAATGGCAAACTGGAAGAAGGGTGTGACACAGTAGTGCTTTGGACCAAGTTGGGGCCAGTGCCCCCAAGTGGAGGGACAAGATGTGAGGTGGTGCCCCCAAGTGGGGGAACTGAGGTAGTGGAGGATGGTCCAGCACCACCATTGGTAGTGTGAGCCACTGATGTAGTGGGGATAGGGATTCCCGCTGCGGGAATAGGTACCGTGAGGGGAACGGTAGATGGGTTCCCCATGGAGGGCATACCCAAAATAGGTGTAGTAACTGGTGTAGTGGTGGATGTGCCACCAATGGTCCCTATAACGAATGGAGTGGAAGTCGTGCCAGCCATGGGGCTAGTAGGGGCAGTATAAATAGGGTTCTCAGACTCTGTCTCAGAATCGGAGGTAAAGTAAGGTGCGTCACTATCTAGTGACGGAGACCTACGTCGCTGACGAGTGGAGTCAAGTGACAAGGCTCTAGATCTGTGATGAGTGGTATCAACGGACAATGATCAGAATCTATGACGTGTGGTGTCAAGAGAACCGTGCTGTGGGGGCTCGCCCCTGAGGCGCCGAGAATGTCTCGGGGACTCAATGGTGACAGATGGTGTCTAAATCTCTGTGGGTTGAGGTGAGTAAAAACAGCTCAAAAAAGGCCTAATGCAACCGAGTGTGCAGAAGGAGAGCTAAAAAGCAAGGCACTCAGGCAAACAACCAACTCAAAACACCTACTGCAGCAGCTGTGCTACAACAGGTGGAGTAACAACAAAGATGGTCAGAATACCAACAAGCAGCAGGTTTCCTAAAAAGAAAAAATGGTGGACTCACTAGACCAAAGGGAGGTAAAGGAGCATGCAAACGCCTAACTAAAAGTATTCTGACTCAACTAAACATATCCTCTGCAAGGTGATGAAATCCAAGTCAGACAATATGAGTAGGAAAGCCAAGTGGCTATGATATCCCCCTACCGGGAGGGACACCGGGTAGTCAATCCTAGAAGAATGGCAACTAAGATACCCCGTTCATGACACGTCCAGAAAGGTGAATCTGCCGTTTAGTTCGTTGACCGCAATACCCCTATACAGGGATATCCCGCGAACCGCGAAAGGTAGCCCTTCGGTTACTGAATGGAGTGCGGTATTCCACTCAGGCCTCCGGAACCAGTCTCCCGACTTCAACCCTCCTAAGGGAGAGGCCCTCTGACAAACTGGTCGTGACCGTGCCAAAAAGTACTAGGGGATTTTGGTTCCCTATTTGGACAACAACTATGTCTCAAGTGAAAGTGACCGAGGGGTGTTATTGGAAGCCTATCCCCCCGACCCTACCTAACTACAATGATTCTTTTGTGTTCCCCAAGTGGGGTTAGAATGTTGGTTCAATTAGGTACTTTTTAAGGCTCACTTGATTTATGTGACAGAGTGTGTGCTCGTGAGGTGATGAACCCAAAATATAGAAGTGCCACAAGGGGTGCAACTTCCAACTATCAATAATGCTGAAATTGAAATTTTAACTTGCAAAATTTTCTGAATTAAAAATACTGAAATTTGTAAAATGAAATCTCTAAAAGGAACAAAAATTATGTTGCAGAAAGGCTGTAAGGTAGTGAGGCTGCAGGTGGGACAGAGAGCTGTTCAGATGCAGAAAATATTGCAGCAAAAGGGGTTGGGCTCAAAACAGGAAAAGAGCAGAAATCAGACCGCGGGTCTGTGGCAAATCAGAACAGGCCGACCGCGGGTTTGAGGGAAACAGCGGCGGTTAGATCACGGCTATCGGGCCAACAGAGGCAGTTGGGACGCAGGAAATAGGGAACAAGACGCAGTCGAGTCGCGGAAAAAGGGCTAACAGGCGCAGTCGGGACGCACGAAAGAGGCAGAAAGCCGCAGTCGGGACGCGGGAAAAAGGCCGACAGGCGCAGTCAGATCGCGGCAAACAGGCTGATTAGCCACGGTCGGATCGCAGGTAACAGACTTGAATCCGCCGGCGGGGCGTCGGAAGCAGTCTGAGAGCCGCGGTCGGATCGCAGGTAAAGGCCTGAAAGGCGCGGTCAGGACGCGACTGTAGAGGGAAAAGACGCAGTAGGCAGCGGCCGAAAGGGACAGCCGAAAGTAAAAAATTCAAAACGGAAACCAGAAATTCAAAATCTAGGGGAGTCGCCAAAACTGTAGCTAGGGTTTTACCCCTAGCTTGTGCAAATGAGCACCTACTAAGGAGAATGGACTCCTTAGTAGCAGTTCAGTATATTAGACTAATTAAGCTAAAACAAAAATGAAATTACTTCTAAAGCATGCATGAAACATAAACATCAAATTGAAAGAATGGCTTTTTGTATTGATATTACCTTCAATGAGAAGGTTTGATGAAGCCCTTTGCAGTGTCCAAGAGGATGCTCCAAGCTTCAAGATGCTCCTTCTCCTTCTCCAATGATGGGAATGGGCCAAAAGTGGCTCTCAAGGTGAAAATAGTTCAATGGTGAACTAGGGTTTCGAGAGAGATTTTGGCAGAGTAAGGGTGCTTGTGATTGTGGATATGGAATAAGGGATCTCCATCACCTATTTATAGTTTTTTGGTGGTGGAGTGCTGACCCATGGTTTTGGGAAACACATGGTTTTGGGCAGCTGTATAGGGTTTTTTCCTCCTTTTCCTCATTATTTTATATTTTTTATTCCCTTTTTAGGGGATCTTTGCTATTTTCTGAGGAAAAGGGGGTTTTTTAGCCTTTTTTAGGCTATTTTGATGGTTTTGTGGCCTTTTGGAGGCTTTTTAATGGGATTTTTTGGGATTTTAAGGAAAATATGGTAGGAAAATGGACAAATGAGCCATATAATGTGGTAGATGAGGTAGTGAACACTTTTTGGGTGTTAACACTAATATAGTTAATGATGGCTCTTAGCACCAAATTTTCAAGCTTTAGGTACCGCTATGATCTTGCAATTAACAAGATGGAATCCGAAATATTCATTATGTCCCTTCCATAGAAAATTGAGGCACAATTTCCAAACCTTCTCCAAAATTTCTTTGGGTATGGAAAATTGAGGCGCAATTTCCAAACCTTCTCCAAAATTTATTTGGGTATGTGCACCATCAAATCCAAATAAATTGGCACAATATCCACAATAGATTTAATCGGAACTAATCTCTCACCTTCGGATATCCACCTATTACACTAGTAGTTCATCTTGGCTTCAATCCTAGCCACCAACCATGTCCAATCTACCTTACCATATATGTTGGTTTTTAGGTTAAACTCCATGTAATTCAAGTTGTCTTCCAAGTTCAAAATAGCGAAGCGAAAAAAAATAGCCTCTAGAAATCCCTCTATACCTCCTACTCCTACACAATGTACAAGGCTAAATTGCTTTCATTAATCTCAATGCTAGCAGCCTTACAGAACAAGGCTATCACTTCTTTGTAACTCTTTCATTTGAGGGATCAATGCAAATAGAACAAGAGTATATCATCTAGAAATAATAGATGAGTTAAATTCTTTTTTCTTGTAAAAGAAACATTATAGATCCTTCTTCTACATCGTTCCTCAGGAATCAACCTGATCAAACCTTTTGTAGTCAACAAGAAAAAGTACAGAGACAATGAGTAACATTGTCTTAGTCCTCTAAATGGCTTAAAATAAGTTGACCCAACACCATTAATTTGTGCAACAAATTATGTTGAAATTACACAACCCATACTCTAACCTACCTTTTCTAATTTGAAACTAATATGGAGAAGCACAAATCTTAGGAAGAACCAAAAAGCCTTGTCATATTCCTTTGACTTGTCTATTTTGAGGATAGCCACTGATTGTTTTTCAATATTCAAAGTATGTATCCCCTCTCGAGCTCATCCAATTGCTTCATGGATCAATTTTCCCTTCAAGAAACTAAATTGCTCCTATGACATCTCTCGAATCAATTTTCCCTTCAAGAAACCAAATTGCTCCTATGACATCTCTCGAGAAAGTGTTGGTTTCATTTGAACTACAATGATCTTGGCCACAATATTATATACACTACTGAACAATGAAAAGGGTTGAAACTCCTCAAATGACATCGAGCAGTCAGGTTTTAGAATAAGGAAGTTAAAAATTTTGTGTTTAAGATTCCTCGTATTTTACCCAAAACCCTAACCTCGTCCATAACCTTAAGAAGGTCCTCCCCAATAATATCAAAGAAATCGATGAAAAATTCCATCAGCTGACCATCCAAGCCAAGACTCATGACTACTAAGAACTCCTCCTTTGGGACCGACTTAAATAATTTTTTATTCTCTCTATCATCCACCATCCAAGGGTATTTTCTATTCACCTCCATAATGTGTTCAATATTTGATTTCCATGAGTCTAAGTATAGGGCTTAGTTATAATGTTAGATATCCAAAGCTACTTGTGAAAATCCTGCCTCTGATTCCCAGCCTCATCTTGTAATTCACAAATTGTGTTCAAATTCTTCCTTTGTTTTTCAAAGTTATAAAAATACTTTGTATTCTGGTCTCCGTCCACTAGCCATAAGGACTGACTCTTGAGCCTCCATTCAATTTCTTTATCCCTCAACATGTATTTTTTTTCTATTTAACAATTACCATGATTCCCACTTGACCTCCTTCAAAAAAATACCATCATGATGTGTTGAGAAAAGGGAGTCCAAATGGTTGCCACTTCAACTATCTCTGCATCATTTTTCAAATGCTTATCTCTGGTGCCCCAACCTACAATTTCATCTTTGATTCTTCTAAGTGAGAAACCGAATTGAGCCCCTCCACTTTGTCCATCTTCATCACGGATAGGAACTCAAGACTCTTTAATGATCTGCTGGACTTCTAAATCCATAGACCAACTAGAAATATATTTTAAAGGGGTTCTATGATTGATCTCCCTAAATATAATTTCAAGAAAATGTGGGTAATGATCCAAAAAAATTGACTCAACGCAAGAGTGAATAACTCCTACGGATTCTAGAAGATTTCAATTTGCATGAGGAAATGGTCCAACCTTTTGGAAGTCTTTTACTCACTGGAACATTTATCAGGGATAATTTTAAGGACCCATACCTATTTAAAAGTGTATAAACCTTGTTGAATCTTACCAATTCTTAAAATGTCAATTATAAAATATTTGGCGATATTTTTCTAAAATTATTTCAATTTCTAAGGATTTTATATAGTTTATATAATAATTTGGCAATTTTTAGAGTGAAAAAAGTTTACCCCATCAAAATTGGGCGAAATGGGGCTTCAAAAAATGCAAATTGGTGAATCATTTATTGGAAAAATAGCCCATGGGCTAAATTTCGCCCCTAAAATTATCCTTGACATTTATTATACTAGGTCAGGATAATTTAGGTCAATTCTACATCCACCAATCCAGTTTACTCAAAAGTATCCTTGAAGAAAATAGTTAATCGATACTCACTAGCAACACATCCCCAAGTTTCTTCACCAGATAGAATCGGGTTTAGATCTTCCCTTAGAATCAAATTTGGAACATGAATACACCTCATATGACTAAAATTTTCCTATAAAACCCAGTGGTTCTTGTAAGGACCATAAATATTGAGGATTAAAAATAGACAGGAAATTTATTTTTAAAAAATATCCACACCAAGTGGCAAACCAAAGGAAAAATATGTTTCCACTTTACAAGTAATTTTAAATCCATACACCAAACCTCTAGAGTGATCTTTTGTTTCTATGGCTTGGACGGTCCACTGATAAACAAAATTTTTAAGGGAGGATATAATCAAATCACCCTGACACATTGTCTCTTGCATTAACAAAACATCCATATTTTCCAATTCCATTAGTCATTTGAGGAAAGAGAAATTGGCCTACCCTCTGAATCCTCTCACATTGATGGAACGAATCTTCATTTGAGACAACCTGAGGGGGGAGTCTCCACTCTAAGGGCCCCAATGATGCTCATCTTCCTTCCTTATCATATATACTTCTTTGCTTTTTCCTAAGCATTATACATTGTCGACTTTCTCCATGTGTTTGATGATAATCCTTCTTTAGACTCATCAAACCCTAAACCTCCAATCTCGACAGCCCATTTTTTCTTAGATCTCAATATGGAGGGTCATGCCCCTATCTCAGAGGAGGACTGGATGGCCACTGAATTCCTATTTGATCTTGCAAGAAGAGAAGAAAACTCGTCCTCCCCCAACAATCTCACCATGGAATCTCTAGGCCCCTCTAGTAGAGTGCCTAACTATTGGGTTCCAAAAGGAAGGAATTGGGCACTTCAAATGGTTTCAAAACAGCTAGAGGGTTTGAATTGGAATCTAAAAGAGAAGGAAGCATAGGAACATGATCGGTAGACATACTGAAGGAGGAGAAAGCCTCTGATATTTTCATCCAAATGCTATCCAATTTGTCAAATTGAATTAAAGATGGATCGAAATCATAGAATAAATATTGCATTGCGGCCTAAGTATCCAAGCTAGTCCATGTCTCTATTTCAATAGGGATGATGAAATCCCTCAACTAGATTTCTTTTTGAGGGACCTCCTTAAACCCCAAACTCATTCCAAAAGTTTTTTTCCTATGTGAAATTGACAATTCAAGGCTATCCTTATTCAATTGCACCAAGTCTTCCTCCCCAATCACCAAATGCACCTTCCTTTTCAACACTTACTTCTTAAATTGCTTAAAATAATCTACTATCACATGGCCATAAAGATGAAATATAACACACTGGAAATAGACATTTAGATTTTCTAAGTATTGCATAAAAGAGAAATCCCCAAGCACCAAAGAGAAAAAACACCATACACATCTTTATACAGTTTCAGGGATAATTGTCCTAGCTGAGGAGCCATTCAAAAAAACCAACCTAATGAAATCCTATAGAATTTCATACATGTACTCCACAAAAATGGTCTCTCTGATCAGTTCACTCATACAAAGGTTCAAAACTAATAGTACTATTACCCCAAAAAACAAAAAAACTCTAAAGATTGTCCCAAAGTTACAATTTTTCCACCATAGGATCATAGACAAAATTTTAAGAGAATAAAACATGTGAGCCCTCATAAATAAGGCACTCCTCCATATACTCTTCAAAAAATTAGTGTACCATTAGGTCCCCCAATAGCTTTTTTAGAAAGCTCATCAACAACAATATTGTATTGTCTATAAATATGTCTAATGGAAAGATCTCGAAAAAGGGGAAGAAGTGTGTAGATTATTTGACACCACTGCTCTAGTGCTAAGACCTACAGTTTTGATAAACCATTTTCCTAATTTATAGTTACTTTTGAATAACCAAGGACCTGTAAAGACACAATACCCTTAAGATAGGAAAACTAAAGTAACCCTCATAGAGCCAATAATTCTACTCTAGAATTGGTGTCTAAACCACATCCCATCCAGAGTCTAAAGTTGTGTTCTTCATTTATTCTTACATACATTCCTCCACCACATTCACCCATCTGAGATGCTCCATCAAAGTAATTTAGAAGGAACTACATCCTACATGTGTGGTCTCTGAAAAAGGTGTTTAAAATATTTAAATAGAGGATCCATCCTAGGGTAGTCTCCCCAAATCTTAGAATCAGATAGGGTAAAATTAAGATCTCTGACCAATATAAGACTAGGTTCTCTAAGGATCAAACTGTTATTCACTAAATCCCAAAACATCCTTTTATCTTTATATGGTCCATAAAAGTTAATTATTTGTAACTTCTACTATATACCCTTTACTCTTCCATCCAATAAAATGCATGCACATGTTTCATATAGTTTAAATTTAGCAACCAAGGGATTCCAAATGGTTAATAAACCCCCCATGTGACCATCTACATCTGTCGCACAAACTTTCTTTATGTGGTTTTGTGGTATAGAGGTAAGGGGTAAGGGGATTAAGGAAGTGGTTTTGGTGTCCCTTATGTGAAAAACATGAGTGTGGCATAAATGTATTACATAGGTATGTCACCTATGTGTTCCCTTTAATATATCCATTAATAGGTTCTTATGTGATTTAGGTCCTTACGTGGGCTAGCTTTGTTTATAGGTGCTATGGTTAGGTGTTTGAGGGTAGTTGGTGAGATGTAAAAGAAATATAATTATGGGGTTAATGTCATAGGGAAAAGGCAGGTTAGCATAGGGTTAGTGTCTTAAAGGGTCAAAATAATAGATTTGGGGCAAATATATGTGGGTTACAGAAGTACATTGCCTAGTGTCTCCATTAATATCTCTATTGGGTGATTATGCTGTTAAGTTTAGCCTAATTTCACAAGAAAGATCACTGAAAGAAACACAATCACAAGATAGACACAGATTTACCCTGGGAAACCCTCATGGGGTAGAAAATCGAGGAAAGCTTTCCTCAATATAGATAATCAACCAATACAAGATGTAGTACCCAAACAAGAGCTCTTTGTCCTCCTAAGCAGACCTCTGTCTCTCCTTTGCGCCAATAACAAGTGAGTGAATGAATGAGATAAGTGAGGAACATACCTCCTTTACTTATACTTGTTTTCTAACTGATTTTTCACCCTAATGTGGCCGACCTCTCCCAGGAGAGTCTAATAACACCTAAAATGCTAACTCGGGGCTGACCTCACATGGGAGATCTAATAACCCTAGTTACCACACTCTCTCGGAGGAATAAACATCTCTGGATATACAATAGGGTCTCCTTGGAGGAATGATCTAATAACCCTAGTTACCTCAATAGCTAAGTGTTTATGTAAATCATTGAGTTTGTCTAGTTGATATTATTAAAAAAAATTCAAAACTAGAACAACCACTTAATTCGTGGTTGGCGAACCCCAATAGGCCACAAGTTAAGTGTCATGAACAAGTTAAGTACCATGAACAAGTGCTACTTGTTCTCCGTGCTTAATTGTAATTTCCCATTATCCATGCATCAACTACCAATTATGTTTTATATTATTTTTTTATAATTGTTTATTTTGAATTTGGAATGACTTCTAGATAGTACACTTGTCTTATCCTCCTACAATCTAGGAAAAACTTAAACACTAATCCACCCCAAATTCTAAAATATAAACATAAGAGATAATGTAATATATTTAAAAAATAAATATTATTTATCTTTTACATTTTTAATGATGATGATGAAGAGTAACGTCCACTTTAAGACCAACTTTGGTCTATCAGACCTTAAGACGGTTATTACTTGGTTTGTTTTAACTTTTGTTCCTATGCTCAAAAAGCTTGGTAAGAATCTTTCCAAGCTCACTATAGTTTTGGCAAGTTAGGAGGTTAGCAAGGTTTGTATTGTAGCAAATACTATGAAACTCATATCTAATGTGGTTGTAAGCAAGGCACTCTAAGAGAAAGTGATTTTCATCCTCAACGCTCATAGACTCACAAAGATGACAAACCATTTTCTCCCAAGGAGTTTTGGGAATAGACCAATGCCCTGTTTCGCTATGAAGCTCATGGGAGTTCGTTCTAATATTGGCTATATTAATTTTCTTCTTTGAACTAGTTACTGTCGAGAGATATTTCTGATCTTCCAAATTAGGGTTAATGACCTCCTTATAGTATCTTAGTTTTCTCTTAACCGTTAAATTTCCTCGCACCACAATTTCTCTTTAAACTTAAAGGTAATAATATTTTTGGCATTATCAATATTATGTAATGTGTCAATTTCATCAATTCCCTAATGGTCTAACCAAGTCATCGTATCTTTACACCAACTCTGCTTGAGGCGTAGCTAGTTTTGACTTGAATTTAAAGATATTTTAGGAAGTCTCTCATTTCCCATAATATTTATCTTGTGCTTGTACATCAGGTACCTACTCATAGCTATGCTCTCGATGGGGGAAAGACCCACTTGTATGAGGAGAATAGGATAAGGTGTATTTCTTTTAATTTTGAGATTATAAGTTATAAATCGCTTAAATGGATTCTCTCAATATTCTCCAATATTCTCTAGAAATGTTGCACCCCCATACTTCACAACCGTATAAGATAACAGGGATGACAAGAGTTTCAAAGAAGAACTTTTTTTTATCCCACATGAATAGGTTAGTTGATTTACAATTATTTTCAAGACCAAAATAAGCTTTCCATCGTCCATTAATCATTTTCTCAATTCTATGGTTCCAATTGAGCTTGTGATGAATATCAATTCCAAGATATTCATAAGAAATCACTTCCTCCAATTTACTGTTATCATAAATAAAATTTGCGTAGGTGTCTTTCTTGGATTTTAGAATCATAACTTTTTTCTTGTTGGTGTTAACAGTCATACCCATGTTAGAGCAAAAATATTTGAGAATTCTTAATTGTTTATCGAGATCAAAGGGACACGTTGCCATAAGAACAATATCATTAGCATAAAGAAGGAGGATGATAACTATCCTAGCTAAGATCGTTCCAGCACAACCTGCTTCTTCTAAACATATTTCTAGTTTATCGATGTAAATGCCAAAAAGGGTAAGGGGGAGGGGGAAACCTTGCTTAACTCCAATATTACAGTTTATATCCGTTGACCAGCCTTCATTATTCTTAAATTTGGTGATGACCTTTTCGTATAACCTTATTGCGGCACCTCTCAACTCAAAAGGATCATTAAGCTCCTCTATCCTATTCCACAAGTTATTTATAGGAACTGTATCAAAAGCTTTCCTAAAGTCCACAAAGAAACAAAAATGGTCAGACTTATTATTACGACATTCCTCTACAATGATCCTAAGTGTAATGAGGTGGTTTGTGGTTGAATGATTCCTTCTAAAACCCACTTGGCCTTTATCCCACTTACCTTCCATTTCTATCCATTCGTTGGTTTTCTTTTCTAAGATAATACCATATAACTTGGCGAGGAGAGGGCTAATCATAATGGTCTGATAATTAGAGGGGTTATTTTATCGCCACTTTTGAAAATAGGAATAATGAGGCTCTGATTCCAAGGCGTAAGTAACCCTTGCTTGACCGCTAGATTAAAGAGCTTGTGGATGTGCAGGATAAGGACAGGCCCCCTAATTTTTAAGATTTATGCTTGGTAGGCTTTAATGTCTTTGGCTTTTCCATTTTCTAAGCACTTAACCCAAAAATCTATGTCTTCTAACTAGAAAACTTCTTTCATTGTAAGAAGGATTTGAATGTTATCTCTGATATCCAGGGATTCGTAAATATTTTTAAGATAGGAATTCCAATATTTTAAAGCAATCTTATTATCTTCTTTTGTTTTGCGAGTTAGAATTTGCCTCCATAATTTTTTAGGAGCCACCTTGGAGAAGTGTAAGATATTTTCCTGTCGTTTACTAAGATAGTACATTTTTCTCTTTTAATTAGGGTTTTGTACTGATTTATCTTGTCCATTTTCTCGCATTCTTACAATATTAATCATACCAAGGGTGGTTCTACTATCTCTCTTATTAACTCAAACTTCAATAAAAAAACTTGCTAATGGACTACGAGAGGGATGTAGTAAAATTATGGTAGAAATTTTCTATATTCCCCATACTAGATAAAGGAAACAAATCATTTTTTAAATCATAAAGAATATAGAAAACTTTTATCTTCAATATAATTTTGTTGATTTAAACAACCATATCTTAGATTTAAACCAGCATAGATCCATCTTAAACCCATATCTATGAAGCACCGAGAGGGATCCAATTTCTTGAGGTGTATTTCTTTTTTATTTTAAATTTAAACTCAAGAAACTTGATCTCTCTTGATTGATAGATCCGGGTTTAAGTTTTAAGTTTTTATTTTATAAACGAACATCTATTTTTGAATTACTTTTCATAATATTTTATTTGATGAACCAACATGGATTTTTTTTAAATACTTTCCATAATTTTTTTATTTTATGAGCCGACCTGAATTTTTTTTAATTATTTTGTTAATAACAAACATTACATGACAAAAGTTGTTATGTTACAACATCTCCCCCATACTGGGTTGTAGAGCACCTCGTTTCACTGGGTACAAAACAATTGATTTAAAAAAATCCTAGGCTCTATCAAGAGCCGAGAGGGATCAAATCTCCTGAGGTGCAAACCTCTTCTTGAATAGCTCCTTGAGTGCAATACGTGAGCCACCTAATCCTAAGCTCTAAAGTCTCTAGTTTAAGTCTCATATTTACTTCTTACTTTATATTATTCTTTTTTGTTTATGTCCAACATAATATTTCTTACTTTTTACTTTGTATTATTCTTTTTTGTTTACTTTGTATTATTTTGTTACTCGGGAAACACTCTAAAATCTCATATTTACTTTTTAGTTTGTATTAAAAGTAAAAAGTAAAGTCTCTAATTTAAGTCTCATATTTACTTTTTACTTTGAATTATTCTTTTTTGTTTATGACCGACATAATATTTATCACCTAATCCTAAGCTCTAAAGTCTCTAGTTGAAGTCTCATATCTACTTTTTACTTTGTATTATTCTTTTTTGTTTATGGCCGACATAATATTTATTACTTTTTACTTTGTATTATTCTTTTTTGTTTACTTTGTATTATTTTGTTACTAGATAAACACTTGACAAACTCGACAAACACTCGACAAACACTCGACAAAGACTCATATGTTACAAGATCTCCCTCATACTGGGCTGTAGAGCACCTCTCGACGCAATACAAGATCTCCCTCATACTGGGTTGTAGAGCGCCTATCAGCCCAAAAATAATACAATAAAAATTGATTAACTGTATTTAATGTAAACAATGAAATAATATTAATTCTTAAATATAATGATTTCAATAAAGACTATGCATTATAATTTGAAATCCATTCTTTTATTTTGTTGAATGCCATTTCATCTTTTCATAATAAAATTACAGTATTTATTAAGCTTTTTATAAATTAAAATACTTAAGAATAAAATAAAATAAAATAAATTAACAAAAAAATAAATAAATCTAAATAATAAAAAAGAAAAATATAATAATCATTAATTAAAATTTTCTTTTAGAATTTTAACGGTTTAAATCTATGACACCTCAAGCTCATTGGACATTGAGGTAAGCACATACATTCTTTCAAACTTATACTCAAACAATTTACAAGTACAAAAATCTAATATTAAATTTAAATTAATTACCCATTTATTATGTTAAATAAAAAAAATTTATAATATTAATAAAAAAATTAACAAATAAAAATATTTTTTAGTATATATTTTTTCATTTAAAAAATATGGATTATTGATATTCAAAAAAATATAAGATGTTAACATAATAACTTATAGATATAAGTGGATTGATAAAAAAATGGTAGTTAAATTTTCATATAGTAATTAATTCAATGAAAAATGGTGGTGAAATCTCCATAAATCACCAATTCAAATCATACAAATTAGAAGTTAAAACTAAGAGCCATATATATATAAATTACATAACATGTACTTTTGTTATTTCTGAGAAATCAAAAAATACATACCACATCAAGGCATTTAAACCATGATTCTCGAGTATCATTAGTTACAAAAACAATATTGTTCTAAACAATAAACACTATCAAAACATAAGCTATCTGTCCTATGCAATCCATTTGCATTCCATCATCATACAAAAAAATGTCTAAACGACATATGGCTCAAACCATAGACTAGTACGCTTTTGAAAAAAAAGAGTTTATGAAACCAAAATGGACGCAAATGTCTTCAATCCATTCTTCCCAATAAAGTATCTCTGGCATAATAAGATTGTAAACAATTGAAAAATACATCATTATTTAAAAACCTACCTTGATGTTCTCTTCCTCTTTGGCAAACTATCATAGATATTTCATATATTTTACTATTATAGATATTTCATATATACTTATATGTAAAATCCTGATTGGTTTTAAATTGGGAGGATGGATAAAAGACAACTAAAATCCCTGGCTTTTCAAGCTAAAGTTAAAGTTTCATGGGTTAAGTTTGTTCCTTGAAATTGTTATTTTTAGAGTTTTGTAATTTCAGCAATTGTAATTGCCTCTTCTAAACTAAATACCCTATTTTAAAACTATCCAGATTGCAGAAATTACATTTAAGCACTCCAAATTACCATTTCAACCATTATTACTCTGCCGAATTCGGCCATTCTGGCGTTTTAGTTAACCCAAATGCAGCAACCCTATACCCAGTATAAGTTATAACGACATCACGGACGGGAAATAGCAATTATTTTGGAGGCGCCAGCTGGATCTACAGTAGACAACAACAACCCAACGACTTGGTACATGACAATTGTTGCTCGATAGTAAATAATCGGACTGGACAACTATACATTTTGGCCGATTCTCTGAAACCTGTTCCGCCATTATGACTTTGTTGGCCGTCATTGGACCAGTAGAATATGACACGCAGGTTCCATCCAGCTTTAAAATCTATAATGCCTTTCTGCTGTCTTAATAATGTATATTGGAGAAAGCTAAAAGCATATGGATAAGGCATAAGAGGATAAAGACCATTTATCAAGGTAAAGCCTGAAAATTGCAGTGCAAAATAGTCCGACTTACTCGTTAAAATTAGGTCTTAAAGTATTCATTCAGCATTGCATTACATCCGGGGGCAAATCCAATCTTAGTAGTGGTTGTTCTATGTTTTCTAAGACTAGATTTCTTCTAAGTTCAAGTCATCTAAGTTTTGAGTAAACTGCCATTGATTCTCAGTTGAGATCCATTGCATGGCTGGCCAATCTTGTTAAAAATATGGGCAGAGACATGAACAAACGAGTTACAAGCAGGAATGGCTGAACTATTTATCTCATATTATACATCAGTATATATATGTTACATAGCTTTGATGGTTTAAAGCAATACCGGCTAACCGAATGTAGAACTGATTAACTGAATGTAACTAGCACACTTAACTAATGAGATTAATATTTCTAACACTCCCTCTTAATCTCAAGGGTTGCATTCTTACTAAACACAACACTCCCTCGTAATTATGATACTCTAAAACATCTAAAATGAAAATCTCAAAAATGCAAATGCTTGCTGGTCTATGTCTCAGCCAAGCTGATGTTGTAGTCTTCCTCCTACCTTGCTTTCAATTGTATCCTCAATGAGGTGATCTTTGTGGTTAACTATATCCTTTGTCTCATTGTGTCTCCACCCAAAACTCTTCCACAAACACTTCCGTAATTCTTTTATCTCAATGTTCGGCTCTATTCCTTGCTTATTGAAATTCGTTTCCTTTCGCATTTCTGCAATGCTCATTTCAAATTCTTGAAAATTTATGTTTTCATATTCTTCATCTGCTACAATATTCTGGTTCATGTCTTCTTCATCTGCTACAATATTCTGGTTCATGTCTTCACAAATTCTTGGATTTTCTATCCACTCTTCTAGCATTCTCAACTCTTCATCATAATCTGTTAACACATCCAAGTGATGTTCTTCTTTCATAGTACCTGCATAATGTGCAAACAAACACAAATTTTCAGTTCCAAAAACATGAGATTCTTTGTTCTTGATTGATGCTCCAAGGAATTGTCAACAACAAACTTTGTTCGCTTCACTAAGTTAATGTCATCAGCAATATCTATTACTGGATTCACCAAAGTTTCTTCATTATCAAAGGTTGCTACAATGGTAGTTTTACCAACAACTTCATCATCACACGCTGCTACCATGGCAGCTTTATCATCCACTGGTGTATCTACACAGTGGGATTCACCTTCCTCTTCATGCTCTATGGCACACACAAGGTCTTCAATATTCTTCTCCTCTACTTTATCAAGGAGTTCTTCAACTTTCTTGTCTTCGTCTTCTTTCTTTGCTTCAAACAGAGAAGCTTCTCTTAATTTACCAATATGCTGGAAAGTATTATTGTTTCTTCTCTTTTTACTGTACCTCATCTCTAAAGCATCCCAAAAAGTTTTTGCACTAAGAACTTGACGAAGTTCATAGAAAACACTATAAAAAACATTGTCATCAACTGCTGATAAAATAAGAAATCTTGCTATTGCATTTTTTCTATTATGAGGATCTTCAAAATATTTTTGAACAAAACGCCATAAATTTACTGAACAAAGCAAATCTTCCATTTTATTTGCCCAAATTTCATAATCCATACCTTCGAAAAATGGCAAAATCGGCATAGATCTTCTCAATATTTCATCTATTTCTTCATCTTCATTAGATCTTCTCAATATTTCATCTATCTCTTCATCTTCATTAGATTTATTCTGATCTAGATCTTCATTGATCTGCTCCATAACTAGAAAAAACTCTATATTTCTCCACAAATTTTTCTCAAAAACAGTAGCAATTCTTCACACCAAAGAAATTATTTTCTTTCTCAAAATCAATTTTCTTTCTCAAAATCAATTTATATTAATCAATATAAGGTTGCTCATTTTTGGATATGAGGATGCTCTCGCCACACTTCACAAAACTTTCTATGAAATCAATTCCAGCGTTTTATCTTCCCAAAAAAAACTTTTTATAATTCTGTTTCACCAAAATTTATGTTTTTCATATTATAATTCTCTTTCACCAAAATTTCAGCTTCTTGTAATTCTTTTTCACCAAAATAATAGCTTTTCTTTTTTCCTAAAATTTAAGAATATAAATATTCTTTTTTTAAGGACGCACAAACTTCTTTTCAAAAAATATATTCAAATATTCAAACTTGTTCTTTTTAAAACCATTTCTTCAAAACACTTTCGTGACTTCAAAAACTCATTTTAACCAAGAAAACTTTTCAAAACTTTAACTCTGCTGGCTTTGCCGCTGGCTTTTCTTTATATAAATATAAAATCTTTCACCAATCCACAGAATCTTATTTTAATAATATAAACAACCTTTTGTCAAATAACAAACATATGCGATACTCTTACTCGTTCCAATATTTGCTATCATCACGTGGACTTCGCGGGCTAGATATCCTTGAGTGTTATCTTTTTCTTCAAACGGACACAAACAGCAACTTTCCTCCTCAGGGTCTACGCTCCATGTCAGATATAGTCGAACCTTTTTTTTTTTTCATTCAAACTGGATAGCATCTCTCTTAATGCAGTCTGCAACATAACAGTTTGCAGCGGGCTTCTATATCTTCACAACAGCGGAATTCTTAAAAGCGCAGAATTCTTCAATCCACCTTCTCTCCAATATTTAAAGAGGTTCTCCATAAACTAATCCAACTTTCGATCAACAAAACACTCTAGGTGCAGAAAGCAGAATTTCCCTGCATGTACAACAACAAATTTTAACAAAACCTCTAAGGGCTCAACAAAACCTCCAAGGACTCAACAAAATCAACAAAACCTCCAATAATCAAGAAGAGGCTCCTAAATCCAGCTTGGATTGACCAACGGATTAACCAAACGCTTTGATACCATGTTAAAAATATGGGCAGAGACATGAACAAACTAGTTACAAACACGAATGGCTGAACTATTTATCTCATATTATACATCAGTATATATACGTTACATAGCTTTGACGGTTTAAAGCAATACCAGCTAACCGAATGTAAAACTGACTAACTGAATGTAAGTAGCACACTTAACTAAGGAGATTAATATTTCTAACAAATCTAAGTCCATGATCAACAACAGCAGTAATGTCACTGACACTGCCAAGCAAGCTGAATCGCGTTGGCCTGTTCCTCTCCTCTTTGCCGGTTTAGCTGCCACGTTGGTGTTAGTAGCCTTTGCATTAATAATGCTCGCTTGCTCGTACTAGAAAACAATCGATTCTCACAGTAATGGGCAAAGTCTTCATGCTTCCGCCGAGTTAGGTATGCAGACTGAGATAGCTAGTGAAGATATTGAATCTGAAGAGAAAGTGGTGGTAATAATGGCTGGACAACAGAATCCCACCTTTCTGGCGAAGCCTGCATCCGGTTCTTACAGTGCTTTGGAAGTAAATATTTAAATTAGACATAAAGAGAGATCGGCAGATCGGCATCAGGTCGGCCCATTTAAATATATCAGAAGAGACTGAGTAACAATTAGGAGGCTGCATTTCCTCTTCTGGCTAACTTGGTAAGACTTACATTATGCATTTAGTACTGTTATTGGTAAAGCGATAGGATTCTGGTTTGCCCAGACTTCATAAGCAAAGAAAAGTTAAAGGACTGAGCATGAGCATTTGCTGGGTCCATACTGAACAGAGATGACGAGACTACAGTGTTTACACTTATGGTCAGTTGTGTTGTTTTAAGCATACGAAATAATATACTTGTGTGTCAGTTGTGTTGTTTTAAGCACAGAAAATAATATAAGTGTAGCATCGCAGGCTTTCTTATCCCTGTTAATTTGTATGAAAAGACAGGCCACATATCTCTGGTTGAAAGCTTGAGGAATATTGTGTAGTTAGCGTGAGATTTATTTCGAAGTTTTTTCTATAGAGTACTGCTGTGACATCTTACTGAAAGTAATCAATAAAAGCTTGAGAAGGAAAATTGTGTTTAAAAGCTTGGGAAGGAAAATTGTAAGTTTCGAAGATTTTGGTTGAAATGCATAGACTACTGTGACATTTTAATGAAGTAATCAATAAATGGGGATTGCACCCGAATGCAGGGTCAAGAAGCTGCATCATCGGAAAACACCTATTTCACTCATACTTGCAGATGCAGGGTCAAGAAGCTGTATCAGTGGAACCTTTGCAAAATACCTATTTGACTCATGCCTGCAGGTCTAGCCCTGTCTAGTCTCGTGCTTTCAAGGTTCCAAGGACCTCACTCCAATCTTTTAATATCCAGAAATAGGGTTTCATCTGGGAGAATAGTTCAACAAGAACATCATATCACTTATGAGAATTGAACTTGGGTGAGGAGGGTAGCAACCATTCCTCCCAAATTACAACCAATGAACTGACAATTTTCTTTTCTGAACAGTCAACTTATGATTATAAGAATTAAACTTGAGTGAGGAGGATAACAATCATTCCTCCCAAACTACAACCAATGAACTGACAATTTTCTTTTCCGAACAAGCAGTTGAATCTAATTTTACATTTCTTAAACTTATTTTTTTTATAAACAATTGGTTTATATTTATGATAAATATACATTTTTTAAAATTATAAAATTAGTTTTAAAAATGAGTATAATTAGTATATATTTTTTACTAATTTTATAACTATTTTATAAATTATTTTAATAAAATTTTATAAATTCTTTTAAGGTATCCATCCAAGTAAAAAGACCCTCATTCTTCTTTTCATGATAAATTAAAATAAAGTGAAGTAGTTTAATTAAAAGGCTATAACTATTTTAATCTTATGCTTTATATAAGCATGGTTTTTTACTTATTTTATGACTTATATAAATGTACTATGGTTTCTTAGTTCTTTGTTTATATTAAAGTCTAATGTAAGAAAAAAGAAATATTGAATGTTATAATTTTTTATATTCATCTTTAGTCATAAAATCTATTCAAAAAATCACTTAATTAAAACCTTTATAATGACTGAATCAAATATTCCATTTAAACGTATTCTCAAGCATAGGCATATACACGAATCAAAATTTACTTAGAAACATCCAAAATTCTAACTCTTTCCATATAAAATTTATTGTTATTATATTTTTTTAGTTTTTAATAATATATTAAATTAGATTAATAACAATTACTTAAAAAAAAAAAAAAAATTATTCATAAAAAAAAAAATTTATTTAAATTTGAAAAAAAAAACACTTAAACATATATATATTAATTTGAATTAGTTTTTATTAAAATAACATTATTACTAAAAACAATGCAATACTTACATACCAAAAATATACCATACATGATTTGTAAAATTCTAAATGGTATAACAACGTGCTTTTAGAAAGTGAACCTACCTCATCATTCAATTCCTTGTATACATGATTGAAAGAAATGTAACCAAACCTTTCAAGTTGTTTTCTAATTGCCTCAAGTAAGTGAAGTAAATGAGGAGCTTTGATCTGAATCTTATTGTTGGCCCGGTCTATAACCATTTTTTAGTCCCCTAAGATCTTAACTTTAGAAATGTTATGAGCCAACATAGTGTTGAGGACTGCCCAAAGTGCTGTTAATTCTACTTTAATGTTCGTGCACTAATCCACGACGTATTTTATTGAAATTTTAACTGCATCTGAAAGATATATAATTTCTCCAGAACCTCCCAATGGAGGGTCACCTTGGCTTGCTCCATCGAAATAGGCCCAAGGGATATTTTTATCAATGTTGGGTTCCTATATCTCTCGCTTATTTTTTGGACTTTTCGGAAGATATATACTCCCTTGTCCACTGCACAATCATGACAGAAGTTACCTCTGATGGAATTTTTCGATTTTGAAAAATGGCAGAATTTATTTCCCACCATATGCCATATATGAATAGGTAAGGGAAGGCATCAAAGCATCGTACTAACAGGTTTTTCCACCAGCTTCTATAGCTGAGTTCCAGAGTGGTTTCCAATGGCATGTATGTGATGTTTAGTTCTTTTGGACGTTACTTTCCATACGTCCCGTGCATAAGGGAAAGAAGTGAATAAGTGAGGTGAGGATTCACAACATGACTAACTTAAAACACACCAGCTTGGTCCTTCCCACCACGCTTCATCAATTTTTCCCAGTTCAATAGTTTATTTTTTAAAGCTAGTCGAACTATATTTTATTTCAAGGGGCCGGTTGTTTTCCAAACAGAATGCCACCACTATTCCTTTTCATGGGAGAAAGATAAGAAAGCTTTAACCTCATATCCCAGCTTCGCTGTGAAGCCCCCCGTCGAGCAATTTTTTCGTCCAAACCAGTTTATCTGGTTCACTATCCTCCAGAGTGATGAAGTTGGACTTCAATGTGTTGATCATTCTTGACCATTCGTCAACTGCTTCGTTTGCTAACCCAAGATCCTGGGTGAATTTCCACTCATCTCCTTCCACTCTTTGAGGAACTCTGATCCTTACGTCTGCTAAAGTTTTGATATTCTGACGCCTTAGCAATGTGATTGTGTTTGAGGATAGTGCATAAGCACCACCTGATCCTACCCATGGATCCTCACCTAAACAAACACTCTTTCCATCTCCAATTTTCCATGTCGTCAATTTCCTATTAGAGGGAAAGAGAGTACCAAAGCTTTCCATCCAACCGAACCTTCTTTGTAACTTTTTGCTTGACTTCTGAACCAGTCTATTAATGAAGAATTTGGACAGTATTTGGAGGTCATTGTTTTTCCCCAAAGAGAGTTAGTATTACCTGTTAATCTATTATGTTGCCAGAGCTTGACGAAAAAAAAAAGGTTTTTTATCCCCCATCCCCTTAATTCCTTTAAGTTGGCCATCGTTGTCCATTTCACCAAAGGGGTGCCATCCTTTTTTTTACTTGCTTTCCACAGAAAGGAAAAGCACAACTTTCAGATCTTCTTTAAAATTCCCTTTGGTATGTATGAAATGGATTCCCAATGAACCGGTATACTATGTAGAACCGATTTTAAAAGTATTAGACATACACCTCTTCAAAGAAATTTGTTGGACCAGCTTGAGATGTGGGATTCCACCTTCTTGTATAACCATTTCCAGTCCTTAAAGGAGTAAGAATTAGGCTTGAGAAAGAACCCCAAATATTTGAAGCCATCACTCACCGGGCTAACAGTATACGCAACTTCGGTCCTAAAGCGTTGTTGTAAAACTTTAGGCACTTTATTTAGAGCAAGATTAGATTTTTCAGAATTGATTACCATCCCTATAGCCTTACTATAGAGGAGTAGGATCTGTTGTATGGTATGCAAATTTTCTAGAGTTCCATCTCCCATCAAAAGCACGTCATCCACAAAGAGGATGTGTGTTAATTCCACCGCCGTCTACGAAACTAAAATCCCCTTTAGGGAGCCTTCTCTTTTAGCCTGTTGTACCAACTTACTGAGGGCTTCTGCAATCAATAAAAATAAAAAGGGAGAGAGTGGACATCCCTACCGTAAACCTCTTGAAGGCCTAAAAAAGGAGGAAGGGGAACCATTGATTAGCACAACAAACGATGACGAGGTTACACATCCCATTATCCAATTCACTATATCAAGCGAGAAGCCCATTTGTATTAGCAGAAGTCATAAGAAAGTCCAATTAACGCGATCGTAAGCTTTTGACAAGTTGAGCTTAATAGAAAAGGCATTTAGCTTCTTCTTGATAATCGAATGAATTGCTTCTTCGGCTAATGAGACTACATCATGAATTTGCATGCCGAACAAAAAACCATACTGCTCTTTTGAAAAAATCTAGCTGAGGATTAGTTTTAACCTTTGGAATATTATTTTGGCAATTATTTTATAGACTGTATTGCAGCAAGAGATCAGTCTGAAGTCTCCAAAGTCTATGGGTTTTTGTTTCTTTGGTATTAAGGCCAAAAAGGTGGAGTTAATTTAACCCAGAACCTTACCAGAGCGTTGTGATTCTCTAATAACCTTTAAGAGATATTCCTTTAATAATTCATAGAATCCCAAGAAAAAATATATTGAAATCCCATCTGGCCCTAGTCTCTTTCCTTTCTGGAAATAATGTACTATTATGCATAACTCTTCTTCAGTTACCTCATTTGTTAAAGTGGCATTCATTTCATCTGTTATAGACTTTGGGAAGAGTCTTAAGACCTATAAAATTTCTTAGATCGGGAACCCTTCGGTTTCACTGAAAAAGAGTTTTGCAAAAGGAGACTCGTGCTTCACACATCTCTTTGAAAGAACTTACACTGTGGCTTTGATCATCTTGTATTTCCGTTATAGTATTTACATTATTTTTGTGTGAAGAAAATCTGTGAAAGAACTTAGAGTTGTTGTCTCCTTCGTCTATCCAAAGTGCTCTGCTTTTAATCCTCCAGATTTGTTCTTCATTGTCCAAAAGGATAGTACGGTGTGCTTCCATTTCTTTCAATTTCTTTAATTCCTCTTCGAAAAAAAACCCGGCTTCGTTCTCCTTGTATAAAGTTTTGATGTCATCTTCCACCCTCTTTAGGTTGGATTTTTGTCGCACTCGAAAATGTTTCCCCCAATTCTTAGAGACTGCTTTTACCTTGTCCATATTATCCATCATTTGTTGCATATAATTCACCAAAGTGTCGCTCCTTAAAGGGGTCCAAGTTTCCTCTATCAATTTCTTATACTCTTCTTCTTTCATCCACACCGGATTAAACTTGAAAGGGGAAGTTGTTTTCTTTTCATGTAGGCCAATTGAAAACATTATGGGTCAATGATCAGAGAGGCCTCTGTCTGCTACCCAAGAGGTTATCAAAATAGGACTTGTGTACAAATTCTCCGAAACCAAAAAGCGTTCCAATCTTTTGGAGATCGCATTGTACCCACTTCTCCTATTCCTCCATGTTGGCTCCATTTTTTTTCAGTTGGACATCACAAGTCCCTTTGTGTTGAAGAAGGATAAGAAGAAGTTGCTTAGAGAGTCTGTTCGAGCAAGCTTACCCCATACTTATTTTTCTGACACCGTGAGATTTAAATATCCTTCGATTACCAAATTGCAATCATCCCAGAGACTATTTGCTGATAAAATTTCCCAAAAATTCATGCGGTTGTGGAATGGCCTATAAATATTCAATAACGAAAAGGAGACTCCAGTGGATCTATCCTCAAGAACCATTTGTAACACATTATTGAACTTGCAACATTTGAATTTATTTAAAGTCGAGCTCCATGCCATTATCATCCCTCCTGAATGTCCAACTGAGTCAATATAATCAAAAGACCAGTCTTTAAAAAAGGGCTCTAGCACCTCTTGTGCTTTTTTTCCTTCAGCCATTGTTTCTTGTAAGAGGATGACCGAAGGATTCAAAATTGAGATCATCCTCTTAAGGGCCCTTAAATTGGTGGATCCCCCTAACCCCCTGACATTGTATGAAAAACACAACATTAGTTAGCCCTCGGGGGGGATTTTCCCATTCTAAGGGCCCCATATAATGTTGATTATTTTCCAAAATTGATATCTAACAAAGCTTGACTTTTCACTTTTGTTAACTGAGACTTTCTTCCCAAGATTACTTTAGTCAGAGCATCTTGTTTTATCCCTCCTACAAGTTCTCCTTTGCTTCCCGCCAAAGTGACCACCCTAGCCCTAGTGTAGTAGACTTTAGTAAATGCCACGTGGATGGGTTTTGTTTTTGTCTGGGGGGGTGAGGAATTTTCTGAAGCTGCTAACAAAACTTTCTTTATGGAAGTACAGGGGGAGGAGAAGTACCCGACCCAATGACATTCTCTTCTACCAAAGGATTTGCTAGTAAAGAAGTATTTTAACAGGAAGGACAGGTAGAGGAACATCGCACTTACCGATGGGAGAAAATGTCGTATTTTCCACCAACTTGCATAGCTCAGGTTACGAACGTGCTCATGCGATGCGTTCTACTCATCACCTTTTTTCTCATTTCCTATCTTCTCCTTCTATTGAGATATCACCGATGATTTTTTGACCCAAATTTTCCTTCGATTCTGAGCAGTTGGAGCAGGTAACGAGCAATCACGGATTATATGGCCTACCTGTGTGCAACCAAAACATATGAAAGGAATCTTCTAGTAATCCAAACGTTGATTCCACATGATGTCATGCATTTCCATCTTGATTTCTTCGTATAAACCATCACAAAGATCCATTTCTACTAGTATTTTTTCACAGCGTTTGTTTGTCTTTGTATCCTAGTTTTCCTCCAAGGAAATGAATCTCCCAAGCTTGTTACCAATCGCCTGCAGTATATGTTTTTGCTAGAAAATAATGGGCAGTCGAGGCAGAATAAACCACACCTATTGCAAATTATGAGGCTCTCTACGAGCATCGAAATCAACCCACCACCTCTTAAGGATTAAACCAGAAGGACCCCAACTCCAATTTTGTTCCAACAACCTTTGTTTGTCCATTTCCGAATGAACCCGGAATAATATCCATCCCCTCTACATGATATGGAAGGAGGGGATTTGGGTCAATATCATTACCCAATGGGTTTCCATCCAATTGTGTAAGGAAGTTTCACCAACTTGTTTACCGCAAAACCTTCCTACGAGAGTTGATGCTAGGTAATCTAGAATTTCCTTGATTTCGATCTCCCGTCCGACCACCAACACCAGCGGCTCCTTTCTTGATCCTTGGTTTGTTTATGGATTCATTTTTCGAAGGACCAGAGTCATCATTGTCTGCATGGGGGGATAAATGCAGCTCCACCTCCCGTAAGGTTTGCTACAAACAAAAGGTCTTATCAAGTTTGGGCGAACCCTTAATACTGTTGCGACATCTTATTTCATCATCTGACGTGAAGATTGATCTCACGAGGGAAGGACTATTGTATTCCACCTCATCCAGCTCCATCGTGAGAACCGCAGGTACATCAACGCAAATTAACAGGTGACGTTAGATCACCCAACTTAAGGACTATCAAAAATTAAAAAATAAGAACTTCCATCATGAACTGATGCACCTTCGTCCTTCGACCTTCGACCCTTGGTTCAACCCGCACCGCAGAGCTCATATATATATATATATATATATATATATATATATATATATATAATTTTTAACATAACCATGGATCAGACTCTTATAGTTTAGTTTATCATACAACCATGGATTTACTACCACGATTTCGAATTCAATTTGTAATTAGTTAGTAAGGTAACTTATATTATAATTCTCAAGTCTATTGTAATCACCCAGTTCGTCGCTACTAGAGAGAATAGTTATCATAACAATTGACAACTAATCAACTTGGGAAAGGAAAACTGTTAACAAGCTAAGGGACTTGGTTACAACATAACGGTATGTTGCACTAGTGGAGTTGTTGGAGATTGACTATTAGTCTCGACAACAACTAGGCTACGATCTTTTGAGAGGAACACATGGCTTCGAGGAAGTTGATAACCCAAGACAAAAAATATTTGCACGGCTGACTACAGGAATCGTGCTATTAAATTGCATGATGACACTATCCCACAAACATAGCATATCACAATATTTGTTCCATTAATTTTTATTTTTTTAGTCTGTCTATAATTGCAAACAAATTTAACCAGTCGAACTAAAGCAATCCCACCTCTTTAGGTACATGTTCTTACCAACTACAGTTTATTAACATGGACTACATGGAAGTGGGTTCCACGAGGCAAAGTTCATTAGAGCTGCTAACTATCAAAACGTTAAATCATCAGATAATTAAACTCATACCTCAAAAAAGTTTATCATCAGCTCGACCCTTTATGAGTAGTCTAAAGGAAGAGGTCACAAAGTTTAATTCATAGGGCTCACAGAGATATTAAGGTTGTACTCTACACCAAACTCGACCATTGTTCTACAACCTATGAAGAGAAACTGGCATGCATAAAAAAAATGAGTGGGAAGTTAATTAGGGTTGACTCATGACCAGAATTATAAAATTTAATAATGGGTATAAGGAAAAGAAGCCACATCCTCATACCTTAATAGTTATGTTCAGCATTTCTTGAGATTACTTCATCTTACTATAACTAAGAGCGTTGGCATAACACACGATAGTCCCCACTAAGACATCAATAAGATATACATCGAAGATTTATCTTACTATCAAAATCGATAGGCTTATTTAGTCCAATTTACAAGTGGTTTATTATTAATCCTGAAACTCTTAGACAGAGCCCAATTAAAGAACATAATGCCCAATTCGTATTTCTTAACAATGTATGAGTCTAATCAGTCCCAGTTTCGTAAGAATGATTACTCGGTGTGATTATCGCTCGAGCTCTGGTGTAAATTCGTTTTCATAAATTTCTATACCCATTTATGGTATTTGAGGAATAAATCCGTTCAATATATAGAAAAAAAAAAGAAATTTATCTTATGTACTAACTAATTCTTGGGATCTGTAAGATTCACAGAGGGTTGAATTATAGATCCTTCATTCCAGCGTGTATTATGGTAATAATATAGATTTAAATCCTTATGTAATTTACAGAGAATTCATCTCTGTACCTTTAGGCTTTAACTGATATTCGTTCATGGATCCGACTCTATATAGATATAAAAGAATAATATATTTGTATGATTTTGATATGAGCTCATAGTTCAACATTTTATATATATATATATATATATATATAATTTATCTCTGAAAATCGCAGTATTACAGTGATTAAAACAATACCATAAACTATTACAACGAATTGTAAATAATATACAATGGAATCAATAAACTTATCACATACGACAGTAATCATTATCTTTACTATGTATTTAACAGAGATATGAAATCTGGAACGACGCTGGTCATGATTCATCGTATAAAAGGAAAAACAATAATAATTCTGGCTATTAATAACTATTAACCCATCAACAGTAATATAATTACTTGCAACAATGAAACTGGTTACTTGGAGAATCAGCTCCTCCCAACCATAGAAGGGAGCAACTGAACTGTCCAAGCAACACTTCCACGCGGCACTCTCTCTCCCAAAGTTCGTAACAAGCAATGATGGACTTATGAAAAGAAAGAACACTCAACACATTTCCTCTATGCACAACACATCATCCCATGTTATCTCAGTGCACTAATATAAATACTTTTTCTCAGGTCTTGTGCCATCCCAATCAAATCTTCAATCAATCCTTCAATCCCTATGATTCATGATTTTTTCTAGTAGCTAAGCTTTTAGATTGGATTTGATTGGTAGAAAATCTCCCTTGCTTTCTTACACATGTTCTCTGTGCCATGGTGGTGTCCCCTCATTTAACTGAATTCTCCAAGTGCATTTTTTCTTTTATTAAATAACAAAAATAAATAGTTTGTTGTCCAAAGTGTCACTCACTGTTTTTGAGTTTTAAATAACACTTACAAAAATAATTGTCACAAATATTAAATCAAAACAAAATAAAATAATAATGTCTTAGGGTATCACAGCTAACAACCTATCATAGAAGCTCAAGGTGTTTGGCAAGCAACATGTTTCTTTCCTACCTAAGAGTACGAGGAGATACACTCTTCCATATTCGTTGAACCAGAAGACACGAGGTTCTCTAAAGTATTATTATTTCTTAACAGCAATGTAATATTTCATTTATTGATTAGATTGATTGTATGAAGAGAATATCTATTATTTATATAAAATAACTCAAGTTTAACTTGGGGGTTGGAAATCAAGGAGGGGGAATAGGCTTTCCCAGTGAGGGCAATGAGGTTTTCCTAGAGTGGGATAGGGTTTTCGGGCAAGGTCTAGGGTTTCCTGCAGAACAAAGGGTTTTTGCGGTTCCTTGACTTTTCGCAAGTTACCTTTGTTGTGGTCTCGTAAGCTTTTTGGTTGTGTTGTTGTTTCCCTAGTGTAGTGGGGTGTTTTTTATAAGATAGTGGTTGATATCGTGGAATTTTGAAAGGATGATGTTGATACCTCTAGTGGCATATTTTGGACAGACTCGGAGATGAGGGGGTGTTGTCGTGCCCAACTGACTCCAGCTTCTGGCGCAGGCCTATGTGTTAGGTCATTTTCAACTGGTGGTCACCAGTTGGCCTGTGGTAGCTCATGTAGAGGTGATGATGTAGTAAGTCAATGTACTATTTTTTATTTATCCTCACTTGATAGTGTGCCACGGTTTTCGAGGGATAAGCGATCTGGTGAGGAAACAACCATGCCGTTTCTTTTTGTGCGTGGTGGACAACTTGTTGCTTCTATTATTCCTCTTGCCTTAGAGCTTATTTTGGGTAGGAAACCTCTAAAGTGTGGTATGTTGGCTGGTGAGAAGATGACTTTTGATGTTTTATGGTCTCAAGGATTTGGAGGTGGGTTGGAAAAAAGGGTTTTGAAGCTTAGGGAAGCCCGTAAGGGAGGTTCTAGGGTTTTTTATGGTTCTCTGGCTAGAGCTTGTTGGGCCCAAAAAATGCTGAAAGCTTTTGAAGAGCCCATCCATATGGTCCTATGGAAGGACATCAATATGAAATAGGTGGAGAGCATGGTAAATCAAGCTCGTATTGGCCCTCTATATTATAGATATATCTCTCTCTCTCTCATATGGGGATGCTTCAATGGATAAAGGATAGGAGGAAGCCTATAGTGGGATATTACCCAAAGATGAATATGCTAGTTAATGGATGGTGTGTGTTCCATTGTCTATCTAAAGAGCATGTTGACAGATCCTAGCTTGTCCATGGGTGTTTAGTTGTGGCTCTTTAGTTCTTAACCATTGGAAAACGACTTTCAACCTAGTGCATAACATTCTACCCAACACTAAAATGTATCATATTTAAGAAATATTCCACGAATATTTCGTATTTTGGGCATAATTTTTTCTTGTAACTTGGAATTGGGCGCATTTTGGACCATTGGAAATATCTTGAAATTCTATACAACTTTGATGTTTTGAGTTTTCTCTGATTCCTTACCATTTGTGAGATGCGGGCATTTTAGTAAAAAAAAACATCTTTCAAAGATGCTTTTAAATATTCCAAGAATCTTTTGTATTTTGGGCATAAATTTTCTTGTAACTCGGAATTGGGCGGACTTTGTACCATTGGAAATATCTTGAAATTCTCTACAACTTTGATGTTTTGAGTTTTCTCTAGTTCCTTACCATTTGTGAGATGCAGGCATTTTAGTAAAAAAACATCTTTCAAAAGATGCTTTTAGGAAAGCATCTTTTGAAAGATGTTTTTGTTACTAAAATGCTTGCATATCACAAATGGTAAGGAATCAAAGAAAACTCAAAACATCAAAGTTGTAGAAAATTTCAAGAGATTTCCAACGGTCCAAAGTCTGTCCGATTATGATTTACGAGAGAAAAGTTATTCCCAAAATATGAAAGATTCTTGGAATATTTACATTTTTTCTTATTTATGATACATTTTGGCCTAGGTAATTCCTTATGTGAAGGAACAGGTAATGAAGAGACATCTTTGGTTGCATCTACTAGGATATTCACATCAGTTGTGGACGTGGGCAATTTTGGAATTTGTCGCCAATCTGGTAGGTCATCATATTATGATGGAAGACAATATATTATTTGGTGAGGACAAGAGGGTGGCTTCGATCCTGGTAGAGGTGGGCATATCTCAAGATTTCCCTGCAGATTTAAAAATCCAGGCGAGTGATTTGTTGTTTCTTCAAAGGTTTGATTTTCTCAAGGTTCCCTTCCATTGTTTTATATGTTGAAATATGGGTCATTTGAAGTCTAGATGCTTGGGTTCACAGGTGGGTTCGACTATGGTGAGGCCTTTAGTCTTCAAGGATTTCTCTACGGAGAGTTGAGAGGATGAGGATCTAAAGTGGCAGTCTAGTACCAAAAAGAATATGTTGGCTAGGGTGTCTCCTATTTCTTTTGTGGATGTGACATATTTCCTAAGTAAGTTGAAATATTTTTTCCTTGACTGTTATCATTCGCTATATTTTGAATTATTGGATACATTACATATGAAATAGGGTGGTAAAGTTTCTTATTTTCTGTCATGGTTGTTTCATACCTATTGAGGGTTCCACTCCATCCAATGTTTGAGAATCCTTTCTTGAGAATAGGATTTGTCTTTTTCGGATGAGGAAACCTGTCCGGACAGTTTTTTCCTAGTTTTAGCTTCTGATAATAGACCATTTTGTGCTTCCTCTATGGACTTGAATGTTCCTACAAATGATTGTGGGTATGAGACCCATGGTTTGATTCAATCTCCTAGGGGTGATCATTCGTTGTCAGATCCTTTGTTGGGGGGACAATCCTCTCCTGTTTCAGTGCTAGTTTCTAACTGTCTTGTGGATGGTGGTGTGGGCAAGGTGTGACTTGATGAGGCTTTTCCTAGTATTTTGGATTATGTTTCTTCATAGTCCCACTTAGACTCTCCTTTTGATTCCTTGGCCCTTAATAAAGGGGTTTTGAAGAATATTAGTACCTCCTTTAAGGAATTCTTGACTCAGACACCTCTTCCAGTCTTTTTAGATAATCCTTCACGCAAGATGTATCCCACATCTCTTCCATTCAATACACAAATGTGACTATTCGGCACAAGAAAAATAAAAAGTGTATTTTGAAGGATTGGGGGTTTTCTTCTAACAATCACATTCCTTCAGCGATGGATCATGTTTCATTGTCTACCAGGTTAGACAACAAAACCAATTTGTCCTCTCTTCCGGGTTCGTATGTTTCGCCTAGGGTCCTTAGAATGGGTTTGACCCCCAAGCAGGTTAATTGATGATTATTATGTCCTACAATATCAGGGAACTCAGGGGTAGGACAAAGTTCAATGCCCTCAATCATTTATTCATCCTTACAAAGGTTGATTTGGCGATGGTGCAGGGAACTATGAGCTATAATCCAAAGGTTGTTGATTTTTTTTGAATATTTTCCCAGGGTGAGAATGTTGTGCTTTGGATGCCTTAGGCCTCTCGAGTGGGATTTTGACTATCTAGAACCCTTCCATAGCTGAATTTAAGCCATTCATATCTCCCGCAAGTATACTCTTAATTGGGAAGATTCGGGGTTTTTATCATCCTGTGATGGTGGTTAACTATTGTGATCCATATATTGGAACATAAGATTATTGGAAAAAGGTGGAGAACTATGGTATTTTACATGAGGAGTTTTCTATTTTTGTTGGAAACCTCAATTATACCCTCTCTTCCAATGAGATTTGGGGAGTGGATCCCCACTTGGATCCCTTAGCTAATATTTTTAGTCATTTATTCGAGAGAGAAAACCTCATCGATGTCCTTCCTAGTCTATTCAGTCCTACTTGGAGGAATGGTAGGACTGGGAGGGATGGTGTCTCTAAGAGACTTGATAGATTCTACATTTTAGAATCCCTCCCTGAAGTAGTGTGCATATTTAGGTCCTGGTATATAAACTTAAGAATTTCATACCATATTCCTACCTATCTTCAATTAGATATGGAACATTTTATTCATCACTACTGCTTTAAATTTAACCATGTTTGGCTTGAGGACCTTGATTTTCATTCTTTGGTTAAGGGGTATCGGTCCCCTTTTTCAGTGGATACTGAGATGTCTGTCATGGATTTGTTGGTTTCTAAATTGAAGGGATTGAAAAAAATAATTACACGGTGGGAGAAACAAAAGAAGATGAAGCTCTCTCAAGACCTGTTGTAGGTAGAGGAAGAGATTGAAGTTATTTTTTCTAAAAATTCATCAGTTATTCTCTCAATGGAGGAAAAGTGTCAGTTGATGTATCTAGAAACCAAGAAAACAAAATTCCTAAGAATCCAAGAAGAGATGTGGAAGCTTAAAATTAGAGCCATTAAGCTGAAGCAGGGCGATTCAAACACTAACTTGTTTCATAAATATGTTAGTGAAACAAGGAATTTAAATGAAATTTAGGATCTTAAGGACACCAAGGGGAAGGTCATTAGTTCCCAGAAAGATTTAGAAAAGGCTATTGTTTCTCATTTTTCAAATATCTTTAGGGATCCTAAATGTACCAATATCTCAACCCAATTAAAGGTGCTACAAAATTATCCAAGGTTCTTATCTAAAGAAGAAGGATTGCATATTGGTTGAGAAGTCTCTCTAGAAGAATTAGAAGTGATTTTAAAAAAAATTGTCGGGTCTAAAATTCTTAGTGCCAATTGTTGGACTGTTGATTTATTTTTAGTTTTTTTATTTGATGGTGTAGGAGCTTCTGGATGTGGTTAAAGATTCTAGGGTGAACAATTACATCTTAGGTTCCCTAAATTCTACCTTCATTGCTCTTATACCAAAGAACTCAACATCCTAAATCCTTTGATGAGTATAGACCGATTGCACTATGTAATATGGTCTACAAAATTATTTCCAAGATTATAGGAAATAGGATCAAACCAAAGCTAGCTGAATGTATGTCACAAGAGCAATTTGGTTTATTGAATAAGAGACAAATCCTATATGCTATAGGGGTCACCCAAGAATGCATACATTCCATTGAAACAAAGAAACCGGTTGCTCTTATTTTCAAAATGGACCTAATGAGATCTTATGATAAAGTTGATTGGGTCTTCCTCGGATTGGATCTTCTCCAAATTGGACTACCTCTGCTAGTGACAGACTGGATAATGTCTTGTGTCTCCTCTACAAATTTTTATGTTTTGGTCAATGGGTGTCCTTTAGCATTTTTAGAAGTTCTACGAGGCTCCGACAAGGATGCCCCTTATCTCCACCAGCATTCCTTCTTGTGGTGGAAAGTTTAAGTAGACTAATTGGGAAGGCTAAGAAGGATGATATATTGATTGGTGTTAAACTGACTTATGTTCACTTTATTACACAATTGTTTTTTGTGGATGATGTTTTATTATTTGGCATTGGTTCTGTTGAAGAGTGGAGAGCCTTCCATGATATTATAAAACTCTTTTGTGAGGAAATAGGAACCTCCACAAATCTTGTTTTATTCAGCATGTTGTGGATGCAGATACTTTGGCCTAGATATATATCTTTCTTCCTTATAAAGGTGAGTCTCTTTTGGATGACTTCAAATATTTGGGGTATTTCTTTAAGCCAAATTAGTATGCCAAGTAAGATTGGTTTTGGATTCTTAAAAAAATGGAAAAAAGGATCGATTATTGGGTTTTCAAATGGCTTTCCTTGGGAGGAAGGCTCACTCTTGTGAAGTCTATGTTGGAAAGTATACTCGTGTATTGGATTTTCTTTGCAAAAATTCCTATGTCTATCATTCATAGTATGAGAAGGAAGATGATGCACTTTTTATGGTCCGGTAATGTGGACAAGTCAAAGTTTCACTTGGTCAGTTGGGAAAGAATTTATTTACCAAAATATTTTGGGGGGTATCAAGAACTTGTTATTCTTTATCACTGCCTTGAGTCTAAAAATTATGTGGAGATTCATTTTTGGGTAGGGTCTCTGGAAGAACATACTTCATGCTAAGTACCGCAAATATCTCCCTATTGTTCAGTGGATTAGGTACAACAAAAAATATATGTCTCAGGCCTCAAACTTTGCATATGGTATTATGAAGGCCTACCCATGGATGATTTCAGGGCTTGTCTAGAGGGTGGAGAATGTTCAAATGATCCATTTGGGGGTGGATCCATTTGTTGGTGAGGAGGATTTCTACCAACTATCTCAGCCACTTATTAATAAGTTAGCAACCTATGGTTGTTTCATATTAGCACATGTCATGAATTTGATAAATGGCATCCATTGTTACTGGTTTTTTGTAGGTGATCTGGGTTAGGTGAATTGGAAAATGAATGGAATCAATTTATAGCTGGATTAAGTCATCTAGGTATTAGACTCATTGAGGAATATGATTTTCTAGTGTGGGACAAGAACAAAGTTGATGGGGAAATAAATGCAAGATGTTCCTATGATATAATTGATGCAGATTCTGTTGATTCCATGGGAAAGTGGTGTTATAAAAATATTTGGAAATGGAACATACCTCAAAAAATCAAATGTTTCATAATTTGGTTGTGACTGGAGAATAGGATCCTAACTTGGGACAACCTAATCATCAGAGGTTTTGTTGGTCCAAACATGTGTTCTCTTTGCAAACATAATTCTGATTTTGTTAACCATCTCTTTGTAGACTATTTTTTCACCTATTCTATTTGGTCAAAGGTTCTTTCAGTATTACATATTTTTCATGTCTGGAAGGAATTAAATTTTGAAGATAATCTAAGAGCTTGGGTTCAACAATTTCCTCAGCATAAGAAACTTCCATCTTTTGTGTGTTGGGGCATATGGAAATCTAGGAAAATTTGGATTTTTTAAGGTACTTTGATACAGGCTCAAGTGTCCAACATTAAAATTATTAGTTATTACAAATAATACCATACAAAATAGGGGAAAAAAGAAAAAGGTTGTTTCACAGCCTATTTTTCCAACTGAAGGTATTATTGGCTTCTTTGATGGTGCTTCTAGTGCAAGCCATGGTGGATGTAGTATGATGATCAGAGTCTCTAAGAGTGAACAACTCTTATTATGGATGTGTTGTGGTACTAGTTCCAACACTTGAGTAGAGTTGTTGTCTTTGTGGGGTCTCCTACTGTTTGATAAATACATGAATTTTTCTTCACTTCAAATTTTCGGGAATTCCAAATTGGGCCAACAATAGGGATACTCTTCATGTGGAAGTCCTTGATCAATGGTTTGAAAGGATAAATATTCTCAAGGCTTACTTCTCTCATTTATCCTTCACACATATTTACAAGTCCTTCAACCAGTTGGTAAACCAACTATCAAAAAGATCTGTGAATGTAACAGAGGTAATTCTCTTTTATGAATAATTTGAGGATTTCATTAAGGTTGTTGAAGGCTCCCTCAAAGCTTATCAAGTGGCATGTGTTACATGTCCTAAATTGATGTTGTATTTGTCTCTCTCTTGATCGGTTTAGTTTAGTTTTTTATGTTTTTGGTAGGGAACTTTGGTTTTATATTATGATTTTGGTTGACTGTCATGATCTTCTGTATAGACTGTGGACTAGTAGTTTCTTTATGATCCTCCTAAAGGGATGGCAGTTGAGATGTTTCAGAACTATGTTGATTTTGAAATACATACTTCTATATTTTGTAATTATAACTTTGATTCAAGCTTGAATATCAAGTTATAGCAATTTCTATTGAAAAAATAACTTGGGGTTCAATATATCTCAATTGTTTGATTATAATTTTATTTAATTTATTGATGTAGTGCTTATAGGTGTGCATATTAGAATGACATAAAGAAATTAAAATACTAGGGGCATATTGTTTAGTTTTTAAATTTTTTTTATTTTTTCATTTTAAATATTTACTCTAATAATTTTAGCTACAGGGATATGATTAATAAATTCTTAAGTCGCTTTATTTCTTTGAGTAACCTAAGTATTTATTCCAATAATATATGGTTAATATTTATCTCTTAACCTTCCAATACTACATTAATATTTATCTCTTAACCTTCCAATACTACTTAAAAATTGTGGTTTGAGTATTAAAAGTCAAATTAATTAATTAATTATAAATTGTGGTTTGAGTATTAAAAGTCAAATTAATTAATTATATATATATAAAAGAAACTTCTTGGTTTTTTTAATCTTTGGCTTGGTCAATTTTAAAATATTTTTCAATGAAATTTGGAGTGGGCATAGAAGAATATGTCCTCGACATATTGTAGAAATTGTAGACTTTAATTCCAAGTATTGACTATGTGTAAGTCAAAATAAGTTACACATTTATATTTTGCATAAATCATAAAAAGTTTGTATACAAATTCTATATTGGGTGTGGTTACTACAGTGAGATTTTGAACCAATGAGTTTAGAAGCTAAATAAAATAGTAATATATTTAATAATTAATATAAGAGAAGAAGAAGGTATTATAGTAACATAATCTTCAATAACCTAACAAAGAGAGCTCATAGATGAGACTTCAACACAATTGCAAAGAAATCAAGAGAGAATTCAAGTAAAAATATAACCTATGTAATATTTATTAATTGTAGAAATACTTTATCAATGACATTCAAGCTTACATATATAGGTAAGAAAGATAGGCTTAATTACATGCACAAGCATAAAATCTAGTTAAACTTAAGAGAAATCACCCTGAATGGTCGAATGTGCCATCCTTAGGGAGTTTATGTTCCATACAACTGTTGTTAGCATTTAGGGAGTTACACAACTAATTGCTTTGAACTTCTAGTTAAAAGATAGGTTTTTTCTTTATATTTATGTAATGCCCCTCTTGTATAATTTTGTGATGCATAGTCAGGAAGGACTTCATAAACATCCTGAATTTTTTTGGACACATTATGTTGTAAAGTGTGGAACATTATATCTAAAATGATGCTTTGAACATATTATGCTTGTGTGTGCGCGCGCACGCGTACACACGCACGCATTGGTATCAATGTTTTTGAAATATCATGATGAATTATATGATGATTGGATAATGTTGGGTATTTCAATGGTACATGGATTTAAAATGGCATTTATAAATTGTGATCCTATTTTCTATACATTTGATAAATTATAAAAGATTGAAAGGTTCTAAAAAGGAACTTCAAGTATGAGTTGTTCTAGGAAAAGTTAACTTTCTGGTGAGAAAACATAACCATGAAGTCTGCGGAAGTCCACATATCAATGTTGAAGATATAAATTCATCTTTTAGGGATGCAAATGATAAATAATAAGGCCATGAAGGGTACCTTATGTCGGCGTTAATTGAGTTGATTAGATGTCGTAATTTTTATTATTGACATTTTTTAATTTTCAATGTTGTGTAGGAACAAGTTATTAAAATGAGACCTTGCCAACTTGCCAACATAAGGGTGTGGGCCACAACCTGGTCCTCGTAGAGATGGAGAATCTCCTCTTTCAAAAGATCACAATAATAGACTTATGTCATGGAGAAAAGGGCACAAATTCCATATTGTATGCAATATCAATAATAGACTTGTGTCATGGAGACAAGGACGTGGAGTCCATATTGTTTGTGATCTCAATGACATACTTGTGTCATGGAGACAAGGGTGTGGAGTCCAAATTGTATGGTTAGGAAAAGGGTGCATGCATACACAGATACAAAATCCTTACTCCTCGATGATAAATTCTGGTTTCGAGATCACATTAAAACCCTAATGATTGTAATATAATCTTAACAATTCTAAAAACATCGGTTATGGACGAGGGACCACTAAAAGATGGAGACCATGAATCCACTAGAGGGAATGAAGAGAATTGGGTCAGGGCCATATAGAATAATTTAAAGACTTGAGGGGGATGCATTAGTTAGTAATTATCATAAAGTCCTAAATATTATCTCAAACAACTATTGTTTTATTATTATTAATCATTGGATTAAATCCTTAAACCATTCCACTTTGATTAAGAAACTATTCTTTTATTATTATCCATCCTTGGATTAAATCCTTAAACCATTCCACTTTGATTTAACAACTATTCTTTCATTATTAATCCTTGGATTAAACACCTAAACCATTCCACTTTGATTAATTACCTAAAGGGGGATACGTGGGACTTCTCCAAGGTAACGTGGAATACTTGTTGAATGAAATCAAAAGACATGGGTTTAGGTATAAGAAGGGTAACCTTTGAGATTGGAGGGGGAATCATTTGGATGAAAATTATGACAACCTACCGACTCTCTATCCTACATCCCGACTTCGGAAAACAACAAACACAGAACGTCACAAAAAAATAGTCAAAACGTCTATGATATCCTACAACGTCATTATTACGATCTCTGAAGCAACTATGACATAGTTTTACCTCGTCTCCTTTACGTTGTAATATATACAAGGTTCGAAGACTAGATAATCAATAAAACGTTGGTGTTACGCCCTCTAAACGACGTTCGTGACAGCTATGACATAGTTTCACCTTGTCTCCCTTTACATCGATCGAACATCGTAATATAGATAAGGGTCAAAGACTAGATCATCGATGTCATAGCAAATTTGTTGGTAGAACGTTAGAATATAGATGAGGGTTGAAGACTAGGTCATTGATGTCATAGCAACTTTTTCAGGAGGACGTCATAATGGAGATGAGGGTTTAAGACTAGATCATCCATGTGATAGAAAATATGTCAGTAGGATGTTGAAATTATGACGTACGTACTATAATCAAATATTGACTTTTGTTGACTTCCCCTAGTTGACATCAAGATTGGGATATATTTTTGATGTTGCACCCATCATTTGGAAGCTTAGTGTCCAAGACATTCCATATTTTATCCAAGGTTAGAAGTTATAGGATATGGAACTTGCAAAGGTGGTCGATGTAATGGTAGGTGATCTTCTCTTTAGGTGATCAACTCCCATTCTCATTACTTACACATAAGTTGTTGGTTCATATATTGCAACATCTTGCAACTTCTTGTAGGAGTACCATGGTCATGTTTCCCATGGGATGGAGTTAAACCCTTTGGTTCTTCAAAATCCTGTTGATATTAGGAAATAACCTATTACAAGTCGGGTTGAATATTTGGTGTGCATGTTTCCATGACTTTGAGTGCTTGGAACTAACCAATGATACCTAAGTACCCTTTCTTCAAAAATTTCTCCATGTTATGGGATGAGATAGTTTAAGGAGAAATAGGTGCAATTTTGTGGATGTGATGTGTATGCCTATCCTGAATAAAGTTGAGAGAGAGTACCTTGAAATCCATGATGACAAGTCCCAATGGTCAGAGCCATTAAACCCCCAAAACTATGTTGCAACCATCCACGTCAATGGAAAGCATGTGTGTTTTGAGATGGTAGTCACCCATTTGGAGTTTTACATTTTGACAATGATAACCACATTTCATCGTACCCCCATTGGCTATCATAATTTCGAGATTAGAGATGGGGAAGATATAAAAATGGGTTTCTTCACCCACTTGTTGATGAATGAAATTATGGGTGCTACCACTGTTATTTAACACTATGAATTTTTTGTGCTACCACTATCAATTTCAATGTGTGAGGTGTTGAAAATATGGATAAAGCTTGGAGTGGAATTTGGGGTTTCTCCTTAGGGATTGGCATATCAGGAGCATCTTTGACGAGGGGCATAGTACCATCCACTTCTGGTTTAGGTGGAGCTTCCATGGTGTGGTCCTTGAGTGAATCATAGGGGTTTCCTTGTTCCAAACTAAATTCTATTATTTTCATTTATTGCCTCTGAAATATTTTTCATCGCAGTTACAGAAGAGGCCCAAGCGTTGGCATTAAACCATGGCATCTGTGGTCAACATGTGGATTTGTAAAGGTAGTGTGGTTAAGTTACTGGAAGTAGGAGCCATGGGAGGCCCTATATGGGTGGGAAAGGAAGGACGTTTGGGTTGGGAATTGATCTCCAATTCAACTTCTCAATCTCTATCACATGCTTCCAACCAAGTGGAGGGTCGATGCATAAGGACATGGGCATGGATTCCCTCTTTTAGGCTCTTGATGAAACATTCCTAGAAAAAGAATTAGAGATACCTTCTGTGTGGTTTTCCAATTGCTCAAATGTTGTAATATAGTCCAAACAACACTAGTTTAGCACAATTTGGTCAACCTTCCCAAGTAGTGAGTGTCTCAATCAAAACACTTATGAATGATCTTCACAAATTGGCTCCAATGGACATAACAATGATAATATTTTTGGTCCCATTGCCACCATTTCCATCATTCAGAATCTAAATATAAAACCCTAACTTTCAACTTATAAAGATCATCTTTAATGTCATGGAGGGAAAAATAATGTTCCATTTGGGTAACCTAACCCAAGGTATCTGATCCATCAAATTTGCAATGTCAATATTTGGAAAGTTATGCCATTAAGCTTTATCTTCAAACCTGAGTGAGGATATGTTTCTGGAAAAAAAGTGTGAGCCTAATTTTTCAGTTCGAGAGGCTTCATAGGTGGGATCCTCATGTTCTTAGACATATCCAACATGTTGAGCTATAACATCCATCATCATCCTATCATTCACCCGCTCGTTTTTTATCTTATCCACTAACTACTACAAGGAATGAAGCATGGCTTGTATGGTGTCCATATTGACTTGGGGGGTATTTTGGTTTCTAGCCTCTAGTTCACCATGGTTTCTTGGGTTGATTTGGTTTCCCTAGTTGCACTGGTTCTATGTTTTTATCATTGGTGTTGAATGGTACGAGTTTCGGGTCCACACAAAAAGGGTTAGAAGAGATGTATATCAAATTTATCAGCATGAAATAAGGATAATGATGAAATAGGTCAAAAATAAGGGTTTTTTTACCACCAAAAAAAGGTTCTTAGATATATATATCAAAATGATTATCATGATGCAATGATTATCACAAATAAGGGTTTATCCCCCCCCAACTTAAAAAAAAAACTCTAATAGGGGTATTTATCCCTTTCAAATATTATTATGTTGACATAATTTCCAAATTCTTGCTAGATGCAAAGATGTAGGAACTTTGCATGGCCACCCATAGAGAATCTAGTTGTTGCACTGACTACTCTAACAGAATGAAGAGTTTTTACTAATAGGTTGCAGATACAAGGGTTAATAGGGTCCCGAAGACAAAGGGTTGTCAGGTACTATAGCTCTCTGATATGCATGCGGGGTCTAACAATAGTACTTAACCCAATATCTTAGGGCACTAACTAAGGAGGCTCAACTATGCCCTTAATCGTACTACCCGATGACCCATGTACACAAGAATATAATTCTTTGTGATGTGCTTGATGCCACTATAGAAAAAAGATAGTCGATTCAATGCTCTACAACTAGTTTCAAGTAACCTAGGGGACTTCCAATATACCTAAGGGTATGTGGAAGTGAGATTATGTGTGCAAGTGTTGTCTAATGTGGTACTACTCGAAGAAGTACCAATAGGAGTTACATCGATGTCCACCAATTGTACCAACCAAGGGTACAACATGAGTAAGTACCAGTTGTATTTTCTACATGTATTGTTCCCTAGCCACAGGTTTACCCGTTGAACGATAGATCTATGTGGTTATTTAAAAAATCCATAACACATCTCTAGCCTAAAAAACAAATATGAAATATCAGAGGTGTACTAGATGAGGAATGTGGATCTGATACCATCTGTAGTGTTATTTAGCCTTGAAAATTAAAACAACATAAAATGTACGGAGGTTAAGATGAATTAAACCATAATTTATAGAGCATAACAAGAAACATTAGACAATAGAAAGACAAATAGGGTAGGAAATAAGATTTATATAATGAAAATAACTTCGAGAAGAAATGTTCATAGGCCTCTTGAGGTATGGAAACCTTTCACTTGAGTAGAGATCCATTACAACAACTCTTAACAAACTTCTTCATAGCCTTGTAGCTCTTTAAATAGGCTTCCCGGATACGAAATCCTAGCTGCTTGACATGGTCAAATAATTAACAAGTACCAACTTTCTAGTGGGTCTCAATTAATAAAGAGACCTTTTTTACATTGATTGTTGACCACTAAATTACTTGGCCTTATTTCAAAGAGATGGCTGTATGCAGAGTATGACTAAATCCTAAAGTAAGGAAGGTTAGGGTAAGACCCTAATAGGGTGAATACATCAATCACGTGACACACACGGAAAACACAATGGACACAAATTGGCCTTGGAAAACAAAATGGACACAAATTGGCCTTGTGTCAGGTTCTCACATTGTAGGTTTTTTGTTGGGAGTGGCCCAAATGACACAGTTTTGGAAGCAAAGTACAAATAGAAAATTTTTGGCGAAGCGCAGTCTAGGTAAAGTGCAATGGAAATGCGAAGTCTGAGCATAGCATAGTTTTGATAATGCACAGTTCCATCACAACAGCTATTTTTGGTAATAAAGCACAAAGTAAGGGAAGGTCAAACAACGACCTATTTTTGGTAAGCGACTCCATTACTCCTGGGAGTTGGGTAAGGAGCGGCGTGGAATTGGTGGAAAGCGACTTGTCTCCTTAGTACAAACTAAGGATCAAGGCAGCATGGGCAGTGGAAGTCCCTTAGAAGAAGAGTGGTGGATCGTGAGTGATAGAAGGGGTAGAGCAGCTGAAAGGGACCTGTCAGTTGGCAGTCAGAGCCATTCTTCCAGAGTTGCGGCCGTCAGAAGAAGCATCAGAGCCAGAGGTGATGCACAAAGGCAGCAGAAGTCCGATGAAGCAGCGGTCGATGGTGACAGGCCCAAGTAGTGGGATAATTGCACCACCCGCAGGGGATTTTTGGATACGATAGGAATCATTGCCCACTCTCATTGTAAAGACATGACCTTCGAGCACGATCTATAAAAGGGGCAATTGTGTAAGGGAAGGGTTGATCTCTGATTAAACTGTATTGATATTTTTGTGATATTGTTAGACATTGATCTTTGTTGATAATCATTGTAAGAGTCTCTGCAGCTGTGTGTGCAAAGACCCATTATAGAGAGAAAGAGGCTCTGCAGCTCTGTGCACAGAGGCCTACTATAGAGAGAAGAGTCTACAACTAAGTGCGCAGACGGGAACTATTAAACCCTTCCCATTAATATCAACAACAGTTCTCGTGGATGTAGCTCTCATCCTGGGGGTGAACCACATAAATACTTGTGTTATGTGATTGAATGTGTGATTGTGTATGTTTTGCTTAAGTTACATTCATACTTATATTTACGTGTATTCTCACTTTCATAAATATATGTTCATATGTTGATGAATGAGAATAATATACTAAGTCTTGAACACATGTGGTAGAATGAGCAAGTGATTATGAATACATTGAATGCATGAGTATTTGGGTAAACACTAAGTCAGTGAAGTCTTTATATGTGCAATTCCCTAGAAGCACAGTCTTGAAGTTGCGTTGTGCATTGTATTTCTTCATATTGTGTGAATGTGTGAAGTGCGCATTTCCGTAAGTGCGCAGTAACCACCGGTGTATGCGAAGTCGGAAGGACTTCGCTCACATCAGTTCCATAACCGCGCATCACCTGATTATAGAAATTTGCTTCTGTAATCCCCCATATCTTCGCCTCAGGTGAGACCTCAGTCTGTTCGCATACTGTTGCCGAAAGGGCCAGTGAAGAAGTGGCATTGTTGGCCCCATAACTGCGCAGAACCTGGGTCTATAAGAGAAATTTAAGTAAAGAATTTGTAAGCCAACAAATGGTTCCGTTTCCGCGCTTGAACTGGTGATGTGTTTAGAATATTGGAATCCCAAGAGGATAGAAATACAGAATTGGGTGGATAATACAGAAAAGGAGTTTGCAAGAAAGGAGAACAGACATCTGCGTTTCTCTGAAATTGAGTGGTTGCAAAGATAACTATATTCCGATATTTACGAAGTTTTCTTCTCATTCTTCAGCAACGATCTGTATCAGTGGCTAGCAAGACTAGCAGAGCGGAAAAATTTCTATCAAGGTGGAGAACTTACATATTGGACTCCGGAACTAATTCAAAGACTCAAAGCAGTGGATAGCCCGATCTCAAGAGCAGTGGACTTTTGGCTAGATAGTATACTAGAGGGCTACGTGACAGAATTTGTTGTGGACACTCAGAAGTATTACAATGCAACTGAGGCCTATTTCTTCAAAGGATTCATAGGCAAGTACCTAAACAATCTCAGTCTGTATATTAAAATGTTGTTAGCAGAGAAAGGTGTCTTAAGAATGCAATAAAAGCACTAGGAAATTGCATCTGTAATGTTCAGTAATACATACAGCGACACTGAAGAAGATACCTACACATTAATAAGTGGTAAAAGATATAAGTATAATAGCAAAAAGAGGTTCAAAGAACACGAACCTCGCACCTCTTTAGAGACTGAGTTATGAATTAATAGGGATTCATATCAAGCTGAGACTGATAGCGAAGTAGAACCTAGAGCAACTCCCTATCAGCCTATTACTCCACAGAAACCTCAAGTTGAAGACTGAAATACTACTAACTCACAAAATAACATTAGTAGTCGCACCGCAGGAGCAATTACTCAGAGCATTCCAAGTAGTAGTATCCCTAACACAATGCAGAATACTACACCACCTAGAAGAAGAATGATAGATGACATCAAGCTGTCGATATTCAAAGGAACTGGTCTTGAGGACCTAGAGCAACATTGGTTTCTTTTCAAAGCCGTGTGGAACGTTAAACAGGTAGAAAATGATGCTATTAGACAAGCGCAGTTAGTTACAACATTCAAGGACAGAGCCTTGAATTGGTTTATGAAATATTATATTCGACAGAATAGGACTCTAGTGGATATCAGACTTGCGTTGATCAAAGAATTTAAAAAACCTAAGTCCGAGTTACAGTGTATCACAGAGCTCAAAGAGATTAAGCAAAAACCCAGCGAGTCAGTGTGGGAATTTGACCAGAAATTCAAAGCATTGCTAGACCAAGTTAGTTTTTACATCGCACCGCAACAACACCAAGAGTGGTTCATAGCTGCGTTGTTGCCACACATCAGGTTTCCATTGATGCAACAAAAAGTTACTTCACAGACAGAGGCTCTAGAGATTGTGATGAAACTAGATGCTTCACCCATCGAAGAGAGTAATGCAGGTATGGTTCAGAAACAGGTCTAGTTAGCAAACCGGACACTACAACTATAAGACATGAAGAAAGGGAAAGAAACCAAAGAAGAGGTCTGGTGTACAAAATGCAAAGGCGAAGGACACCCTAAGGAACTTTGTCCTGTATTTAAAGATTACATCGTTAGTGGAGCACCAAACCCACTAAACCAACAACAAGGACCTTGGTGCAAGATCTATCAATGTAGAGGACATCAGCCAGAAGACTGTTACCTGATTCAGAAATATGTATAAACACCAAAGAACTTATACTGCATGTTCTGTAAATCAGTGGGTCGTGATGATAGCCACTGTAGGGCATACGAACTTATGATAGAAAGGAAACACGATGTCTACAGAGTGCAAGGAGAAACAGATAATAACAATGAGAATGCGTAGTATGACCAAGGCGCGTATAGGGGACATGGTGGATTCATAGGAAGAGGACAAAATGTTGGACAAGGACAAAGAAGAGGCAGAGGTTAGATAGTATGATATAACTGCGCTCAACCTGGACATTTATCCAGAGATTGCACAAATGCCTATACAACTTGTAAATATTGTAATTCATTTGACCACGTCATTGAAGAATGCCATGTTCTGCAAGAAAAAATGCAGGAAAGAAGGAAAGAGGGACAAAATCAAAATGTACAGATGATCGCAGCAGAAAAGAGGAATACATATTGTAACAGCAATACTGTGACGCGAAGTGGAGCTACCACAGGCGAAGATCGAAGAACTGAAGGAGCTTCGACTTCTGAGGATTACCACGCTACGCAGAAGCCTACTAAAGGGGCTTGGATAAGAAAAGCGACTGGAAAGAAACCTAAGTTTAACCTGCACAAAGAGAAAGAAGTATTCATGGACGCAAGGGAAACTTTTAAAGAGCCAGCACTTGTAACTCCAAGAATCCAGTTGTGAAGTGAGACCGCACCTGTGAGGGATATGCCAGCCTCATATGATCAATCATGCACTGCAACAGACCCGGTGAGTCCTGTTGCGCAGCTTTTATAGAGCTTCCTGAAGTTATTAAAACATGAGAATGCCTTATCAGAACTACAAATCTTGTTGAGTCATTATGAACATCGCAATGTGGTGAATGAAACACACAGAGTGGTTCATCATATTAAGAGTCACAAGAGAACCGGCAGAGAAATGAGATTCACTGCACAGATCGGAGAATTTGAAATGGATAATATTATCCTTGATTTAGGCTCAGAAGTGAATGTCTTGACGAACCAAACATGGGAACAAATGGGGAAACCAACGTTATCATGGTCACCTATACAGTTGAGACTAGAAAATCAACAAAAGTTTATACCCTTTGGGTGATTATCAAGTGTCCTAGTTGACATTGATGGAGTGTGAAGTCATGCAGACTTCGTGGTTATTGAAATTATCGATGACAATAACCCATATCATGCACTAATGGGGATAGATTGGGCGATTGATAACCTCACGATTATCAATTTGAAAAAGAAAGAGATGATATTTGAAGGAAAATATATTAGGGTCATCACACCATTAGACCCTGCATAAGGACCCAGATACACTGAACCTATCAGAGAAGAATGTCGAGCTCAGGATCTAGATCATATCTACAATATGACGGAAAATAAAGCATACTACGTCAACCCAACGGATGATGAAACCTTGAGTTGGCAATGTGATAGTTCTTGCATATCAGACTCAGAAGTAGGACTGGAGAAATGGAAAAGCAAAATGAATGAAGTATTAGTAAGAAGATGTGTGCAGCTCACTAGATCACTGCGCTAGATCGGCACAGAGGTAAGTCCCATCCCTTGTTATGATGGTTTGAATAACATTCATTCATTTTTTCAAGAGTATACTATATCAGTTTCAGATGAATATAAGTTAACTGCATTAGATACAGCACTGCATGCCACACCTGCTAGATGGTGGGCTACGCATAAGCATAATCTAACAACATGGGAACAATGTAAGCACATGATGCAGATTAGATTTGTAGATTAGACTAACTATGTACAGGTGAAGTACAATGGACAAACTGATCCTAGGGATCACATAGATCTTTGCACGAAAGCATGGACGAAGATACCGCAAGAAGAATGGGTCCATCACTTTGTACATACACTGGAGCATATTCCACAGAACCGATACACATATACAAAACTTTGTAGAGAGACAGTGGAATAGTCTGCCATGAATAAGAATTTCACTGCAACTTTCAGCTTTGAGGACGAATCCCCAAGTATAAATGAGGCATTACAGGTTATCAGAAAGAAGATATTAAGTGACACATCAACACCTGTGTATCAACAAGCAAAATGGGAAAGACAGATAGAACATGCCCTGGAATTTTATAACTTCGTATTAGACGAAGATGAAGAGGAAAGTGAAGAAGATGATGATTTGTGCAACGTTAACATACCTGAATCAGAAGGACAACGCGAAGTTGAAGGACCACCATTGGAAATCCCAAATCTGAGTGATCCTATGAAAACTTGAAAAGTAAACATTGGAACTACTGACGAACTAAAGTTTGCTTCTATAGGCGATTACTGGGATGAGGAAACGGTTGCACAGATAGCGGATTTACTACACAAATACGAAGACTTATTTCCAACAAAGTTTTCGGAAATGAAAGGCATTTGGGCGACTTGGGAATCATGAAGATACCTCTCAAGCCAGATGCAAAGCCCATAAAACAGAGACCTTATCGACTTAATCCAAGGTACAAAGAAAGAGTAAAAGCAGAATTGGATAAGATGCTCGATGCAGGAATCATTGAACCGGTAGAAGAGTCGGAATGGATAAGTCCCATGGTTATCTAGGAAAAGAAAACAAAAGGTGAAATTAGGATCTGCGTAGATCTGAGAAAGTTGAATGACGCATCGCTCCATGATCCATTCCCAACTCCATTCACAGATGAAGTACTAGACAATGTTGGAGGGAATGAGGCATATTCTTTCACTGACGAATTTTCGGGATATCATCATATCCTAATAGATACATTATATAGGAACAAGACCACATTTGCCATTGAATGGGGCTCATTCCAGTACATAGTTATGCCCTTTGGACTCAAGAACACACCTACTATTTTCTCCAGAGTGGTCATTGCTGCATTTAAGGATTTTATCCATAAATTCTTAGAGGTATATTTTGATGATTGGACAGTATTCAGATTACTAAAGAACCATTTTTCCAATTTAAGACTGACGTTAGCGAAGTGTTGACAACATCAAATCTCCCTGAACTTGAAGAAAAGTGTTTTCTGTGTTCCCTATGGAATTCTGCTTGGACACATTGTTTGCAAACAGGGATTGATGGTTGATGCAACAAAAATCGCAGTTATTGTCAATTTGCCAGCACCAAACTCAGTAAAGCAACTGCGCACCACGTTGGGACATACAGGTTACTATAGGAAATTCATTAAAGGATATGTGAAGATAACTGTGCCTATGGAAAAGTTGTTGAAAAAAGAAGCAAAGTTCGTATGGACGGAGGACTGACAGCAAGGACTAGACACATTGAAAGAGAGGATGGTAACTGCGCCTATCTTAGTTTTTTCGGATTCGAGTAAGTCATTCCATGTGCATGTAGATGCTTCATCCATCGCAGTTGGCATTGTGCTAGCTCAACCAGGTGAGGGAGGCATCGACCATGCTATCGCATTTTCAACCGCGAAGCTGTCCTCATCGGAAAAGAACTATACCGCGATAGGAAGAGAAGGATTAACTATGGTGTACGCACTGCAAAAGTTCAGACACTATTTGTTGGGTGCGCACTTCTCTATGTTTACTGACCATTCGGCTTTGAAATACCTGGTCAATAAACCAGTGTTAGGGGGAATAATTTGCACATGTTTGTTACTCTTTCAAGAGTATGACTTTGAAATTGTTGTTAAGCCAGGAAGACTGAACTCAGGACCTGACCATCTTTCGAGAATTGAGTTAGGCGAAGAACCTACCAACCTGGAAGATAATATACTAGAAGCGCAGTTGTTTTCTATCCAGATAGCAGATGATTATTACAAGGACATCATAGAATTCCTGACTATAGGTTTGGAACCTACAGAATTTACTACATAGCAAAAGAAACAACTGGTAGTTAAAGCAACAGAATTCACCATAATTGTAGGACAATTATACAAGCTTGGACCGGATGAAGTACTGCATAGATGTGTGCTAGAACACGAGAAACCATTGATACTCACTGAAGCACACTCAGGGGTGTCAGGAGGCCATTACGTAGGAAGAGCTACTATGCAGAAGATCTTAATAGCAGGACTATGGTGTCCTACACTCCACAAGGATTCGAAGGAGCACTGTTGTAGTTGCGATATTTTCCAGAGAACGTGAAATCCATCTCGCAGATATGAAATTACATTCAGGCCACAGTTGACATTGCAATCCTTTGATAAATGGGCTATTGATTTTGTGGGACCTATAAACCCACCAGGAAAGTGAACTGGTTCGAGATACATTATCACAGCTACAGACTATCTAACCACATGGGCAAAAGCAAAACCAGTGAAGGACTGTAGCGCAGTTACTGCCGCGTGGTTCATTTTTTAGAACATCCTCACCAGGTTTGGATGTCGAAAGATCCTAATGAGTGATCAGGGAACTCACTTTCTGAATAGAACTATTGAAGCCCTGACTGGGAATTTCAGATCTATCATTACAAGAGCACACCATATCATTCACAGGCCAATGGCACCATTGAAGCATTTAACAAAGTATTGGAAAATGCACTAACCAAAGTATGTAATATAAATAGAGGTGATTGGGACCTGAGAATACCAGCTGTGTTATGGGCATACATGAAAACTTGCAAGAAGTTGACAGGCCATACACCTTTCAGACTAGCATATGGACAGGAAGCTGTGATGCCAATGGAATATATAGTACCAAGTCTAAGAATTGCAGCTTTCACAGGCATGACAGATGATGAGACAATGGAAGAAAGGCTACTACACTTGGTTGGCTTAGAAGAAGATCGCTTTATTGCACGATTTCACCAACAAGTGCAGAAAGACAGAGAAAAAAGCATGGCATGATCGCCATATCAAGTACAAGTCTTTCCAGGTAGGAGATCTTGTTCTCCTCTATGATAACAAATTCATGAAATTTCCTGGAAAGTTTAAGATGCATTGGCTAGGGCCATATATTGTCAAGTATGTTACTAATGGTGGCATAGTTCAGCTAGCCACATTAGCCGGATAAAACCTACCAGGTCTGATTAACAGAAGTAGACTAAAACCCTACAAGGATAGTCCTACTTCACTCGACCCTTGGTGATCAAAAGCGAAGAAAATTCTAAGTGTAGTTGAAATTGGACACTAAGACTGTAACATTAAGAGTCTACACGCAATGTTTGTAAAATTTGAAGTGGTTAAAGGTAGCAAAGTCGTACTACGCCGCACAAGAAGAAAGTTGAAATGCAAAGTACTAGAACACTCGCGCTGCGAAGTTCAGAACAAGAAAGGAATAATGCACAGCTAACCTCGAGATTCACCTGTGCCAGCTACTAGAAAGGATCTGCACTACATAAATAGATGTACAGAAAGAAAGGACAATGTGCAGTGAATTGTGCATATCACAGAACCGCCAGCGCAGTTCGACGGAAAAGATAACCGTCGCAATTGTCGGTCGGTTAGTAAGCTATTATCCAGAATGTCTGCACCGACAAAATCCCACATTTAAAGAAAATATTTTCCATTTGAGTATAATGAATGATGGAAAAGATCGAGATCTTATCAAGATCCAGAACTAGACATGGCAGTTAATGCCTGATTTAACTATTAAACAGCTTGGTGGCACCGACAGATCTCAACATTTAAAGAAATATTACCTGATCAGATATAATTAATAACAGAAAAGACTGAGATCTCAGCCGAGATCTGACCAAAGGACACAGCATTCAATGACCAATCAACCGGTAACCAGCGAGTTTCAGGCCAGCAGTGTCTATAAATAGTTATCAGCTAAGCACTTGCCTATCGTCATTTTCTATCCTCCCTTTGTATGCATTCTGACTCTAACAGTAAGCACGTCGAGCGTTCAGCGAGTGAATGAGCGAGCCATTCACCATCGACGAAGTTCTGAGAATATTCAGAAAATCAGGTCTACAAGGAGTAATGTCGACACCTACCCAAAAGCCTGTAGCAGAGAAGGGCACATCATCTCAAATCTCCATAAGGAATACTGTCGAGATGAAGAAAGACAAGCACTTGGCCAAAGAACAGGAAAGGCCAAAGGCAGTGAATGCGCCCAAGCCACTGCCACCAGCAACACCTCGTGAGCAGCCAATTCATCTCGTGCATGACTATATTTCACCGCGATGAGATGATGCACCAATTATTGATCTTGAGAAGAATGTCCAATACGAGATCCCATTGCCATCGATCTCGAGTCATGTGAAGGTTGAAGGAAACCTATTAGGGAAATTGTAGGATTGCAAGTTTGTAGATTGTGACTTGCTGGAAGGGAAAGAGTCCAAGCCAAAAATATACCCATAGTTTCAGCCTGACTAGTATATGCATCGCCAAGTTGATGAGAAGTCAGGCACCCAAACTCTGCATGTGCAGGGATGGCTTAAAGCGTTAGAATAGTTCAGGTTTCTCAATTTACTGCGCATCCCACATTTCGATAGTAGTTCGGAGCTCTCTGCAATAGTGCACACTTTGCTCTCATGAACGTACCCAAGATATCTATGGTTGGATCGGAGAATTGATATAAACATCGATTTGATATATGGGATCACACTGTTAAACAAGAGAGGCGCAGATCCTGCAAATGAGTTTGTAGGGAAAATGCAAGATAAAGAGCTTGCCTTAAGGATGAAAGAAGAATTTGGCTTTCTAAAAGTAAAACGTGGCTTTACTACAACCCCTCTCCAGGACGATGGTACACGATTCACAGTTCAGCTCTTAGCGGGGAAAATACTGAGAAAATGTCGACCAGTAGAGGTGTCGACCGCGGCAGTCCCCCTCGCTTCACAAGCAAAGAACGGAGCTCCATATAACTGGGCAAAGTATTTGTTGAATTAGTTCTTGGACAATGTCCAAGAAACTCAAGAGAAGGGGACCGCATTCCATTATAGTTGGCTCTTAGTGCTAATTGCGTTCGTGGGCTGGAAAGAGCCGGTTTTCTACTAGGGACTTCCATTCTTCACGGGAGAATGCTGGAGACCGCATTTTGCTAACTTGTGGGAAAATGCGAAGTTCGATAGCCAGCAGAAAAATAACGAGATGTTTTACACATATTATGAGTAGCTGTGCGATGTTATTCAGCGAACACCGCACATCTCCCAACAAGTGACAAATGCGTACAGAGGGAAGCTCAGGTTTAGGGCCGATATGGATTCCACATACATTCAGCCAAGGGATGATGCAGAGATAGAGTTATGGTACCTAGGGTTCTATCAGCTGGATGCTGTCAAAATAGACCAGATGATGGAAGATTAGCCACCAGAATGGAAGGTGGACCAACCAATGGATGTCAAGTCCACCTCTGAGGAAGTCAAATATGCGAACATGGAAAAGGACAAGGACACAGAAAATGCATAGAAGGACGAGGCTGAAGGACAAGATAAAGGAAAGAGGAAAGCGACTAAAAGTATGGGATCAATGAATGTGCATCGAAAGAAGCACAAATGCACTAAGTCGAAGCTACAACCAATACTGCATGAAGATGACTACGAGAGCATCGCAGTAAAGGTACATGAGTAATGGGAAGATACACTTGCTGTGAAGAAAGCTACAAAAGATGAGGCACAAGCAAGCCTTGTTCAGAACCTCGAAGCAATAAATACCACGGTTGCGAAGATCGGACAAGTCCAGCAGGACTTGGTTTGAGATTCAGATTATGAGGGAAGGTCAGGTGTTTCCAACAGGAGGAAGAGGCAGTCACCTGCTTTGAACTTGCAACCTCGACTGGTACAGATCGAGCCATCGAACATTCTATTTCGAAATGATCGACTGGTCGAGGAAGCAAGGCAATTGGAACACCTCGACCTCAATGTCGGGATGTTACCAATTGAGGACCTGCACAATCTCCACATGACGGTCGTGGAGGAAATTCAAGAAAGAGGCCTCGCCTCCCATGATCAGACTATCAAGCTATAGAAGAGCTACGACGAGCTCAAACTTGAATCATACGACGAGCTCAAACTTGAATCAGCCCAAAGCAGCAGAGAACTGTCCAATGTATAGGAGAGGAACCGCAGGCTGAAGGAAATAGTGTCGGCAGTCTGCACCAAAATTCTGGAGTGCAAGGAAGAGCAGGAGGTTGAAGACACTATAATCAAGATTGGGGATAGATTCGAAACTCTTACAGCTATGATGATGGACATGGAGATCTCCTATAAAGAAAAAATGGCAGACTTAGAGTCTCAGCGACCTAGCACCCCTCTAGACGATCACGTAGCTCTAAGTGAAGAAGTGAAGGCCGCAATAGGAAGCATCTCTGCCGAAGTAGCGAGATGTTAGGATCTGCTACAGACCCCACTATAATGCTGACTGCATTGTAGGAATATCCAGACCTTCAGAAGTTGCAAAACGATCTACAACAAAAGCAGCAGGAGCTTGACGCCATGAATGCAAAAATGAAAAAAAATTCGCCAAGGCAAAGGATACAAAAGTTTGCGGAGGAAAAATAGCTGCAGAAAGAACTAAAAGTGCTCAGGGAAAGAGAGGTTTTTGCTTCTGTGAAGTTGCAGCCCATGGAGAAAGAAGCGCTCGCGTTGATGGAGCACATTAACGAAAAGTTCATAGAAATTTAGTCCACAGAGGGCACATTGAAAGAGCAAGCCCAAGAACAAGTCTCGCAGGCAATGCTGGGGACCATAAAAGAATTTTAGCATGAGGTGAAGGAAATAGTTGCAAAGCTCAATGCTACTTTGCAAAACTTCACTGCAAAGTTGAGTACCTCTGGAGGTGCGCAGCCGAAGTTGTCGAGCGGAAGTGGATCATGGACGACCCACGAGTAAGTGTTAGGGGATTGTTGGGCGTCGCCCAAATGACAAAATTTTGGAAGCAAAGTCCAAATAGCACAGTTTTGGCGAAGCGCCATCTGGGTAAAGCGCAGTGCAAATGCGAAGTCTTAGCATAGCGCAGTTTTGATAATGCGCAGTTCAAGTACAAAAGTTATTTTTGGTAATAAAGTACAAAGTAAGGAAAGGTCGAACAATGACCTATTTTTGGTAAGCGACTCCATAACTCCCAGGAGTTGGGTAAGGAGCGTCGCGAAAGTGGTGAAAAGCGACTTGTCACCTTAGTAAAGAATAAGGATCAAGGCAGCATGGGCGGCGAAAGGTCGTTAGAAGAAGAGTGGTAGATCGACAATGACAGAAGGGGTACAGTGGCTGAAAAGGACCTGTCAGATGGAAGTTAGAGTCGTTCTGCAAGAGCTGCGGCCGTCAGAGGAAGATTCAGAGCCAGAGGTGACGCACAAAGGCGGCAGAAGTCTGTTGAAGTAGCTGTCGACGGTGACAGGACAGGGTAGTGGGCTAACTGCACCACCCGCGGGGGATTTTTGGGTACGATAGGAATCGTCTCCCACTCTCATTGTAAAGATGTGACCTTTGGGCATGATCTATAAAAAGGGAGTTTGTGTAAGGGAATGGTTTATCTCTTATTAAACTATATTGATATTTTTGTGATCTTGTTAGACATTGATATTTGTTGATAATCATTGTAAAAGGCTCTGAAGCTGTGTGCACAGAGACCCATTATAGAGAGAAAGAGGATGTATAGCTGTGTGCGCAGAGGCCTACTATAGAGAGAAGAGTCTGGAGCTGATTGCACAAACTGGAACTATTGAACCCTTCCCATTAATATCAACAATAGTTTCCGTGGATGTAGCTCCCATCCTAGGGGTGAACCACATAAATACGTGTGTTATGTGATTGAATGTGCAATTGTGTATGTTTTGCTTAAGCTACATTCATACTTATATTTACATGTATTTTCACTTTCATATATATATTTTCATATGTTGACGAATGAGAATAATATACCAAGTCTTGAACACACGTGGTAGAATGAGCAAGTGATTGTGAATACGTTGAATGCATGAGTATTTGGGTCAACACTAAGTCAATGAAGTCTGTGTATTTGCAATTCCTTGGAAGTGTAGTCTTGAAGTTGCGTTGTACATTGTATTTCTTCATATTGTTTGAATGTGTGAAGTGCCCAGTTGCGTAAGTGCACAGTAACCACCGGTATATGTGATGTAGGAAGGACTTCGCTCACATCAGTTCCATAACCGCGCATCATATGATTACAGAAACTTGCTTCTGTAATCCCCCATAGCTTCGCCTCAGGTGATACCTCAGTCTATTCGCAGACTATTTCCGAAAGGGCCGGTGAAGAAGTGTCGTTGTTGGCCCCATAACTGCACAAAACCTAGGTCTATAAGAGAAAGTTAAGGAAAGAAGTTGTAAGCCAACAATTTTTAACAATGGGATCATAAAATAAATGGAAAGTATACAAACAAATTTAACAAAATTATTTAAAGCATTTATTAATTCTCATCCATGATTCCACACATAATTTAGAATTGCATATAAAATTTGGAATATCTCAGGTTTACATTATTTGTCTTATTTTTCATGTTCAACTTCTCTTCTCAACATTCATTTCCATTGTAAATTAGGTATTCCACATTCACTTATACTTTGTATATGGTCCATACTCATGTTATTTTTTCCTTGGCTCTAGTATCCTATGTTTTCATAAACATTCTTCCTCCTTTATACTCCTCCTCCTCTTGGAACTCTTCACTTTGGAATTTTCCTTCTCTTCTTTCTCTATCTCAAGAGTCAATTTCCTCAAAAGAAACTATGTACTTATGTAACCTACTATCTCTTTCATGAATCCAACTTGTTTTCCCTCAAATCTAACTTAATGTACATTCTTCTTCCTATCTTCTTCTCCATGACCCTTGGTTTGTGAGCCAACTCAACTCCTCCTTGATAATGATTCATCTTCTCCATTGATTGGCTTGACATGCTTGCCACCTCCATGACCTTTTGGCTTCATGTGCCAACATTTGTTGATTTGATTCTAGGATGCAAATCAGAGGACAAATCCAAAATGCAAACTAGAGGAAAAATTAAGCACATTATACTAATTAAGATGTGGGGTAGAAACAAGCATAAAGTTGTTGAAAAATATTGAATAAGATTGGAATAAATAAAATAGAACATTATAGTAATATTTGTATTGTATAAATGTGTTGTGTGCTTTGTGAATGAAAGCATGCAAGAGAAAAGAGAGTGACTAATTCTCATGGGCTTGTTAGGATATTTAGACACTTAGGAGTTAATTAAGATCAACTTGTGTAATAGATCCATTAGGTAAAGTGTGTTTCCTTAGTATGCATTTGTAAATATTTAAATCCGGCGGTCACGATATGTTCTAGACATAGAGTGATCCGACAACTCAACTTCTCTTAGATCATGCCTACCCTTGATCCGTGGCTTAACACCCGATTGGTCCATGATCTCTATTTAAAGAGCATGGAGGGTCATTGGAAAGTTGATCGATTATGAGAATCTCATTTATAACTTTCTTTCTTTTGCATAATAAATTGCTCCGTAGAAGCTATTTGGTCGAGGTCGTGGAGTGTTTCCCTCTCAAGGGTTTAAGCCACGTCAAAACATTGTGTGTTGATCTGTGATCTGTTTGTGTGAAGTGGTTTCTCTAGGTGTTCGGTCTGTTGGGAGTACCCTTAGTACCCGAACATGGTATCAGAGTTTTTATGAAGAGCCGCTTCCGGTTATGATCTAGATCTTGAACTGGTGTTGTCGAAACTTGAAAGGGTTTTTGGTTATGTAATTTATGTGCATTTTTGGGCCGTGGGAGGTGTTCCATTGCGTCCAGAGCACCGTTTCCATTAGGAAATAGTTTTTGTTTGATCGAAAACAGTTTTCGGTTGCTTTAGAAACGCGTATTTCATTAGATCTGAAGGTATAATGTTACGGTGACGCTTTTTTATTATTTTAAAAAATATTTCATATTTTATCAGTTTTTATTATTAGATTTTTTTAGTTTGGGATTGTTTATTTCCCTATCTGCGTATTCTCTTTGTCGTGCACCTTGTGCGATCTCGGCGAATCAGAAACAGAAAGGGAAAGGGTTTTTCTCGGCTGCATATGCTCTTTGCCGTGCACCTTGTGTGATCTCGACAAATCAGAAACAGAGAGAAAACGTAGACTTTCTAGGAAAGCTAACGAGATCTAACCCCAAGAGTTTGGAAAAAGTTTTTTTTTGTTCGGTTTGTGGTGTGATTTGTAGGAAAAGAGGAAAGCACGGAAACCGAGAGAGAAGAGTAGAAAAAAAAAAAAAAAAAAACCCTTCCTCCTTCCCTTGTTTTACGTACCATTTTACATTAACTCACTTGGTTCAAAGTTGTTTTCTTCCTTAATAGGTCTTGAGTTCAAGTCTTATTATGTTACTTTTAAACAAAGTGCATGCAATTTCTAATTTTAAGTTACTTTATTGTAAAAGTGCATCTCACTTAATAATAAAAATAAAAATAAAAAGTGAGTCACTTAAGTTCTTTTTTTTGCTGCACTATTTAAAGTAACATCATTGTAAAAGTGAAAATCACTTATTTTACAAAAGTGATTCACTTAAAGCAACTTTCTTGTAAAGTGATTTTCAAAGGTTCATCTTGGGAAGAGGGGGGTTTTGTTTTTAGCTGGACATTCTCTATCTGTCACATCACTATTGGGGACATCTTCAACATTTTCTTTGTTCAAGCATAACTTCATCATACAGAGTCAGTTTTCAGTGCCGTTTTTTTAAAACCTCCTATTTTTTTGGGCTCATCACATCCAAACTATTGATTTCTGTTTTTACTGCCATTAATTTTACAAAATGGCCTCCCCTTGTGATATTCTACTTACCAGTTCTAACTATTTCTCATGGAAATATCATATGGAGGATGATCTATGAAGTAGGGGACTTTTCATAATTACCTCAAGGAAAGAAATAGAACCCACTGATGATGATAAGAAAATTAAATGGGCAAATAGATGTCACGAAGCTCGTGGATTGATTGGGATGTCAATCTCTACAGGTTTGCGATTCCACATATCTAGAATTGATGAACCTGATACTGCTTGGGACAAGTTGGAATCTGTGCTTGGTAAACACAATGAAATTCAAAGCCATCAACTCGAAATGAGTTGATTTCTTTAAATCCAAGTGATTTTTCATGCATTCAAGATTATTTATCTAAGTACAAAACTCTTAAACTCTTATGTGAAGAATGCAAGATTAAGAGGGAAGACAAACAATGCATTTATCATATTCTTTCAAAACTTGGACCTACATATTTTGTTTTTGTATCTACATTTTACTCCATGAAAGAATCTTTGACTACAGCTATGGATGAAGAATATCGTTCCTTAAAGGCGAACGATACTTGGGATCTTGTACCTCTTCCAAAAGGAAGAAAACTTGTCAGATGTAAATGGGTCTATAGAACTAAGTATGCATCAGATGGAAGTGTTGAACGACTTAAGGCAAGGTTAGTTGCCAAAGTTTTTTCACAAGTTGAAGGGATTGACTACAATGAAACATTTGCTCCTATCGCAAAAATGAACTCCATCCGCCTTGTTCTTTCCCTTGTCGCCTTACATAACTGGGAAGTCCATCAAATGGATGTTAAGTCTGCATTCTTACATGGTGATTTACAGGAGGAAATTTACATGGAACAATCTCCTGGATATGTTCAGAATAACTCTAGTCTTGTCTATCGCCTTAAGAAATCCTTATATGGCCATAAGCAAGCTCCTAGAGCTTGGTATGCCAAAATGGATAGCTTTCTCCTTGACACTAGTTTTTCTAGATGTCATTTTGACCCCAATGTCTATACCAAGAAAGTAGGAAACCATCTCATCATACTTGTTCTATATGTTGATGACCTTATTCTTACTAGTAGTGACCCTAAGCTTATAACCCATGTGAAATCCAATCTTAAGCAAAATTTTGAAATGTCAGACTTAGGACATTTTCTCTATGATATGCTTCATATATTACATATTATATATAGGAGTACATTTTAGTCGAAAGAACATTCCTTCAATTGTTGAAGGTGATTTGATTATGTCTTGTTAATGGGGCAATTGTTCATCTTCTTGATGCACTGTGTGATGTTGTGGGACGCATGTAATAGTACTAGTGATAGTTGGCACTTATGGTTGTAGGAATGTCAATTAGGATTCCTATAATAATAGTAGGTGCTCATGCATAATGTTCAAGTGTGCTTTAAGGTGCTAAAGTGTGTATGCGAATATTGAAATGTATGTGTGGATGTTGGAGCTTGGCATGAACAAGATAAAGAACTTGGTGGACATAATGTTGTCTATGCCAAATGCTATATGCCAAATGCTATAGAGGTTTCAAGGCATCGCATTAAACCTTGTAATGGTGCTTCCCCTTCACCTTGTATGTCAATGATAATGGAACTCAGTAAAGATGTTTTCCCTTAACCCTGTAAAAGGAATTAGGGATCGAGGATGACATGGTTAGAAAAGATCAGTGCAAATGATGTGAACTTCATCACATACATGAGACTCTTGATTGAATACCCTTTGTTGCACAAATGATGTAAACTTCATCGCATGCATGAGACTCTTCATTAAATACCCTTTGTTGTACTTGAATCATCTTCATTCTTTCATATGCATACATTCTTATATACTTACAATTATCACATACCCACATTCTTTCTATGCCTCTGTTTCTATTGTTTTTTGCACTAACTTTCTCAAGTGTCCTCTATACACGTCTCCACACTCTATTACACATCCAAACGGTCATACATCATCATAGACATTAAAACATATAAAATATTCAAATAAATACAATTGGAAATGTACACGTACGTGAATATCAAAGACTTGTCATTAGAGATTAATCCAAACCAAAATATATGTCAACATCCAACTTCAACTTTAATGTATAATTAATCTATTACAAAAATATATAATATGAAAACCATAAAAAAAATTAACGAAACTTTTCTTAAAACTTTTTAAATATAAAAGTAAAAATTTAAAACTGATCAATTAAATTCCTAATTATTTTTCTTAAAAAATAATAAACCAAAATTGACTTAAATGAAAAATAACAATTTCGTATCTCAAATAATTAAAAACTCCGTATAAAACAACTTAACAACCTTCTAATAAACACCACTATCTTGAAAGCACATGGATAGTGGACAAAGTGGAGTATCCCATAAGAATACCTTATCAATTGATATTATGACGGTGAAACAAAATTCAAATAATGACAAAAATACGGAGTACATGTAAAGGGATTTATGCTGTAGGTAGTAGGCATTATAGGTTTTTAAATTATTATGCAGTCTAGTCATATGCAACTTTAAATCATAACCATCCTTTATAATTTAAAATTATTTTTTTTTTATATTATTAAATAATTTTTTATTTTATTATTATTTTAATATTTTAAATTTTATATATTTAAAAATAATAAGAAGTATATAATTTTATTTATTAAATAAAAAAATCGTAATTTAAATGTATTTTTGTATTTAGAGGTGCTTCATTCAGTATGGAGAGATGTTATCAGGTTATATTTACATATGGTTGAAGGGATTCTTAATCAATACTTTTTCAACACTCATGCAATCGACATAAATAAACCATTACATATATGATCTTGCCATCAACATCTATGATGTTACTTGATCAGTTGGGCTCTTACCAAGGACTTCACAGTCCTTACACCAATCTTAACCTTTTGATCATAGACTTTTTGCCCCAACCCTTATTCATAAGGTTGTTGGTCATGTGTAATAGCATCATCAACATCTTCAACCATGCTTCTAATGTCTCTGGTCCTACAACCATTACCAAGATGAACAATTATCACCAACCAAAATAATTATCATCAGTGGCTAATTGCATATGTAAAACCCCACTACTTTTACCAATATGCAATAACTTATGCATGAACAAGCTAGTTCACATGCAGTATGCATTATCTCTTAATATACTATGCATTATCTCTTAATATGCCCACTAGTGCATATGCATTTCAACTATTTAATCTCTTGCATTTCCAACATTTCTATGCCAAATTTTATGTACATAAAACTCTGAAAATATAAATATAATAGCAAGCGAAGAGTTGAAGAATTATACCTTTCCAATTCCTCATCATAGCATGGGATTTCCCCTTCCACATCATAGATGATCCACTTTATGGCCTCCCTACCAAGCATACACGGAGTCATTAGCTATGATTTTCTCACTAAGCATAAATTCAATACATATACTCATGTATAGCATTTCTACTTTCATAGCATGCAATTCTTATGCTGTAAATAAAAATAGTTTGAGGTGGGAAATTTATCTCTTTATCAATGTTTCCTTATGGAGATCATTCTCCAATTTCTGCTACAGCCATCTATAATACTTATGTATCATTCATTGGTCATTACAGTAGCTCTCATTAAACTCTGCTCACATTGCCTTTCTACTCCAATTGCTTTGAGCAATTATAGCCAAGACCAACTTGACCTTTCTTAGACTTCCTGACACTTAACAATGTTGCAATTAATTCCATTCCAACTCCATAGGGATTCCTTTCAAGGTCCATTATATGTCCTTGTGCCTCATTCAACTTATGAGACTTTTTTCCCCATGGAAATATTTTCCACAATTCTAAACCACACAACAATTCACACACACAGGAATTCCTCATCCCCTACTTGGCATCCTTTGCATGTCCATTCTATCACTATCATGAACCACATGACAGATCCACATACTGGGATGTCTAATTCCATTAGTGAAAACTTCTTGGCGAATGAAATTTCCTTACCCATTCTTATTTCTTACTCATAAGTTGTTGGTTCATATCTTGCACCATCCTGCAACTTCTCTTAGCATGCATACACTTGCCCACAAGGATGATTCACCCATCACCTTTACAAGTTGCATGTCCTTTACCTATTGACCTATTCCATACCTTGTTGAACATTCTCTTATGGAACATAATCTCCATATCAAATAACCAAGAGCTCCCATGGATCTTCCTTGCAATTCAAATTGCACATATTAATCACAAGGATACCTCAGATACATTCTTATCCAAGGTACCAATGTCCATTATTGGTCTCTTTCATTCTTTCATGATTAGACATGGTTGTAACTCCTCCATTATGCATATTTACCAACTATGCCTCCACTTTACTGTGACAACACCATTCTTGATGGGCTCTAAAAATTATGCTTATGCTTTTTCATAACTCTATTTCATAGCTCATTCACCCCCAATTTAGTACATATATCTTTAAAACGATTATCTTTTACATTATTTTATGGGCTACAACTAATAAACATAAAAGATGTCTAAATTAACTTTTGATGTGCTTGACATTACATTTGGCATTCTTAAATTAGTTTTGGCACCTAAGAATTTATGGTTGCCTTTCCACTACTCAATCTGGCCCTCATTCGGCTATTGAGTTCTGCACTAGGCTTGATTCATTGGCATGACTTACTTTCATCTCCTGGTCCCGCAATATCTGCATATGCATATCGAAACCTTGGGTTAATAATGAGCTTTTGATAACATTTAAATTTTAAACAAATAAAAATATAAAACATTAAAAGGAGTTTTATTTTCACTGTATGTCATTTTATCTAAAATGTGTTTTGGCTTTATGCAGGTATAATGGAGTATGCGATTTCCATGGAGGAGGCATTCCATAGAACATATTGTAAACCACGTGACGAACCAGAGCTTCATTCAATCATGATATCAAACCAAAAGTTCGATTAAGAAATGAAAAACGCCACATATGACAAGTGCTTGGACGTTGCAGATGATTTGTTGACTAGAATCACTACAAGAAAAAGGGCATTTTAGCCTCACATTAGCACCACTATTTGTAAAGGATTTGAGAAATCCTCAATTTTCAAATAGTGGTGCAAAAGTGGTGATAATGTGGGGATACGCAAGTGGTGCTAAAATTTATGGTGCAAAAGTGGTGTTCTTAAAAAAATTGATTTTGGTGTTAAATGAATATGTGGCATTCCATGGTGTATGGTGCAAATCACCAAAACCAATGCTAGGTGGATTGATATTTTGTGGTGCAAAACACCAAAACCAATCCAACATGGACTGCAAATTTATGGTGCAAAACACCATAATAATAATAATAATAATTACTATAATTATTATTATACACAAAAGTATATATGGTGCAAAGCAACATAAAACAACAAGTGGTGCAAAGCACCATAAAACAATAAATGGTGCAAAAAAAAAATATAAATCACATTATATATATATATATATATATATATATATATATATGATTAATATTTATATTTCACTTATTAACAAAGCTAAAATATGTGTTTTAAAACACTCCTCAATGGAAAATTAAATGGTGTGTGTATGGTATTTATATCTCATATATTAAATGTTAATTGGATCTAACTCGGGTAGTTGTAAGGAGTTTTATCCTCCCCACCCTTTTTCATTTTCTACAAGTGACATGTTCTACTCTTTATGAACATAATGTTGTAATGGCATGTTGACAAAGCATTGAGCATTTACAAAATCTGGATTACCCTCTGAATGAGGGAAGAACCCCACAAGTTTCCCTATGAACACTTTCACAAAAAAAAACATATATAATATATATGTCACATATTATTAAATATATCGGTTAGAAAGTATTTTATATAGTATAGCGTTTTCCAGCCTGCCAAACTCAATCCAAGGCAACACACATGAAAAACAAACTCAATCCAATGCAACACACATGAAAAATATAAAACTAGGACACCTAACACCATAAGTTATCCAAAAGAACATAATGAATACATATCATGTAATTTTATTGTTGTAAAAAGTAACCTTCAAACTATTCACAAATATATTTCTCACTTATAAATCAGCACTTTGAATTTCATTTAAGTGTTGCTCATTTTCATCCTGTAAATCATCAACCAACAATTTGAATTTCATTTAAGTGTTGCTCATTTTTATCATGTAAATCATTTGCTATAAAAAAAAATTAATATGTGTTTTTATTTTCAAAAGAAGAGGAAAATGACAAACTATTCATAAATATCTTATATTTTATACATGCATGATACATTAACTTTCCCTTCCAAAATTCATTCAAAAATGCACTTCACACATTTTCTCACACTACCATCAGCCTGAAATCCCTCAAAGAAAACTCAGAATTTAAATTATGTTCAAATGCAGAATGCATTCCATCTAGAAATGAAATCGGTGAATATATGTATATATATATAAAGACGAATAAAACCACCAACATTTAACCATTTAAAATATTGCTTCTCTCCCAAAATCTAAATCATTGAACATCCAGATAAAGAGCTAAAATATTGCTTCTCTCCCAAAATCTAAATCATTGAACATCCAGATAAAGAGCTAAGAGATGTCATGAATCCAAACAAGATTCTTCACTATAAATGTTTTGTCCACTCCTTCATTTCTTTTTTAATGGGCCTTGGCCAAAGTTATATTGCTTATTCAATCATTTTGATACCAAATATGATATTATACATGTAGACTCGGAGATTGTTTGGTTGCAGAGCTTGCAGGGCCAATATTATTTATAGAACCCACAGTATAGTAAGCAGATCCATTGTTAGTGTAGCTAGTTTTAGTGGATCATTTTTATCCAGATAGCCTTTAAGCAGTTCGATATCGAAATCCTATAGCATAACCTGTTCCAGACCCATAGCTAGTAGCAGCATAAGCAAGGGCAGGTGCACCAATTGAAGCAGAGTAAGTACTAGGACCATTTACCTTTACTCAGTAGCCTTTTCCGTAGATCCAGCGCCAGTTTATTCTGTATATGAAGCAGTTGTTTATGTCAATGTACCAAAACTCGGAATAGGCTATCAATAGTACCATAAAGTCAGGACAAGCCCAGCTAGACACGCCATAAAGTAGCCAGTCATATAAAGCTATATCAAATATGATATTATACATGTACCTCTAGCTGTATATCCTAGGTCCAACATCCCTGCCTTTTTCAATCGAATCTTTCTATGGAGGTAAGCTAATTGTCTCTACATGCAAAAGCTAAAACCAAATCAATGGCAATTGGAAAAGCAAAGAAGATAATCAATGAGACGATTCTAATGAAAAACACCCAACGACAAGAGCTGAAATGTTCTTAATAGGCTGAACTAGTGTAAAGTAGCTTCAACTAAGGCCATACCAAACTGACCAGATGATGGTACCCTACAAGATTACTAATTCTCAGTCTCCTCGTCAGATGAAACTGCATCTGCATCCGTTTTCAAGCAAACTAAGTTAGAAAGAAAGAAAGAAATTATATTGATGTCTACTAATGACCAAAGATTTTATATTAAAGGAAACTTTGTTCTTCTTTTTATCTTATTATCCCTCTGCCCCTTCACCCTTTTGTCCTGACTGAAGAGTTAAGGTATCTTGCCGATGATTTTTGAAAATAGTAGATGGGGCCATTTAAGAAAAATAAGAGAGAAGATATTTGAGAGAAACCAACCTTCACCCTCTGATGAAGATAATTATGACCTTCGAGCTGGACGTTGTTGATGAGGAGTAGGCTGTTGGAAAATAAATAAGTTAAAGAAATAACTGTCTGGTTAGAAAAATGGAACTACACTATTTTGAAAGATAAACATTGGGAATAAAAATAAAAAAATATCATATCAGAATGGATCCACTCATTAAATATTTATTGACACAAATGGTAAATACTTGGTTCTCCCAAAATGTAGCATATTGTAGTAAATATACAATCGGACAATTCCCAAGTTGTTACCTGCAACTTTGGTTGCAGTGCCTCTGTTGTGCTATTAGGATCCTCACCCTTTGGTGCTCCTTGCTATTCACATACAAATAATGACCACACTCGAACCATAAGTTTCTCAACGTTTCAATAATATTAGGAAGCATATTATGTTGGTTCTTCAAATTCATTGAGAATGTTTGACATGATCAATACAGCTTACCTTTCCCAAAGCCCAATTAGCAGAGTCAAAGTAAGCTCTCTCATTATCCTGAAACAAGTCATCAATCCATTTCATTATATGGATGGCCATGATACAACAGTAATTGATCAAACCAGAAGCAATAGCACTTATTAAAGCTTCTTTAACAACTGGTGAAAACATAGAAAAATATCAATAAAGGAAGGGGCCATGCTACAATGAAATCTTGCTGTAATACTTACTGACTTGGGCCGTACAAATCATGAGGTCTATGTTCAAGTTAAAGATCTTGTCTGATTATGCCAAAATGGATGCCTCATAAATAAATAAATAGATCACTACCTTCGAAATCAGACGTCATTTTGGTATAATTCCTCCATATTTCTTCTTGATCATTTCCTCCTGCTATAGACAACCTTAATCAATACAAAGCAAATTAGTTCTAGTTTGAAACATTTGTCTACAAAGGATTATAACAATTTTGTAATTAAATTTTGATTTCCTTCTATGTGAACTAAGAGCTACCCTTGAATAAAAATACACATATCTCCAAGCTGGAAATTGAACCCAAGAATAACAAAAACTACACCTCTTCTTGAGAAAATTGTATGTGTTCCCCTTCTGACTGTTGAATCACCTCCATATTATTTCCTTCACAATCCTTACAACTATTCAAAGGATCACATTGTCCTTTAGCACTAATCTCTGTGGTGTCTTCCATGTTCTTGTTTTAATCCAACAAATTCTGCTCAAGAAAATTTAACCCATGTCATGCAATCGAAAATAATGTATAGATCATTCAACAACATTTAAACCATTCTCTCTTCAAAATCAAGCAAGCATCTTCCTTGAAGACCGTTTCCTTGTCTTGTAAACCCCCATATGGTTCCTTGCCATCTAAAAGCAAATTAAGCTCGTCAATGCTATTTCAGCCCTTTTCATCTGGAAAAGGGGTCTCTCCTATTGTGTGGATTGATGTTGGCTCACCAGACAGATCCATATTTCTCAAACCATGCTCTCCAACTGCAATCAAGTATTCAAGCATACGCTCAATAGCATCAACACCATAAACTTCCATAGAACTCAGAGTGCAAAAAAATTCAAAACCATAGTGACTAAGGAATCACAACTTAACTTCAAATACCGTGCCCATTTAGGTTCTTGAAGAGTGAACCATTGAAACATGCTTAACATTTCCAGCCATCCGCCATCTAGCCAGTTCCCAAGCTTGCCATCCAGCACCCCAGCATCCAAGGAAAAAAGCAGCTGCCCGCTCAACCTCCAATCGATTCTATCATATGCATGTTTCCTCTGCCACTGTTACCCCCAAATCCTCCTCCTCGATTTTCGCTACCACAAATGATGTCATCCTGCTGTGTCTCTACTTAGTCGTGACAATGCTGTTGTTGTGGGGTGCTAGACCCATTAGGATGCCTCTAGAGACCCCAAATCCTCGTCTATAGTTATCGCCCCGTCGAACTTCTCCGTAGGGCACCGCTACAACTGGGAACGCCACAAACCCACCGCCTCTACCATGGAAAGAACCTCCCACTTCCAAACATAGTACCGTCACCGTCGCTACTAAATTTCGAAGGGGGGAGGTCACAAGGTAGGTTGCAGGTCGAAGGATCGTAGGGAGAGAAAGATGGGCAGCAATCAATAGACGAAAATCAATCGAGAAGGCAGGTTGCAAGATCGAAGCAAGCAGTAGTAAGGCCGTTTCAGGAAAGTGGCTGCTAAATAAAAATCTATCACCACTGCTAAAAAACCCTCCATAGTGAATCCAAAACCAGAGCAAAGGAATGGGAGCATTTTGGATTAGGCGGCTAGGGTAGGAACCTTAGCCGTATGTAATTTTCCTTATCAACTCTCAAAATGGCGTCCCGCCACAAAAAACCCGAAACAAGTGAAGCAAATGAGCAGAGGGACCAACTCATGTTGGATGAGGTGGTTAGGTAGAAGCCCGAGCCAGCTGTAAGTTTTCCTATCGACTCTCAAAAGTATTAGTAGCCTCGACATTGGTTTTACAAATGTAGTCATATAACAATACACAAGGAATCTAGGGACGCAACATTGGATGGCAATACAAGTATTTTTGAATTACTTGAAAGGGTCACCTTGAAGATACCTCATAAACGTTGTTTAATGTACTTGAAAGGGTCACTTTGATGATACCATATCATAGTCATTTCTATCAAAACCAACATGTTGAAGTTCATAAATTTTTGGACCTAAAACAATCACTTTCCACCTAATTACCAATCGAGCATGCTCAATCCAAAATTGCAACCCTACCAAACAAAAAACTCAAAATGAAATTAAAACCTTTATAATGATGAACCCCATTTATATTTCCTCACTCTCTTCTCGATGATCATTTGTGAGCATTGGGAGATATCACTGAGAGGTTGAAACATTGATAGCCATATAGAGTAGAACGATGTCGATAAGGATCATGAACTACAAGATGAATTTGAGGACGTGTTGGACTCATTTGTTGTAACATGATTTTTTGAAATCTAGAGGCCATGTAGTGCCTCAATATTTATGTATTTTCTTCAAATATTTATTTCAATTGATGCCATTTTGTTATATCCACCCTTACATGTGAGATACATGGGAAAAATTTTCAATTCTTATTCTAATGCAAGTTCTAGTTATGATATCTATGCCCATAGTCAAATTCAAAATTATGCAAACTTCCACAAATGGGTTAGTATTTACAAAACGATCCAGGCCTAGGACTGGTAGGTAGAAATTCTTCTCTCAAATTAGCTTAAGATAAATATATGGAGGAGGTTAATCAAGGAAAGAAAAGACTCGTTACTAGTGCCCTTAGAGCAGGGTTGGCCTCTTTCATAGGTTCTCAATGAAAGTTCTCCCTTTAAATATTATAGGGTTGTTGGTCCAAGCGAAGAAATTGGATTTAAAGAGGTTGGTTGAACTTAATAATCCCAATGTTATGCTTATGCAATAAACTATGGGAAAGGATGACTCCATTGTTTCTTATCTTAGGAAGTGGTTGTCATGGTGGGATTTTTTGCACTAGATTTAGAAATTTTCTCAAAGGGTTTGATTAGTAGTTGGAATATAAATATTTTGCTAACGAACTCTTTTTCTTTTTACTCAAGATTGAGCACATAATTTTTTAGCAAGGAACTAGGCATGTCTTTGACAATCTTAAATGATTATGGTCCTTGTGAAAGTAAGAACCATTTTTGGTAGTAGGGGGGAATAGAGACAAGGAGAAAGAGAGAGAGCGGGGAAGAGAGTGGGGATAGGGGGGAGTGGAGCAAAAGAAAAACACATAGAGAGGGGGAGAGAGGTGTGGCATGGGGAGGGAGGTAGAGAGGGGGGGATATAGGGAGAGAAGGAAAGAGCGAGAGAGGAGGGGGACTAGGAAAGGAAGAGATAGATAGAGAGCCTTTGATACCTGAAATATTCATTTAAATAATAAGACCCACATTTCCTCTTTTAATAATGTTTGGGACCTAAATTCCAAGCCTAGTGTTAAAACTCATAATAAAAAAGATATCCCCATAGCTTGTAGGCTAGAGACACTCTTTGGAGATCATGGCTAGTGGTTAAAGGTGTCATTTAGCCTTGGATTTCTATAATCCTTTTTTAGTAGTCATGGCTTTGGTTTCCATCCTTGAAAATGTCAAGGACCCAAGGTCCATACCTAATGTTGTGCTTCTTCTAAAGGGGCTAAGATCCCCACTGGGAGGGAAAGGATTTTGTTGTAGGTCAAGTGTGGTGTTTCAATGTATCCTTTAGGAATTAAATGCCTCAAAACTTTCTTTATGATATAAGACATGGGATTCATTGCTTGATCATCTCTAGGGCCCTAATAATTATAACTACAGTTGAAAAGCACCTAATGCCATACATATACCCACGCCGAGGCCATGCATGCTAGTTTGAGGTGTCCTTCTTTGCTTTAGATTCCTATGATATTCATTTAGGGATTACGGAAAAAATTTCCTACCCCAACCATGTCAAGGTGCTTGAGAACAATACCTAGAGCTCAAACATTTATAATGGAATCCATATCACCACTCAAATGTAAGTGAATTCATAATGAGGTCATGTGTGGTAGTTAAAGGCATTGTTCTTGGATGTAGATGACTAGAAGCTTCCTTTAGGGAATTCTGCTTTCTTTTCTTAATGATGTCATGGTACTTGAGTCCCATTACTAGTGTTTAAAATCCCCTAATGGAAATAATATTTGTACTTAAATGCCAATGGTCCTTTAAGGTATTGTTCATGGCTATGGATGCCTCAATAGTTTATTTAGAGCCAAGGGCATGGTATTATTCCATGGAAAGTATTCCTAATGTCCTAGGACAGGTACATATTTCTCAAAACCGCATAATGGAACACACATCATCAATCATATGCCAATGATACCCCAAAAATGCCACCTGTTGTTGGTGGAGAAAACCTTCTTAGCAGTACATGGTCAGAAGATTCCTTTAGCACTTGAGTTGTAGGTCTCCTACATTACCATGTCCAAGGCCCTAAGACCACAAGACCTAGATACAAAGCACCATGGATACCCATGGAAAGTCATGTGTGATTCTCTGAGGAATTATGCATGGATCTAGATGCCTCAATGGTTTATTTAGAGCCAAAAGCACGGTCTTCATTCCTATAATGCCATTCTAAAGGCTCTAGGGCACATTCATAGTTCTCAAAACTACCTAATGGAAAAATAATATTGAATCATATGCCAATGATACCCTCAATAGGCCATGTGTGGTTGGTGGAGGAAACCTACTTAGTTTTATATGTTTAGAAGATTCCTTTAGAGCCTTGGGTTTAGGTCTCCTCTATTAACCATGTCTAAGGCCCCAAGGCTACAAGACCCAAATACATAGTTCCATAGATACCACTCCAATACCATGCATGGTGCTTTGATGCAGTGTTCATGGCTTTGAATTCCTTAATGATTTATTTAGGGACAAAGGCATGCTCTTCTTCCTTAGAACATCATCCTCAAGGCCCTGCCACACCTACATATTGCTCAAAGCAACTTAATGTCATTGATATCCTCAATCATAGGCTAATGATACACTCAAGACGCCATGTGTGGTTGGTGGATACCACTTCCTTTCCCTTAGATTGCTAGAATATTCCTTTAGGTCTTAAGGATCGAGTGTCCTCTATTGACAATGTCCAAGGCCCCAAGGCCAAAATCCAAGTTGCATAGTGCCATGGATACCCCTATGAAGTCATTCATAATGCCTTGATGCATTGTTCATGGCTCTAAGTTCTCCAGTTATTAATTTAGGGATAAGCACATAGTCTTCTTCCCTATAATATCATTCCCAAGGTCTTGCCACACGTAGATATGACTAAAAACCATCCAATTGCACTAAAATCCTCAATCATAATCCAAATATACCTTCACGAGGCCATGTGTGATTGGTTGAGGTAGTATTGGATGTTAGGCCAAAGGGTCACTTTACAATGATTATGTGGTGGTATTGGATGTTATGCATGGTCTATGAGCCATAATATCTTTTAGGCATGAGATGTTGGTCTTCCTTCTCAAATCACATCTATGTCTTCGAGTCCCATTCCTAAAGTGACTAATAATACACTCAAGTGGCCATGTGTGGTTGGTGGAGACCACCTCCTTAACCTTAGATGGCTAAAATATTCCTTTAGGGATTGAGGATCAAGTGTCATCTACTAACCATGTCCAATGCCCAAAGGAAAAAAACCTAGATACATAGTGCCATGGATACCCCTACGGAGTTATGCATGATTCCTTGACACATTGTTCATCGTTCTAAATGCCACATGAATTAATTTAGGGCCAAACACATAGTATTCTTCCTTATAATATAATTCCCAAGGCCTTGAAACAAGTAGATATTACTCAAAATATCTAATTGTACTAAGATCCTCAATCATAATCCAATGCTACCTTTAAGAGGCTATGTGTGGTTGGTTGAGGTATCATTCTTATCCTTGGATGGATAGAAGATTCCTTTAGATCCTGAGGTTCGGGTCCCCTCCCTTGACCATGTCCAATGCCCCAAGTCCTAATGACCTGAATGCATAGTGCCATGGATACCTTCTAAAGCCATGGGTGGTTCTTTTTGCCATTATTTATGGCTTTGTATGCATAAATGGTTTCTTTAGGGCCAAAGGCATGGTCCTCTTCTATAGGGTGTCATTCCCAAGGCCCTGAGACATGTGTCTAATGCTCAAAACCAACTATTGGCGTTAAATCACTAATCATAGACCAATGATACCCTCAAGAGGCCATATGTGGTTGGTGAAGGCATCCTTCTTTGACATGGATGGCTAGAAGATTCCTTTAGGGCCCTATTTCTAAGTCTATTTCATTGACCATGTCGAATTCCCTAAGGCCACAAGACCTAGATACATACTGCCATGGATATCCCTACAAAGTCATGTGCGGTTCTTCAAGGCATTGTTCATGGCTGTGGAATCCTCAATGATTTATTTAGGGCTAAAAGCATGTTATTCCTCCCTAGAACTTCATTCCCAACACCTTGAGACATGTACATACTCCTCAAAACACCCTAATGTCACTAACATCCTCAATCATAGGCCAATGACCCTTGAAAGGAAATGTGTTGTTGGTGGATAGAACCTTCTTATCTCTAGATGGCTAGAATATTCTATTAGATATTGAGCTTCATGCCTCCTCCCATGACCATTTCCAATCCCCCAAGTCCCCAAGATTTGGATACATAGTGCCATGGATACCCTTGCAAAGTCACGCATGGTGCTTTAAGGCATTGTTCATGGTTTTGGATGCCTTAATGGTTTCTTTAGGGCCAAATGAATGGTCTTTTCCCTAGAATGTCATTCCTCTAAGATCCAAGGCATGGGGTTCCAATGCCACAAGTCCCAATGACTTGGATGGATATCACTATGGATACTCTACGAAGCCATGTGTGGTGCTTTATGGCATTCTCAATGGATTTGGATTCCTGAATGGTTAATTTGGGGTAAAAAGCATGGTCCTATTCTATAGAATGTCATTCCTAAGGCCCCAAGATAGGTGTGTATTGCTTAAAACCACCTAATGGAATCAACTTCCCAATCATAGACCACTGATACCCTTAAGAGGCCATGTGTGGTTGATAATGTAACCTTCTTAGCCATGGATGGCTAGAAGCTTCCTTTAGGGCCCTATGTTCAAGTCTCTTCCACTGACCATGTTAAGGCCCTAATGTCATAAGACATAGATACATAGTGCCATTGATATCCCTACAAATTCATGTGTGGTTATTTGAGGCATTGTTCATGGATCTAGATGCCTCAATGATTTCTTTAGCACCGAAACCATGGTATTCCTCCCTAGGACTTCATTCCCAACACCCTGAGACATGTACATAATTCTCAAAACCACATAATGGCACTGACATCCTCAATCATAAGTCAATGATACCCTCAAAAGGCCATGTGTTCTTGGTGGAGACAACCTTATTATCCCTAGATGTCTAGAATTTTCCTTTAGGGATTGAGCTTCATGCCTCCTCCCATGACCATGTCCAATCCCCCAAGTCCCCAAGACTTGGATACATTGTGCCATGGATACTTTTTCAAAGTAATGCATGGCACTTTAAGGAATTGTTCATGGTTTTGGATTCCTCAATGGTTTCTTTAGGGATAAAGGCATGCTCTTTCCACTAAAATTCCATTGCAAGGCATCGAGACACATTCATATTTATCAAACCCACCTAATTGAATCGCCATCCTTAATCATTGGCCAATGATACCCTCAAGAGGCCATGTGTGGTTGGTGGCGGAAACCTTTAGCATTGGATGGATAAAATATTTATTTAGGGCCCAAGGTTCACGTCTCTTCCACTGACCATGTCCAAGCCTTCAAGGCCCCAAGACCCGGATAAAATACTCAATGGATAAGCCTTCATTATTTTGTATTCCTTAATGTTTTCTTTAGGGCCAAAGGCATGGTGTTTCCCCTATAATTCCATTACCAATTCATCAAGACACATACAAATTCCCCAAACCCACCTAATGGAATCATCATCTGTAATCATAGACCAATGATACCCTTATGAGGCCACGTGTGGTTTGTGGAAGCAACCTTATTAGCCTTGGATGGATAAAATACTTCTTTAGGGAACAAGGTTTAAGTCTTCTCCATTGACCATGTCCAAGTATTCAAGTCCCCAAGACCTATATACAAAGCTCCATGGGTACCCTTGCAAAATCATGCATGGTTCTTTGATGCAATTTTCATGTCTCTTGAGATTCCTCAATGATATATTTAGGGCCAAAGGTGTAGTATTATTCTCTAGAGAATCCTTCCCAAGGCCCTAAGGCACCTACATGCTTCTCAAACCCACATAATGTCATTAATATCCTTAATCATAGGACAATGAAACCCTCAAGAGGCCATGCGTGGTTGGTTGAGGTGATGTTCTTAGCCTTGTATGGCTAGAATATTCCTTTAGAAGCATAGGCTCATGTCTCCTCCTTGACCATATTTAAGGCCCCAAGACATGGATATATAGTGGAAACATATCCATGCAAAGTCATGCATGGTGCTTCATGCATTGTTCATTTCTCTAGATTCCTCAATGGTTTCTTTAGGGCCAAAGGCATGGTTGTTTTCCCCGAAACATCATTCACAAGTCCTTGAGATATGTAGATACAACTCAAAACCACATAATGGAAATGCCATAATCAATCATAGGCTAATGATACCCTCAAAAGGTTGTATGTTGTTGCTGGAGGCAATACTCTTATCCCTAAATGGATAGAACATTCCTTTAGATCTTGAGATTCAAGTCTCCTCCACTTACCATGTCCAAGGCCTCAAGGATGGTTTTTTTAGGGAAACATATGTGGTCTTATTTCCCAGAGAATCATTCCCAAAGCCCCAAGACACATACATTCTGCTCAAAACCACCTAAAATCATTAATATTCTAAATCATGGGCCAATGATACCTCAAGAGTCCATGTGTGGTTGGTGGAGGCAATATTCCTAGACTTGGATGGCTAAAAGATTATTTTTGGGCCAAAGATTCAAGTATCCCCCCCCTACCATGTCCAAGGCCCCAAGGCCCCAAGGCATGGATGTACATTGTGCCACGAATATCTCTACGAAGCCATGCATTGCACTTAGAGGCATTGCTCCATGGATACAAGACCTTAGGAGACAACTTGTTATTGGTGGATAAAACCTTCTTAGCCCTAGATGGTCAGAAGATTCCTTTAGGGCTTGAGTTCTAGGTATCCTCTATTACCATGTCCAGGGTCCTAAGACCACAAGACCTAGATACATAGCACAATGGATACCCATAAAAAATCATGTGTAGTTATTTGAGGCATTGTGCATGGATTTATATGCCTCAGTGGTTTCTTTAGAGCCAAAGGTATGGTTTTCATCCCTATAATTCCATTCCAAAGGCTCTAGGACACCTTCATAATTCTTAAACAACCTAATGGCACCAACATCCTGAATCATAGGCCAATGATACCTTCAATAAGCCATGTGTGGTCGGTGGAGGAAACCTAATTAGTTATTAATGCCTAGAAAATTCCTTTAGAGCCTAAGGTTTAGGTTTCCTCCACTAACGATGTCCAAGGCCCTAAGGCCACAAGATCCAAATACATAACACTATAGATACCACTCCAAAGTTGTGCATGGTGGTTTGAGGCAAGGTTCGTGGCTTTGAATGCCTCAAAATTTTCTTTAGGGCCAAAGGCATGGTCTTCTTCGCTAGAACATCATTCCCAAGGCCCTAACACACTATATACTAGTCAAAACAACTTGTTGTCACCAAAATCATAAATCATAGGCTAATAATACACTCAAGTGGCCATGTGTGGTTGTGGAGACCACCTCCTTAACCTTAGATGGCTAAAATATTCCTTTAGGGATTGAGGATCAAGTGTCCTCTACCGACCATGTCCAATGTCCAAAGGAAAAAAAACCTAGATACATAGTTCCATGGATACCCCTACGAAGTTATGCATGATGCCTTGACACATTTTTCATGGCTCTAAATGCCATAAGAATTAATTTCGGGCCAAACACATAGTCTTCTTCCTTAGAATACCATTCCCAAGGCCTTGAAACAAGTAGATATTACTCAAAATATCTAATTGTACTAAGATCCTCAATCATAATCCAATGCTACCTTTAATAGGGTATGTGTAGTTGGTTGAGGTATCCTTCTTATCCTTGGATGAATAGAATATTCATTTAGTGCCTGAGGTTCAGGTCCCCTCCCTTGACCATGTCCAATGCCCCAAGTCCTAATGACCTGGATGCATAGTGCCATGGATACCTTTTGAATCCATGTGTGGTGATTTCTGGCATTATTTATGGATTTATGCCTAAATGGTTTCTTTAGGGACAAAGGCACGGTCTTCTTCTATAGAGTGTCATTCCCAAGGCCCCGAGACATGTGTCTAATGCTCAAAACCAAGTTAATTGGCGTTAAAATCACTAATCATAGACCAATGATACCCTCAAGAGGCCATCTGTGGTTGGTGAAGGAATCCTTCTTTGACACAGATGGCTAGAAGCTTCCTTTAGGACCCTATTTTTAAGTCTCTTTCATTGACCATGTCGAATTCCCTAAGGCCACAAGCCCTAGATACATAATTCCATGGATATCCGTACAAAGTCATGTGTGGTTCTTCGACGCATTGTTAATGGCTGTGGATTCCTCATTGATTTCTTTAGGGATAAAATCATGTTATTCCTCCCTAGGACTTCATTCCCAACACCCTGAGACATGTACATACTCCTCAAAACACCCTAATGTAACTAACATCCTCAATCATAGGCCAATGACCCTTGAAATGCGATGTGTTGTTGGTGGATAGAATCTTGTTATCTCTAGATGGCTAGAAGATTCCATTAGAGCTTGAGCTTCATGCCTCCTCCCATGACCATTTCCAATCCCCCAAGTCCCCAAGTCTTGGATACATAGTGCCATGGATACCCTTGCAAAGTCACGCATGGTGCTTTAAGGCATTGTTCATGGTTTGGGATTCCTTAATGGTTTCTTTAGGGCCAAATGAATGGTATTTCCCCTAGAATGTCATTCCCAAGACATTGAGGCACATACATATTTTCAAAGCCACCTACTGGAATTGTCATCCTTAATCATAGGCCAATGATACCCTCATGAGGCCATGTTTGGTTGGTGAAGGAAACCTTCTTATCCATGGATGGATAAAAGATTTCTTTAAGGCCTAAGGTTCAAAAATTTTCCACTGACCATGTCCAAGACCTCAAGTCCCTAAGACCTATATACAAATATCAATGGATACCCTTGCAAGTCATGCATGGTGCTTTGAGGCATTGTTCAGGGATCTAGATTCCTTAGTGGTCTATTTAGGGCCAAAGAATGGTATTCTTCTCTATAGCATCATTCTCGAGGTCCCAAGACACCTACATACTTCTCAAAATCACATAATGGTGTTAATATCCTCAATCATATGACAATGATACCCTCAAGAGGTCATATGTGGTTGGTCGAGGTGATCTTCTTAGACTTGGATAACTATAAGATTCCTTTATGTCTAGAGGTTCAAGTCTCCTCCCTTGACCATGTCCAAGTCCCCAAGGCCCCAAGAAATGGATACATAGTGGCATGGATATCCATGCAAGGTCATGCATGGTTCTCTAGGCATTGTTCATCGCTCTAGACGCCCCAATTGTTTCTTTAAGGCCAAAGGCATGGTTTTTTTCCTATAACATCATTCCCAAGGCCCTGAGACATGTATATACTACTCAAAGCCACCTAATGGAAATGACATAATCAATCATAGGCCAATGATACCCTCAAGGGGCCATGTGTTTTTAGTGGAGGCAATCTTCTTATCCTTAGATGGATGGAAGAATGATTTAGAGCTCGAGATTTAGGTCTCCTCGACTAACCATGTGTAAGGCCCCAAGGCCACAATACATAGATACATAGTTCCATAGATACCCCTCTGAAGTAATCAATGGTGCTTTTAGGTAGTATTCATGGATCTAGATGCGGCAATGATTTCTTTAGGGCCAAAAACATGGTTTTCTTTCATGGAACATAATTCCCAAGGGCTTAAGACATGTGCATGCTACTTAACACCACCTAACTATAACAACATCCTCAATCATAGGCCAATTATACAACTAGGAGTTTGTGTATGGTTGGTGGAGGAAAAATTCTTACACCTAGATAGTGACAAGCTTCCTTTAGGGGCAAAGGTTAAGGTATCCTCTGCTAACCATGTGTTGTTGTTGGAGGAAACCTTCTTAGCCCTGGATGGCTAGAAGATTCATTTAGTGGTCGATATTTAGATCTCCTCCATCGATCTTATCTAAGGCTAAAAGGCCATAAGACATAGATACATAGTGTCTCAATGGATTTGGATTCCTTAATGGTTTCTTTAGGGAGAAATCCATGGTCATCTTCTATGTAATATCATTACAAAGTCCTTGGGACACCTACATAAGGCTCTTGATTTACTTTTATGACTCCAATAAAGGACTTGAGATCCATTCCTCTATGTAAAAACTCTTGATTATGCTCATATCCAACTATTATGTCAAATATAAACTTTAAATGGTGTATGTTATGGTTGATGGTCTTGATCATTGCCCATTACCTCAATAATATTATGCTAGGGTATAATTCTTTCAATTTCTTCCCCAACTGTTTACTCAGACCCATCGCCAGTACGCAAAACCACATATTTCCACCCATATCTCACTTTGAGAATAATGATATCTTATACATTGCATGATCTGCTAAGTAAAAGTTTGAGTCATTGCTATTAGCCTGATATGCCTAAAACCGTCCTTTAGGGCCTAGTTCCTGTAATTCCTCTCATGACTATGTCTAAGGTTTGCATACCTAGTGTCACTTATATGAATGCTCATATGCCAAGGATAGTGTTTGGAGTTTATGGGTGCAATTTAAAGCTTCCCTTAGGTTTTAATGCCCAAGTTTCCTCCCATGACATTATACAAAAACCTAAGACCCATGCATACTAGCAAAAAAATGATAATGCTGTTGATTTCCTTACTTAGAGGTAAATAATAACCCCAATATGTCATGTGTAGTGCTTTGAGCTATTGTATTTTTCCTTGGATGCACAAAATATTTCACTAGGGAATAAGGCCTAGGTTTCCTCTTTCAAACATGTTAAGGGCCTAAACACCCATATATAGTGCTTAAAAAAACCTCTTACTTACATTAATACCCCCAATATCAAGCCAAGGATACCCTTAGGAGGCCTTATGTGGTGTTTCAAGGTATACTTGTTAATATTATATGCCTATAGGTTTTTTCTAAGGTCCAAGGAATAGGGTTCCTTCCTTAATCATAATTATGCCCTAAAGACTTATACCTAGTTTTAGTTCCACCAACTCCCCCCATTATCCCTATTATAAGGCCATAGATCTTCTCAAAAAGTCATTTGTGTTAAAGTGACAAATCATTATTATCCCTACATGCCTAGAAGTTTAATTTAGGCTAAGGCCTAGGTTTCTTCTCTTAACTAGGTCAAGGGCCAATAAACCTATCACTAGTGATCAAAACCTTATAATGCAATCAATATCCACACATATATGTTAAGAATATTCTTAAGAATATATGTGTGTTGACCATATTTCTTGGTCCGAGATTCCTAAAATATTCATTTAGGGCCCAAGGAAGAGGTTTCCTCCCTCGAACATCTCCAAGGATTTGAGACTCATGCCTTGTGCACAAAGCCTAGTAATGATATTAATATCCATTAGAAAAATTAATAATATCTAAAAAAATATGCTCTATCAAATAATGAAATCTCAATTCAAATCATTTTTATTAATATTTTATAATAGTAATAAATTAAAAATGGTTGTATTTAATTATTTGTCAAATTTAAGAATCATGGGTATTTATTTGCTTGAATAATATTGAAAATTGAATAGTCGACTTGAGCTATTTAGAACACCTCATAAATGAATCATGTGATCTTGCTGGTTTAAATAGTGATAAAAACAAATAATTGAATTTGCTATGATTGTGGTTTACAACCTCATAAGTTAATCATGTGCATTTATTTGAATGAAAAAAATTGAATTAAGTTATTACAAAATAATTATTTGTGATGTTGTTGTGTTTATTGTGTAAATCATCATAATTAAATCCTTTTTGTACATGTCCATATGACAAATATGAGCTTAGCCACACTATATGGTACTTGACAACATGACATTTCTTTATGCTTAGGGTTCCTTTAGGCTAAGGCCTATGATTGTTCGTTCAACAATGTTGAGGGTCATTGGACCTATCCCTAGTGATTAAAAACTTATAATAGTGTGAATGCCCATATTTAGAGGCTAATAATACTCTTAGGAATATGTGTGGGGACCTTTGTGGTGTCTCTCTTGGTCCTAGATTCCTAAAAGCTTCTTTTAGGACCTTAGCTAGAGTTTTTCTCCATTGATCATATATATGGATCTAAGACCCATGTCTTGTGTTAAAAACCTAATAATAATACTAATTTCCATAAAAAAAAATTAAGAAGATAAAAATATCTCAAATGAATAATTAAATTTAAATTCAAATAATTTTATTACTACTTTATACAAATAATTTTATTACTACTTTATAATCGTAATCAATTAAAAATAGTTGTTTTTATTTATTTGTCAATTGTATTTATATGTTTAAATAATATAAAAAATGAACAAATGAATTGAGTTATTTTCCAAATATTGTTTTGAACTTGTTGGGCTTATGGTGTAAACCTCATAAATGAATCACCTAAATTTATTTGCTTAAAAATTCTACGTGAATTTATTTGCTTAAATATTATAAATATAAATATTTGAACTTCTTGTAAGTATGGTGCAAAAACTCATAAATTAATATTTGATCATTTATTTTAATTGATGAAAAAATAAATAAATATTGAATTGAGTTATTTTCAAAATAATTATTTGTGAATTTGTTTATGGTGCAAATCCACATAATTAAATCATACATGTACATGTCCATGTGGAAAATAATAGCTTAGAACCACTTTATGGTACTTGCCAACATGGCATTTCTCATAAAGGTAAAACTCAATTTCCAATAATATTACACCATATTAACACCACAAAAGATAAGTGGTGCTAATACCACCACCAAAAAATATAAATGGTGCTAATAGCACCACTTTAACACCACATAAATGTAAGTGGTGCCAATACCACCACATTTACACCACAAATTATAAGTGGTGCTAACTTGTGGTGCTAAAAAATGGATTTTCTTATTGTGAATAATTCCATACCAGAATGTGCATTCCTTTTTCTATTCTTAGTATTTCTGTTTCTTAATTTTCTAAAGTGGTTAAGCTGCATTCAAGAAGAATGAGCTTGCGTTTGGGATATATATATCCATGTCCTCCGCATGTAAACATTATTACATAGTTATACAGGCAGATAGGAGAGAATAATAATAAAGTGTTGTCATGTTGCTGGGTTCGTAGTCTCTGCATTTTGATGTTGTAGCATATTTCTGCTCTTTGGTGAAACTTATGTGTTAAGGATTATGGTGTCAAATTAACTTGTAAGTCTCTGGTGTGAATGCGGGCTCACAATCTTGGCAGGTAAGGGCCCTCCTACTGGGATTGTGAGACCTTTCTTTTATGCATTCAAGTAGGTTAGATTGCTTGTATTATGATTTATTATAGGTTAGTAGATCCATCACTTGTGTGCAAAAACCAATTTAATTGTATGGTTTTCCATGTCTATATTGTAATTACTGATTTAACCACATAATCTCTTGTACTTAATTGTGTGATTCATAACTTGTTCATGAAAATCTGTAAATTGTTCAAAGCGTCGCCTCAAGCATGACTAACCCTTTACACATTCTAGAAGAAGATCATTGCACTATCATCGTTTTACTGCAAAGTTGATATATTTACTTTATTTGTATTACCATAATTTGATACATTTTAAAGTGATATTGTAATTTTGTATTGTTCTATTTGTACATGCATAATAATTTGTATAATTTATATTTCATAAATTAAGTTTGCACTGTTCATAATCCAAATCATTCATTGTGCAAGAGACAAGCCGCCATTTGTGTGATAAATCTCGTCTTTCAATTGAATTAAGCAGGTTTCTCTCACACAACTTCTTCAAATTCAAAGTAAATTCACTTTAGAAATCTTACTGTCATACGTTCTTATCAATCATTGCTCCAACGTCATGTTGCCATGAGAATTAGTTTCAAATAACATTCTCATTTATTTGCATCAACGCTGCAGTAAGTATTATGTCAATCTAGGTATTCGAGTTATCTCCCTGAAGAAAGACTTCTTCAGCGACAAGCTATTGTAGCAGAGAAGCATAAGATCTGGATACGCAGTTAGTCCCCATCCAGGAGTTAGGCATTCAGCCGATCTCGTTAAAGAAAGAATTCTTGAACTGCGAACTATTGTGGAGATAAGCACAAGATCTGGATACCCATGGTATCACTTCATCTTGCCCATTTTGTTGTCTCCACTTTGAATTGGCTGAGGAGGTATCCCAACTCCAATGCAGCCACCATTATCATGGCACTTGCATTTATACAAGGCCAGGTTTTTAAAATACACATATATCTTATCGTTGAAGTGAATTTTATTTTTATCCTATATTTTGAAAATAGTAGTTGGTTAAAGGAATGCCTAATATTTAGGCGCCGCCTCATCAATGAAAGTTACCGCATGAGATGAGTCATTACTTCAAAGAGATCCGCCATAAGAGCTATCTATGGTGAAGCGTGGATCCAAAGATGCCATTTCCAGTAGTTAGTTTTGGACAATTTATTCTTGAAAGTGTATGAACCACTCCCCGAATCTGGTCAAATAATAGTGGTTGATGAGGAATCTTTAGTCATTAGATCAGCTAAACTTTATTTGATTACTCGAAAAGCGATTGTTTATGGGTAAAGTTATTTAACTATATTGGAATATACTAAATATAGAACTTTGTGAGTTGTTAGTTTTCCTTAATTCCGTTAGAATAACAAGAAAATGATTTTTCAGCTGAAAAAAAACATCTCATTTTAATTAATAACTTAAATAAATTATTACATATCTTGTTTAATTTAATTTAATTTTTATTTTCAATTAAAAGTCATTTTTTTAGTTCATTGCAATTTTTTTAATATATTAAATATAGTTAATATATTTACTTGATATGTTTTAAGATAGCTCATTTATGTTTGAAATTTATGTGATATATTATAAATTATAGAAAATAAAATAAATAAAACATTAATAACAACTATTAAATAATATATAAAAAAATGGACTTATAAATCATTCAATATATATTTTTTTTAATTTTGTTTTTGGATTATTGTAAAATGTTTGTATATAGTAGTATAGATTGCATTTAAAATATTTTTTTGGTTAATTACGATATGTTTAATTTTTTAACAATGTTTAATTTTCTTAATTATTTATAATTTAGAAATATTTGTTTTAATAAAAAGTATTTTTTAATAAAGTAAAACTTTTAATTTTTTTATATTAATTTAATAGAAATATTTTGTAATTACTTCTTTTATATATAGATTGATAGATAGATGTATCATCTTTTTTTTTTAATATTTTATTTGATAACAAATTATCCAAGTATTTAAATTATTTTATTTTGACATATTTTTTAAAATATAACTATTAAGCATTTTAAAAAATGGATAATTCATTTATGTTTGAAATTTATCTGATATATTATAAATTATAAAAAATCAATATAAAAAACTTCAATGATAACTTCTAAATAATATATAAAAAAAAAATATACTTATAAATCATTCAAATATATTTATGTTTTGAAAAATTATTAATATGAAACTTTAAATAATGCAATAACTAAAAATATAATATTAATGGTTGGGTTACTTACTCCAATTAACATTGGTATAACATATCGTTTTAATTAATAACTTAAAAAAATACCTACATATCTTATTTTATTTTATTTTATTTTATTTTTAATTAGAATATATTTTTTTAAATTAAATTACAATGTTTTTACTGTATTAAATATAGTTAATATGTGTGTTTGATATGTTTTAAGATAACTAACTTATGTTTGAAATTTATGTGATATATTATAAATTTAAAAATTTAATGACAACTTCTAAATAATATATAAAAAATGGTATTATAAATCATTCAAATATATTTATGTATATCAAGTGTTATGTTGCATTGTTGTGTTCAACAAGGGCTATGTCCCATTGCGACATTGATCAAGGGTTATATATCTAATATGACAAAGGGTTATCTCTCGTTCTGATATTAATTAAAGATTAAAAATGATATACACAGACAATTCCCAAGATGTGACACATTATTAATGTGACATTAGACATTCGTCAATGACTATGCAACATTGTGATGTATATCAAGTGTTATGTTGTGTTGCGCCATTCATCAAGGATTTTTTCATATTGCGACATTGATCAAGGGTTATAATTAAGGATTAAAAAATGATATACATTGACAATTCCCAAGATGTGACACATTAATAGTTTGACATCGGATGTTCATCGGGGGCTATGTTGCATTGTGATGTTTATCAAGGGTTATGATGCATTGCGATGTTCATCCTGAGGGTTTTGTCGCATCGCAACATTGATCAATATAATTTTAATAGGCTATCTCACATTGTATGTATATCAAGTGTTCAACAAGGGTTATGTCGCATTGTGACATTGATCAAGGGTTATATGACTAATATGACAAAGGGTTATGTTTCATTTTGATATTAATTGAGGATTAAAAATGATATACACAAACAATTCCCAAGATGTGACATTAGACATTCGTCAATGACTATGCCACATTGTGATGTATATCAAGTGTTATGTTGTATTGTGACATTCATCAAGGGTTTTTTTGTATTGCGACATTCATCAAGGGTTACAATTAAAGATTAAAAATGATATACACCAACAATTCCCAAGATGTGAAACATTAATAGTTTGACATCTGATGTTCATCGGGGGCTATGTTGCATTGTGATGTTTATCAAGGGTTATGATGTATTGCGACGTTCATCTTGAGGATTTTGTCGCATCGCCACATTGATCAATATAATTTTAGTAGGCTATATCACATTGTGATGTATATCAAGTGTTATGTTGCATTGCGACATTCAACAAGGGTTATGTCGCATTGGGACATTGATCAAGGGTTATATGTCTAATATGACAAAGGGTTATCTCATTATGATATTAATTAAGGATTAAAAATTATATACACTGAAAATTCCCAAGATGTGACACATTAATAATGTGACATTAGACATTCATCAACGACTATGCCACATTATGATGTATATCAAGGGTTATGTTGTATTGCGATGTTCATCAAGGGTTTTGTCGTATTGTGACATTGATCAAGGGTTATAATTAAGGATTAAAAATTATATACACCGACAATTCCCAAGATGTGACACATTAATAGTTTTGACATTCGATGTTCATCGGGGGCTATGTTGCATTGTGATGTTTATCAAGGGTTATGATGCATTGCGACGTTCATCTTGAGAGTTTTATTGCATCGCGACATTGATCAATATAATTTTAATAGGCTATCTCACATTGTGATGTATATCAAGTGTTATATTGCATTTTGGCGTTCAGCAAGGGTTATGTCGCATTGTGACATTGATCAAGGGTTATAATATTAATATGATAAAGGTTTATGTCCCATTCTAACATTCATTAAGGATTAAAAAATGATATACACCGACAATGCCCAAGATGTGACATTCGACATTCATCAACAACTATGTCACATTGTGATGTATATCAAGTTTTATGTTGCATTGCGGCGTTCAACAAGGGTTATGTTGCATTATGGCATTGATCAAGGGTTATAATATTAATATGATAAAGGGTTATGTCCCATTCTAACATTCATTAACGATTAAAAAATGATATACACCAACTATGCCCAAGATGTGACATTCAGCATTCATCAACGACTATGTCACATTGTAATGTATATCAAGTGTTATGTTGTATTACAGCGTCCATTAAGGGTTTTTGTCACATTGTGACATTGATCAAGGGCTATATACCTAATATGACAAATGGTTATGTCTCATTCTGATATTTATTAAGGATTAAAAATGATATACACCGACAATTCCCAAGATGTGACACATTAATAGTTTTACATTCAACGTTCATCAGGGGCTATGTTGCATTGTGATGTTTATCAAGGGTTATGATGCATTGCGATGTCCATCTTGAGGGTTTTGTCACATCACAAACTTGATCAATATAATTTTAGTAGTCTATCTCACATTGTAATGTATATCAAGTGTTATGTTGCATTGTGGCATTCAACAAGGGTTATGTCGCATTGTGACATTGATCAAGGGTTATATGTCTATTATGACAAAGGGTTATGTGCCATTCTGATATTAATTAAGGATTAAAAATTATATACACCGACAATTCCCAAGATGTGACACATTAATAATGTGACATTAGACATTCATCAACGACTATCCCACATTGTGATGTATATCAAGTGTTATGTTATATTGTGACGTTAATCAAGGGTTTTGTCGTATTGCAACATTGATCAAGGGTTATAGCTAAGGATTAAAAATGATATACACTGACAATTCCCAAGATGTGACACATTAATAGTTTGATATTCGACGTTCATCGGGGGCTATGTTGAATTGTGATGTTTATCAATGGTTATGATGCATTGCGATGTTCATTTTGAGGGTTTTGTCGCATCGCGACATTGATCAATATAATTTTAATAGGCTATCTCACATTGTGATGTATATCGAGTGTTATGTTGCATTGCGGCATTCAACAAGAGTTATGTCACATTGCAACATTGATAGGGTTATAATATTAATATGATAAAGGGTTATGTCCCATTCTAACATTCATTAAGGATTAAAAATTGATATACACCGACAACGCCAAATATGTGACATTCGAAATTCATCAACGACTATGTCACATTGTGATGTATATCAAGTGTTATGTTGCATTACAACATTCAACAAGGGTTATGTCACATTGCAACATTGATCAAGGGTTATAATATTAATATTATAAAGGGTTATGTCCCATTCTAACATTCATTAAGGATTAAAAAATGATATACACCAACAATGCCCAAGATGTGATATTCAACATGTACATTAACGACTATGTCACATTGTGATGTATATTAAGTGTTATGTTGTATTGCGGCATCCATTAAGGGTTTTGTCACATTGCGACAATGATCAAGGGTTATATGCCTAATATGAAAAATGTTTATGTCCCATTTCGATATTTATTAAGGATTAAAAATTATATACACCGAAAATATCCCAAGATGTGACACATTAAGAGTTTGGCATTCGACGTTCATCGGGGGCTATGTTGCATTGTGATGTTTATCAAGAGTTATGATGCATTACGATGTTCATCTTGAGATTTTTGTTGCATCGCGACATTGATCAATATAATTGTAATAGGCTATCTCACATTGTGATGTATATCAAGTGTTATGTTGCATTGCGGAGTTCAACAAGGGTTATGTCGCATAGTGTCATTGGTCAAGCGTTATATGTCTAATATGACAAACGGTTATGTCCCATTCTGATATTAATTAAGGATTAAAAATTATATACACTGACAATTCCCAAGATGTGACACATTATGTCAAGTCCCCTCCCATCAGACCGAGCCAGGGAGAGAACATGGCACTAAAAATGGGCATCTAGCTCCATAGCCATTAAGTAAAACTCATTGATAATAAAATATGTATACATATGCATATAGTAATTAAACAATGCGGAATTAAAATCATCTACATATCTAACATACATTCAAGATATTCATGGTAAACATCAAATAAATACACTGCAGAGTTAACACAAGAGAGTACTTATCTTAAAACAAAGTAGTCCCGGGAAAATGGCTATGCAACTGCAACGTTCCACCCAACCATAGGCTAGTTGTGCTTATCAATATCTTGATACAACTGCCACCCCCGAGCTGGGCATGATTTCTATAAGGAAAAAGGGAACAGCAGACTCACACATAGCCAAAATACACCAAAATCAGCCAAGCCAATCCACAATTGGGTTTATCAGGCTGCTAAGGCAAGGGAGGGAATGAATTGCTAAACTAGTGAGCTCAAGCACAGAGCCATGGATACCTATACAAGATCTATCTAGCTTGGGACCCACAATGCCTACACACCCCACTCAAGGAAGTATTCCCTTCACCAATACACAGTCCCTCAGGCAATACCTTCCATTCTAGTGTTGTCCAAGGTGTGCATAGAAGAGTAGCCAGCCCTTTTGATCTTTCTAAGAGGTTACTCCCCTCACTAGGTTTATCAAGCCAATTGTGTCCACTACCACTCCAAATTTCTTGCTCACAGGTTCAAACCAAAACAAGGATGCACATAACAGCAAAATCACAAGTGTTGGGCATGTAGAAAAGCATTTTTACCGTGGGATGCCCAAAATGGGGTTTCCAATAGCTCCAATGAAATGTGGGCATTCAAAAATGAAATGGAAAACGGGGAAATCAATCCTGGGAGAGCAAAATCGTTTCTAGAAAACGTTTATGGGCATTCAAGGGACAAAAACGACCTCCATAAACCCCCAAAATTGTGACTCCCTTCCTCCCAGCCATTGTGCCAAACAAAAACGAGTTCCCAGGTATGGAAAATGCAGGAAAATGATGGAAAACGTGAAGGAAAAAGCCCCAGCTAGCTCAGACTGTGTGCGAGAGCAAAGTCCATGGGTGAAAGATGGCTTTGGGCACCATTTCATGGGTGTTTTCTTGCCCAAAAAGCAAAAATACGAATTCCCAGGTTGATGGCTTGCCCATGCACGAAGTTGGCTACCATACCTCTTCATTCCCAAGGCATTAACTACCTCAACCAATTCTTGGAAGAATTAAATGATTGGGTGCATAAGTCGAAATGGGTAGTTGGTGGTTTATGGGTTTTCTCATGAAATTTGGCTTAACACTATTGGCTCAAGGGTTTGAATAATTTCCCTCCCTATTCCTTGTGAAATCATGCCCCCGTCTCTTTGTTGCATTGCATAGCTAGTTGTGGGTATTTCATTAAAATTCGTATTTACATTATGTCCTAATTTACATTGTGCCTGTCTAGCACAAGAATCATAGGCATCTATTTTTAATTACCGATACATAAAACGCTAAATCGATGGTGGGGCCTTGGCCTTGAGCTCCTCACCGTGATTAAATAAAAATATTTACATCATTTACAATTTTAATGCAATAGGGTCAAAATCGGGATATTACACATTAATAATGTGACATTAGACATTCATCAATGACTATGCCACATTGTGATGTATATCAAGGGTTATGTTGTATTGTGACGTTCATCAAGGTTTTTGTCATATTGCGACATTGATCAAGGGTTATAATTAGGGATTAAAAAATTATATACATCGACAATTCCCAAGATCTGACACAATAATAGTTTGACATTCGACATTTATTGGGGGCTATGTTGCATTATGATGTTTATCAAGGGCTATGCTGCATTGCGACGTTCATCTTGAGGGTTTTGTCGCATCGCGACATTGATCAATATATTTTTAATAATCTATCTCACATTGTGATGTATATCAATTCTTATGTTGCATTGCGATGTTCAACAAGGGTTATGTCGCATTGTGACATTGATCAAGGGTTATAATATTAATATGTTAAAGGGTTATGTCCCATTCTAACAATCATTAAGGATTAAAAAATTATATACACTAACAATGCACAAGATGTGACATTCAACATTCATCAACAACTATGTCACATTGTGTTGTATATCAAGTGTTATGCTGTATTGCTGCGTCCATTAAGGGTTTTGTCACATTGCGACATTGATGAAGGGTTATATGCCTAATATGACAAAGGGTTATGTCCCATTCTGATATTTATTAAGGATTAAAAATGATATACATCGATAATTCCAAGGATGTGACACATTAATGGTTTGACATTCGACGTTCATTGGGGTCTATGTTGCATTGTGATGTTTATCAAGGGTTATGTTGCATTATAACATTCATCTTGAGGGTTTTGTCGCACTGCGACATTGATCAATATAATTTTAATAATATTTTCAACTATATAATTTATAATATAATAGTATAGTATAGTATAGTTAAATAATAATATTTTAAATTAAATAATATTATTTTATTATTACTTTGATTATAATATTTTAATTAAATTTTATATTCTTATAATAGGACAATATAATATCATGATATTAAAAAGTAATATATCATTATACTGAAATTATATTATTATTTAATTAGTTATTATATTACAATTAGTTAATTAATTAGTATATTTAATTAATAATAGTATTATTATATTTATCATATTAAAAAAATATAATAGAATAATATTATTATTAATTAAATATTAGTATTTTATGAATTTGTTATTATAATATTTTAATTATACCAATAATTAATTAATTAAAATATAACAAATGACATTAATTTTAATTATTATATTACTAATTAATTAAATAATATCATTTTATTAATATTTTGTATATTAATTAATTATTATATTATAATTAATTAAACAATACTATTTTATTAATATTTTGGAGATATGTGTATGCGCCCACCCATTACTAGCAACAACCACATTAATAATATTAATGTGTCTGAATATGCCGATAGGTGTAAATTGAGCACATACTTTTCATATTAATGTTTTTCCCTATAGTATGTGTCTCATTTACACCTATTGGCATATTCAAACACATTAATATTATTAATTTGTGGTTGTTTCTAGTATATTGTGTATTTCGTTGCATTGAGTTATTGAATACATGTGAGGATGGACTCTGAGTATTAAGTTATTTAGATTGATCAATTAATTTAGTTTATTTTTAGTTTAATTCCATTTCTGACATTTATTCATTCAATCCATGCATTTTAGATTCTAATATTTTAATTTCATACATAAGATTTGATTTTGTGCATTTTAATTTTTTATAACTTAGACATTACCAATGGATGGATTAAAGACCTAACTTGTGAATATATGGTCTCCTTATGATGGGTTTCCTCCTAAGGTGATCGGGTTAGTTTCAATTGTTTTGTTTGCATTAAAGGGTGTTTACCGGCACTAGGTTAGACTAGATTACTTTGACCCTACACATACAATGCCGACACCTCTAAGTCTACGAATCCCAGTCGATAATTTAATGTCGTAAATATTAGCATATATTTTTACCAACACTTACTATGGTATGGATATCATCACATCTACTTATTTTGAGTTACTCTCACCTTTGGAACACACCTGTAGCATCATACAAAACTTTTTTAAAAATTTTGGTCATTTTGGAGGTCACACCCATTGAGGATTTCTTGCCCAATCAATCCCAGAGGTTCTACTCTACTTGTTATTTCAAACAAATAAAAACATGTTTAAAAAATAAGACCTTTATTTTGAGTCTCCTATGGTTTAGATTCATTACATTATTAGAAATTCACAAAATTCATTTTCATGCATTCTGGGAACTACCCAAATTGACAATTCTTTGGTCAAATCAACGTTACAGACACCTTTTTGTTCAAATATTAGATATGTCTTAGCTCCACATTTAGAATCTGACTATGCAGACTTGTTCCCTTATGGATAACCTTTCCAACTCATATCTTCATGCTTCATTATGATCTCGGAGCTAGAATTTACCACCTTCCAAAAATGTTGATTTTGCCCAATTATGATATCAGAACTTCCCCATAGACCTTTCCTTCAAATCCATATAATTAAAACCATATAGATACGCATCGATGAACACTTCATACCTCCTCGATGGACCTATACTTCGGGACACAAATTTGAATTCTCGCAAATGTTCATCGATATGGAATTGTCGATACACTTGCAGACCTTCCTTTCGTGCCACCTTGAGGCAACTCTACGAACTCCTCACCATATCCCCTATGGAATTCTTCTCGCAACAATCCACATACTTCTCCCCGCAACCCCTATGGACCTTTCCCTGTGGAAACCTTAAAATAACTCTAATGAATCTGTCATGCCCACAAACTTCTCTCTAGCGTGCCTACGAACATTTCTCAACAACACCCATGAACCTCTTCCTCTCTGCACCTCGAAAAATATTCTCCACTACACCCGTGGACCTATACATACCACGCCTATGAACTTCTCACCACGGTACCCGCATGGAATACTCTCTAAAACTCCTATGAAATCCTTTCCATTGTGCCTACAAACTTTTCTCCACATCACTTGCATACCTCTCCTCTGCCCCTATGGAGTCTTCCCTGCGTCTTCCCACAAAATTTCCTTTGTGGTACCCTCACAGACCTCTCTATATATCTCATTCAAACCCTCTCCATGGATCCCTCATGGACTTCTCTTCGTGATACCCCGCAGACTCTCCTATGCTGCACCTATGAACCTTCTCCATGGATTCTTCACATTTTCTCTTCATGGAACCCAATGAACCCCTCTCTATGGTGCCTGTGGATTGTGTACATTTTCTACCAACATGTCCTTCTAGTGTGGTTTGTCCACGTAATACCCCTCTTTCCCACATGGCACGAGTTGGGTCCACCTCTAATTTTCCCTAAATTTTTACATTTTCATAATAAACAAAATTTTGATTTTCCTTCAATTTGGGATATCTCTGTTATGCAACAGAGTGAAAATTCATCATGCTAACACATATGTAGAATTGAAATTTCTCCAAACTTCGTTAGTTCAATTTTCTACTCCCAGTGGTAAAATCGCGGGCTCAATTTCTTGGGTTCCATTATGCAATGTTTGTAAACTAAACCCATGATTTTTGTAAAAATGTTTATCATCACTTCTAGACCACCTTTGGTTTCTTCCTGTGACTATGGATTCCAGCTCATACAACCCTAGTGCTGCAACTAAAATCTCTAATACCACTCTATCACATCCCCTCCCATCCATCCCACTAACGGAGGGGACATGAACGATTTATGGGGTTCTAAATTCCATCCCATGGGAATATTATAAAATTCATGTACCGTAAAACAAATCATCCATGTGTAGATACATAATTAAAACACAATGGAAATAATTCTATCCACACACAGCATGCATATACCAACAAAATTATCACAAGCATAACAATAAAATCATTCCATATTCAAATACAATAGTAAATTAACAAGTAACACTTATCTTTTCAATGAAGTTGCCTAAGCTATTGGCTATGGAAGTGCAAAATTCCACCCAACAATAGGCAATATGTCCAACACTTTATATCTCTGTTGAGAGGCCACCCCTGAGCTAGGCTATGTATCCACTAATGAGGAACTACTTAGGCTTACTCACAGACAGAAAGAAACAATCAGTTCTCAGGTCAAGCCAACATAGCAGTTGGGTTTATCAAACATGGAGAGAGAAAAGGAAGGATAATGCTAAGATAGTGAGCTCAATTGCATAGCTACAAGCATCTCAATTGGCTTCAGCCAGCCTTGTCACCCACATTACCTACCACACCCAATACAAGGAAGGTCCCCTTCTCTGATACACAGTCCCCCAGGTACCCCCTTCCCTCCAATGTTATTCAAAGTGGGAATAGAAAGGTCCAAGTTGTTAAACCTTCAGATTTCTTTCATTCACTGGGTTTTTATCAAGCAATTCAAACCTATGGTCTCTTTGTCTTTGACTTCAATTTTCTCTTGAATTCTTTGATTTCTGGCCACACGAATTTCAACCACGAAATTCAATTTCTAGGCTCCCAAGACTGGATTTTTTTTCTTTTGACACTGTCAAATTCACCCTAGGGTTGATATCTATTGATCCCCCACTGGATTTCAAAACCCAAGTGAATGTATGGGCATTTTGACACTCTAGAATGTGGTTTTTCCTCTAGTTACGTTTTGTGTTCTCTTCACTGTTGGGAATGCATAGCTTGCTAAACATTATTTGCTCTATTTCCCAACCATAGAATGGGAATGAAGGGAAACAAATCTCCTTGAAGGAAAATGACTTATGTGTACAAAAAACCAATCCCATACTCAGCCATACGAATTTCTAGGTTCAACCCATGATCCATTAAATTCCTGAGATGATTTCTCAGCAATCTTCTTACAATGGAAAGATCACCTAGGAATTCAGTATGGGTGGTTGCTTACCATTTATGGAACCTGGGTTCTCAAGATGACACTTAGGAAAAGAGGATTTAATCCCCCACACCCCTCTCCTCTCCCTAGTGGATAAACATAGCCCCTCATTTTAGTTGCTTCCATAGCCAACTCTAAACTTTTATTTTCATTATAAATATTACATTGCTTTGAAATTTTCCCATGGTTTACTAGCACATGGTCCACAAAATATAAAATACTTTCCTTTATAATTATAATCATTCACTAGCATGGCCTTGGCCTTGAGCTCCACACTAGGAATCATACATTACATTTTTACAACGTTTACATTATCAAGCCAATATGATTAGGGATTAGAATGGGGGTATTACATGGATTTCCTAATAGAATTATGGATCAATGAAGGGAAATGCCTTCCTTGTATTGTGCGGGGCAGTTGAAAGGAGTTCCATGGTTGTGATGGCTTAGTAGGATCCTTATAGAGATCTGGATGAGATTTTTCCTAAGCATAGAGAGCACAATAGGTTGTGAGATGAGAGAGATAACCCTATAGGTGTTCCTTCACATGGGTGTCCTCATACCCTAGCTTGGGGATGGCATCTCAATAGAAATAGTATATGCCAAATAGAGTTCCTACAGTTGGGTGGAAAATTGCTCTTACACAACCAATTGTTTGGATCTTCTTTGTTTAAAGATACATATTCTCTTGTATATGAATGTGCAATTCTTTTATTTAATGCATGTGATGATTGTGCTTGTATATGCATGCTAGGTGTGTGTGGATAGAGTTTATTTCCATTGCATATTTTTATTGATATATCTGCACATGCATCTTTGATGTTATGAATTTGTATTATGACCATTGAGTAAAATTTGGAAGTTGTAATTAGCTAATGTCCCCTCCTATTAGTTAGATGGATGGATGAAAACCTTACCACCTTAGAAAATGGTTTAACCAATTCCATGCATGTATCCTATAAAGAAGATAAAGAAGAAAAATACACTAGATATAAACTTAGACTTGGGAAGTCAAAATAATACAATGGATGATGTGGTTATAGAAGGAGTATTTGGTTTAGACACTAGTCAACCCTCTACAATATTTAAAAAAATATTTTCTTTCATTAGCAAAAAAAAGTGGGCAAAAGGAAATTATAACAAACAAACAACATACCATAACGGAGGCCTTAAAGAAAGGTGTGCCCCATTAAATGTTAAACCATGGTTATCCTCTCCTCAAATCCAAGGTGGGCAGGGCACCTCACAAAAAAATATCTCTCAAAATAATGATTGCACAATTTTAAACAAGATAATTATGATTCAAGAGGCAATGTGTGAATGGGGGCAATTGCAAGGGATTTTATCATGTTTCCTAAAACATTGGAATTTTATTTTACTAAATTCAAATGGGAAATCTAAGGGGTTATTAACATGGTGGTGTTAGGTTAACCTTGACATGGTGAATGAGCTATTGATCTAATATTGGTTTGGGTCAAAGAAAATGGTGTTTTGTGGCCAATAGTATGAGTTTTCCAGGGTAAATGGTTGTGTTCAATGTTATTGATGCTATGGTTATGATTATATTTTTCTCTTATTATTATGTATGCTCATTTAAATCCTAAGAACTGGTATTAGAGCATGTAGTTGGTGATCCTTGACGGATTTTGTGTACTTAAGTTTTAATTAATATGTTGTGGGGCATAGTAGCATAATTCAGCCGTATTGGCAATTCATGTACAGAAATTCGGAACAAATTCGAATTCGCCGAATATTCAGTGTAAGTGTAATATGAATACGGATTCTTAGTAATGGAAAATTAATGTTTGAAAACCAATTAAAAAAACAAACATAAACACTATAAAACATAAATACCATTCAATTTATACTTTCTTATTAAAATAATTATTAATAACTAGTTGTCGTCACTCACACTTGCCATATGGCAAGTTGTTGAAATTATATATTTTTTTTTAAATATATTTGATTTTATTATATAAATGTTTATGTACATTTATAGTATATTTTTTAATACCCCATTAAAAAATACTATATATAAGTAGATTACTTCCGTATTTTATTCGTACTAGATTTTTTCATTACGTATTGTTTCCGTAGCGAATCGTATTCTTATCCATATTCGTACTCGAATTATGCTACTATGTTGTGGGGTGCATGATAAATGGTACCCAACACCCCAGTAATTTTTTATTATTAATTTAATTTTTTTAATTTATATATTTAAAAATAATAATAATTATATAATTTAATTTTTAATTATTAAATAAAATAATTTCATAATTTAAATATGTTTTATTGGATAAGAAATAATTATCAAAATAATTAGGAAAAACAAGTATAGTATATGGACATATGGAAGAAGAGCAGAGAGTTCAGAAGAGGTTTTTTTATATTCGCTATGATAGCATGTAGAAATGTTGTTTTTAAAGTATTTTTATAAAAAATGATTTAAGAGACAATGGTGCTTTTTTTGTAAAAGGCTAGAACTCTTGATATTTATAGTCTCTTCACAGTCTCCTCCGATGGTCTTCCCAATTGCTCATAAATTATGGTGTTGGAAGCTTCCCCTCAAAGTCAGGTGCTTTATTTGGCTGTGCTGGAACAATTGTATCTTAACTTGGGATTACCTGTGCAAGAGGAGTTTTGTCGGACTGGGTCGATGCCCTCTTTGTTTGCAGCATGACGAATCGATTTCACATTTATTTGTATCTTGCTCGTTCTTCACTTCTGTCCTTGAAGCCTGCCAACAGTTGTTAGCTTGTGTGATTCTGTGGGGTCAGGAGACCATTGTTGCTAGTTTGGAACACTGGGTGAATGGCAGGTTTGATTATCCAGAACTCCCCTTCTTTATTATCTGGGAAGTATGGAAACAGAGGAATCGCATGGTCTTTCAGTATTTTATTTTGAGTATTGCTCAGGTGGTATTTAAGGTGGTGGCGTCTTTCTCTGACTTTAGGCAGCTTAAAGTGGTGAGTCAACAACGCATTCTTGTTCCTCCTTACTTGGATTTCTCCAGACCGGTGGGATTTTTTGATGGTTTACAACAAAACGGCCATTGTGGAGTGGGAATGGCTCTTTATTTGACTTCGACACACTTTTTTCATATAAAGTTACAGGCTAGATTTGGGACCAACACTCGTGCTGAGCTATTGGCACTCTGGGGACTGTTGTTTTTTTCCCATCACTAAGGGATTGATATGCTTCAAGTCTTCGGTGATTCGCTGGTGATCATCAACTAGGCGGCTGGGAAAGCTAGGTTGAATGTTATCCAGCTCCTGCCCTGGTTGGATCGAGTCTGTGCTTTTATTCTCGGTTTTGCTCATATTGTCTACCGCGAGTTAATACTCTGGCTGATTCTCTATCAAAATTAGCCGTCGGCCTGATGGATGGTTGTCTGTTTCTTGATGAATTTCTAGGAGGGTCATGTGTGGACTCGGGCTCCTTACATTTGTTCTAATCTTGTCTAGAGCTAGACGCGGTTGATTGTAGGTGATTTTTTTGTCACTACAGAATGACTTGTTGGATAGTATTTTGAGTATTGTAAACTCTTGTTGTTTTGTCAAAACGTATATTTTGATGTCAACTGTTTGATAGTTTACTGTGATGTGGTCCATGATAGCAGACTTGATGTAATAGACTGTCATGATGTAGCTTTGATTCATATCTTTTGAATAACAAGTTACTTTTTTTCGGCGTGAAAAAAAAAGATATAACTTTGATTTTTTTAATAGTAGGTTATTTTTTGCTTTAAAAAAATTACAATATATAGATGGATTCTTTAATCACATATATATTTTTTAAATGTTTTCTTAAATATATTTTTATTTTTTAATCTTGATGTCTAGATTTTACTTTTTTTTTAATAAAATATTATAATGAATATTTGAGATTTTAATAAAACAATTTTGATCAATTTTATATTTGTGATTTCAACAATTCTAATCAAATTTTAGAGAAAAATAATAAAACAATGAAAAATATTCAAATTATTGGATTTCTATTATTCCAAGGATATACTTTATTTTTTTGTTGCAAAGTTATTTTTTTTTTTTTAATTTTTAAACCACAAATTTTTGCAAAGTTTATAATGCTTTTCATAATTATAATATTAAATTTAATATTCTAAAAAATTAAAATAATTTTAAGAATATTTAAAATATAAATTTTAGAGAAAAATAATAAAACAATGAAAAATATTTAAATTATCCAATTTTTATTATTCCACGGATATACTTTATTTTTTGTTGCAAAGTTAAATTTTTTTTATAATTTTTAAACCACAAATGTTTGCAAAGTTTATAATGCTTTTCATAATTATAATATTAAATTTAATATTTAAAAAATTAAAATAATTTTTAAAATATTTAAAATATAATAATTTGATTTTATTAAAAATATAATAATTTGATTTTATTATTGGTTAACAACCGTGTCATATAAATCCATGCCAAAATAATTTAAATTAGTAACAACCACATTAATAATACACCCAAATTCACATAAGGACCCAAATTCACATAAGTATAACTCATGTACCGTTCCACGTTTACTATTGAGATATCTGTCAAGAGGGAAAAGATGTTGGTGAATCGTGTTTCTTTAATGGCTGAGTGTTTCTCCAGCTGACCAGAAAGCATGTAATCGACCAGCCCCTGTGCGCTGTATGAACAGATGAGCCTTTTGACTTATCGCCTCTTTCTCTGGTTAAACTACTTATCTTTATTAATTTAAGGGATATTCAATTCAAAATTGCAATCTCAATATGATTAATAGATTCTGAATAAAAATTTAAATTTAAATAATAAATTATAGAAATTTATAATTGGAATGTGAAATCCAATTTACCCTTTGTATGCATTTTACTTCTTTGTTTGTGACGGGGAAGGGAAAACTTGATTTGTAGCCGTATTTACTGACAAATAGCCTGGTGACGGTCAATTTGACGTCAAATTCTACCTTATTGTTACTTCACAGTATAATTTATGAACATTATTAATTTCAAGATAGTACTCTGATTCATGCTCGTCAAATCCACCCAACTGTTACTTCAGAGTAGAATTTGTGACAATTATGGACTTCAGGACAGTACTCTAATTCATCCGTAAAGGTGGAATCTTTAGCCTTGTGGTTTGCGCCGTTAATTGGATTTAAAGTTATTTAAATCCAACCCGGACCTGAATGCAACTTTTAGAGCTGTACAGGAAAAGCTCTGAAAATTGTGGAGAATATCTTACACGGGAAAATCTATAAAGCTTTGAAAAGTGTGGATAATAACTTACACGGAAAAATCTCCTATTGATTCAGATGATTCTTTCAGGGCTTTAATAAAGTCGGATAAGCACCAATACTTCACCTTATTTATCTCAGAGATCTTTCAGTGTATGAGCACAGATTCTATCACGGGCTAATAATAACAAATGAATGTGCAGAAGAGAAGAGCAAACATAACACAGAAGATGGAATGAACATTTTCATTACTGAAATGTCAGTATTGATAATTATCGCTTTAAATCCAGAACCACAATGAAAAAGCATACAAATCAACATTGAAACCACCGCCAAAAGTATTTTTGTTCAGGGAATCCCAATTCCAAGCCTCTCCGCATTAGGAGATAATTTTTCTCATATAAAATTTGAGGGTATATTTACATTAGCAGCTTATGCTAAGCTCGCACTGCTTTTCCTGAAGAAGTTTGGAGTTGAAATTAGGTCATGACAGGCTTGGGCATGGCCAGGAAGGTAGGTCTCTCGTCTCCAGCCATGATTACTGCAATTCTCTCTTCTTCCCCGTCCTTATCGGTGCCCATATTGGGGGCTGAGGCGGTTGATATATTATCCGAACCGAGCATCTTCCTGAAGCTGCAAGCCAGCATGAGCAACGCCATGGCTAGTAGAATCAACATGGCCGCCAGCCCCCCAAGAAGATAAGGCACAGGCGAACGCCCCTCGGCGTTAGAAGAATAAGCATGAGAAGAAGTAGCTGACATATTATTATTGATCTTTGAAGAACCAGTAAGGAGCTGATTCACCTCAAAATAGATTTGATTTCTTTCTTTCAGCGGTTGCTCTGCAAGAAAGTAAGGGAGAAAGATCTTTTATTTCATAGCCGGCAGGGCGGGGGATCATCGCAATCCAAATGCAAATGGATGGAATGAATCCGATGTTTTTTGTCTGTGAGGGATGTGTCCACGGCTTTAACGTTTAGATTAGCGCTCATGTGTCCACGGCTTTAAATTTTAGATTAGCGCTCATGTGTCCACGGCCTTAAATTTTAGATTAGCGCTCATGTGTCCACGGCCTGTTCGGAAAACCAAGTCCAGTCCTCGACAACCAAACGATCAGAAGGCCACGCAACATGTACTGTGTCACACTTTCCTCACTTTGTGAATACATGAAATAAGTGCCATGTGTCAAATATTATTGACAGATGTTTATTTTTTTTTTATTTTTTGTTTGGATTTTGATGTCACAAATGGTATGTCTTCACAATCACGAAAGATGGGTCACACAAAATGTCATTGAAGTTGGATCCATCACAATCACGAAAGATGGGTCACACAAAATGTCATTGAAGTTGGATTTTAGTTATGGGATATGTAATGCTTTTATATGGAATTGTTTTTATTACTCTATAAATCTATATATATATTTTTTTTAATGTGTAAAGGATAAGAGTTGGTCTTGATTAGATGAGGATACCAATCATTGCTTTACACAAAAAATGTAATTGAAGTTGGATTTTAGTTCTTCGTTATATGGAAGGAAAACCAAACATATGTTTTATATATATATATATATATATATATTTTTAAGAAGAAAGTAGAAAGGTTATGTAATTTTTGTAATTTTTCATTATTTTGAAAAGAAAGTGGAAAGGTTACGTAATTTTTTATTATTTAAAAAAAAAAAGTGGAAAGGTTAAACATTGTTGTCTGTATAAAGGTGGCTCCACAAAAGCAAATGTTTATTTAAGAGCTTAGCATGTTACTTACAAGAATTGAATTTGAGTCAAGAAGGTATCATTTTTCCCAACTACATTGAATAGACAAAAAGCTCCACAAAAGCAAATGTTTATTTAAGAGCTTAACATGTCACTTACAAGAATTGAATTTGAGTGAGAAAGGTATCATTTTTTCCAACTACATTGAATAGACAAAAAAAAACTTATATATATATATAATTAGAATTGGATTTTAGTTATTGATTATATAGAAGGAAAACTTTTATATAAAATTATATATAAAATATGAAGAAATTTGGAAATACATTGTTGGTAAGTAAAAGATAAGGCTTAGTGTTAATTGGTTTGTACCCAAAATGTAATTGAAGTTGGATTTTAGTTATTGATTATATAAGAGGAATACTTTTATATGATTTTTTTTTAAATACAATTTTAGTATGAAGAACTTTCTTTTCCAGAAATACATTGTTGGTAGGTAAAAGGTAAGAGTTGGTATTGATTTGATGAGACTAAAAAACATTAAATAAGTTATGAAAATGTATTCTTTATTTATTTGCATAATATAATTTTAATCTTTTTATCTCTAGATGAATGCCTTAATTTATAAGGCATATCTACCATCTATTAGAAGATTAGAAGTGTGACATTTTAATCTATATAAATTATGCAACTTAGGAGTTTGGGATAAAGTATTTTTATTTTATGATTGGTATCCCTTATTTTAGTGTCTAAATCTATTTGTATCTACCATTCTTAGTTTAAGATGGCAAAGGTACTTTCACTTTGAGACTCGTGATGGAAAACTTCAAAGGATTTACCACTTGATCACAATAAGCTGGCAAAGGTACTTTTACTTTGAGACTTATGATGGAAAACTCCAAAGGATTTATCACTTGATCACAATAAGCTCAATACGTAGGAAATTGAATTTTAGTGAGGTTTTTATTAGTCTTGTGTATAATTTAATATGAGATTAATAGTAATTTAGGAAGTTCATCTCCAAGCTTTTTGAATATAAAAATAAAATTTTAAAGCAAACCAAGTAGTTCCTTACTTTTTTTTTTAAAAATCTCATAAATCAAAATTGGTCTAAAATGACGTTAACTATTATCATTATCATGATTATCAATAAAAATTTCTCATAAATAATTCAAGTTTAACTTTTACCTTTCAAATTATTTAAGAAAGAAGAAAAAAAAAAGAATATTAATATGAAATGAAATTTATATATTATAACAATATACATAACTTAATAATAATTTAGTGAAAATTGATTATAATTATCTTAATTATATTTTTACCTAATTGTTTTTTAAATTACACTAAAAATTCAATATATTATTTTAATAAAATACATTAACATATATTACAACAATAATTATTACAAGTTAAGTATGCATCTCAAATAGATAATGATTACAATTAAGTAGTACCAATAATTTAATATTAAAATAGAACTCAATTGAAATACGGATTTCATGATGTGACATCTTCAATGCCAACCATATTAATTGTGATGTAGGCAATCTTTTATTGAGCTAAAGGTCGAGTAACTAGAATTTTTATTGAGTTATTGGGTAAGGATGCCTCTCGAGTTTAACCTAATACTTCTAGAGTTTTGAGTTTAGTGTTTTGGTTAGGCTCTGGTTTTCTTGAGGTCGAGACCATGGGACCTCAGGTACTGTAGAGGGATGTTAATACTTAGTTTTCTCGTGTTCAAGGTCATGGACTCTCTGGAATTTAGGAGGGGGGTCATTCTTAGTGGTGGAGCCTTCTTGGACTCGTCTCTTTAAGGTTTTCCTACCAGGAACTGACATCCCCACTCATTGTGAGTTATTTTAGATATAAGTGACAGCCATTTATTTATTTATATGAAGTTGGGCTCTATCCATCAGGGGACACATGGTGACCTACAATCTTTTCAATGGACTTAAAAACCCTATATATGATCCGAAGATGATTGAATCGTGGGATTCGAGTAAGTTTCTATTATATTCTAGCACATGTGAAAATACCTCTAATTTCCCATCATTTACTCCCCCCATTTCTTGAGGACCATTTTTGTCATCTTCAAGTGGTTCCCAGCTATTAGAGTCTTTTTGTGGGCATAAACCATCTTTCTTGGAGGATTAATGTTCCTATGGTTCCGCTAGAGACTATGAGAATCAAAACATTGATGTACAGACTCCTTCAAGGCCTTCTCTGAAGGATTTAGGAGTGAACCTAGAGGTGGGGGAACCCTACCCTGACGAGGGTATAAATATGAATGGGTGTTTAAGGTCAAAGCATCCTTCTGAGGAAGTGACGGTTTATCGAAGGGTAGTGGAGACCGTTATTGGGGTTCAACCCTCTGGACCAGTGCCAAAAGGTCCTTCGCATCAATGGGCTAAGAGATGTGTAAATAGGAAGGTGACATAGATAAAAAATAGCTTTAGGGGAGGATCTACAGTAGTATGAAGCGATTACTCTTTTTGAGACCACTCTGGTGGGAAGATTCAATGGTCTTAGTATGGCTATGAAAACCTATAGGGCATGGGTGGTTTTTACTTGGGTAGAACTACTAGTTTATGCTCTTAAGACCTTTACTCTGGTAAGGGGATGGTTGGGCATCAAACTCGATATTCTGGACGATGTAAAGCGGTTGTTGAAAAGGATCTGGTTGTGGGACAACATGGCCATCAAGCTCAAACATTAGAGGCCATTTTTTGACACTCAGAGAGAGAAGTTATACAACCAAACAATTTGGGTAAAATTTCCTGGGTTGTCGATGGAGCTATGGACCTTGGATATTTCAATAAGATTGGCTCGGTACTAGGAGACTACCTCTCAGCTGACCTCAGCTTCTAGCAATCGAGAATTTTGATTGCGGCTAAAATCCTAGTTGATATTGACCTAGGGAGGGTTGGGCCTATTGAGATGGTCATCTCAAAGGGGAATATACCACATCTTCAAATTTTGGATTATTCCAGTATCCCTTAGTAACCCTCTCTCTCACTCTCTCACCCCCCTACTCCTCCCCCTACCTTTAACCCACCCTCCTCATCTCTATCTCTCTCCCCCCTCTTCCCCCTAACCCTGGCTAACCCCATCTCTCACTCTTTCTCTCCCCTACTCCTCCACCTACACCTTACCCCCACCCCTCTCTCTCTACCCCCAACCCCCTACCACCCCTACCTCTCTCTCTTACACTCTCACTACCCCTAACCCCCCTCTCTCTCCCTAACAACCTTGCTACTCTCCCTACCCATAACCACCCCCTCCACCCCTCTCTCTCTCTCCCCCTCCCTAATGCCCTGTAATGTCCCAAAAATTTACAATTTTTTTATAGATAATAAATTGACAATGTCGCAACATAACGATTCTTTGAAACATTTTTGAAACCAAATTCTTTTGCACATGATTCAAAAAGATAAATGCGTTAATTAAAATAATAATTTGTTATTTTAGGATTTAATGATTGTACCAACAAATCTATCATCTATTCTATCTTTATTCTATTATCTATTTATAATAAGATTATTGTTTTGTTCTTTTCATTATATGTAATCTTAGACCTGCCAACCAAAAAAAATCAGGCCATCGACATAAAATTGAGGCTTACTTAGTATGTATCTAATGATCATTTTTATAATCTCCTTGAAAGTCATTTATGTCAATTTCGGCGTACAACTATGACTAGGAGTTGTATTACTATCCTTAATAGTTTGGTCTATAACTGAACCATGGTGAGTAGATGTAATAAAGACTTATATTATATATTCAACTTCTATTAAGTTGTTATGTACAATTTTACTTATGTGTAAAAATATATATTTGTATTATTCATTACCATACCTAATGGTAATCGTGCTTTTGTTATAAGGTCTAGACCGCACATTACATTTGTATCCAAGCTTTAATATCAAAGTTATATGGTATATTAACCAATGCACTTAATCCAAGGGGTTTAAACAATTACTATGGTTCTACTTACCATATTAACTATTATTTAGTTGAGGATTGAATTGTGTTTACGATACATAGTATGGATCGATGGTAGCATTAAAATCTCCTGAGGACACCATGTGGACGTCCTTACCCAAGAGCTTGCCACATCAACTTGTATTGACCGTGCAATTAAGACTTGATCTAAGTCCTCGAGATACTCGTTTATGGTTGTGATTAGGATTTCATATGTCATTCTTCCATTTCATTTTGATTGATAGAGCCGACCTCTGCGCCCTTTTGGAGAAACCCTTTCATAATAATGGTGTTTTCAAATTAAGACTACTATAATACAAGGGTTTATTGAAAATATACTTTTATTCTAAAATATTATGGTTAACATTGCTACTATTCAACAACTCATAATTCTAGTATAATACATAGTAACCCTAGTTGTCTAGGGTTTCGAATCTCATTCGATTATATGCAGAGTCAATCTATAAGATAACCAAACTAATCAAATGTTACTTTTTGGCATGTTTATAAATGTAAAACTTAAATTAATTTACTTCTCATAAATAAATAGACAAGTTTATAATAAAAAGAGCATTAACTACCTTTGCAAATTCTTGCATCATTTACACAAGGAATGCTAATGATTTTTATAGAAAATATTTATCTCAAATCCTTTAGAAAAATAATCAAAATATATGTATAAATGGCCAATAAGACTAAATATGTAGTTATAAGGGTTTTACAGTAACTTTATCTGTTTTTTCTAGGAGAACAAAAAAGATAACATGAATAATTTTACTTGAACATTCTTTTGTACAATCCATAGGTCACCCTTGAGCCAAACCAATCACACTAGGATAGGATAACCAAAGATTTTTTTCTATATTTTAAGCTACTGCAGAGTAGTCACGAGGTTTTTTACCAGCTCTATGTAAACCCTATAATTTTAATCCCTTTCCACACACTCCACTTCCAGGACTAACCATGTTTTTTTCATGGTTTAATGAGCGCTCAAAGGTTTACAACTGAACCCTCTAGTGACCTAGGAACCATTACTTCGGTAATGTTCACTCTCTGCAAAAAACATTCTTTTAAAGGATAGGCTTTGTTCAGCATTCAGGTCTCCCTTTCTTTCTAGGAAGAAGTGTCCCTTTTTTCTCTTATTTCGCTCTTTTTATAGTTCTTTTATTTTCAAGAAGTACTTAGGGTTTTGTTTCTCTTATTTATTTTTATTTAATATACATTAACGAATATTTGTACTCAATTTGTCTTATGCATCATTATTTTTTTTATGTATTAATTAAAAGTTCATACCCCTCCTAGTGTACTTGGTCCCTCTTTTAAGTAGTTACCACTCAAGAAGTTTGGAATATAAAGTGAGATATTTATTTTATTAATGTATTTTGATGCTCCAGATTTTTTTCAACTCAACATCAATTCAAAAACACTTTTAGTCTTTCACATTTGATGTTATAGAGTCACCGACTTAACACCAAATAATAACATTTAAATAACAACATTCTTGATGATCAAGAGTCACATGACTCAACATCAAATGCAATCATTCAAATAATAAATATAGTTGATTCTCCAAAGCCACATGAATCAACATCAACTCAAAAACACTTTTAAGTCTTAAAATAAATTTATTCGCAGAGGGGTTCTAAACTCGGGATATCACATCCCACCTCTCTCAAGGCATCTTCTCTTTCCCATTTTGCCTCTTTATGGATGTAATGCTTCCATTAAATGTTTAACTGGACAATAGTTTTCTTCTGGAGCTGCAGCTCTCTCTTGTCCAAAATTTGAAGGGGTTATGGCATGAACTCCCCTTTTGGATTTACCTACAATAGATTCCAATCAACGACATGCTTAGAACCATATACATACTTTTTAAGTAAAGAAACATGGAAAACATTGTAGATTTTAACATGAGCAGGCAAAGCAAGTTCATAGACCACTGTGCAACTTCTAGATAAAATTTCGAAAGGACCGCAATATCTAGGAGCTAGCTTCTTTACATGTTCCCAAACTTAGAGATGTTTTCTTTTCCTTTACTTTCAAATAGACATGCTCTCCAACTTGATAGTCTTTTTCTCGTCTGTTTTTATCATCATAGCTTTTATATCTATCCTGCACTTCTTTCAAATGTTTGTGTACCCTTTTTACAATCTACTCAATATCCTTTAACAGATCTGGCCCTAACATCAATCTATCCACTGGACTATCCCAAGTCACAAGCGTCCTATATTTTCTGCCATACAGAATTTCAATATGGGCCATTTTACTTGATGTTTGATAGCCATTTTTAAAAGCAAACTCTGTCATGTGTATGTAATCTTTCCATTGTGTTGGGTTCTGCATGACACACATTCTGAGCATGTCTTCTAATATATGATTGGTACATTCTGTCTTCCCATCTGTTTGTGGGTGATAGGTTGTACTAAAATTTAATTGTGTGTTTAGACCAGAAAATAAAGCTTTCCAAAAATTCCTTCTAAACTTTGTGTCTCTGTTAGATATAATAGTTTTTGGCAATCCATGTAATCTGAAAATTTCTTCAAGAAAATTTATGCTATGTTTATGGCTTTATATGTAGATTTTATAGGTATGAAATGTGCATCTTTAGACAATTTATCCACAACCACAAGTATAGCATCATTCAATTTTTTGCTTTTCAGTAAACTAGTAATAAAATCCATGCTTATTACCTCCAATTTCCATTCTGGAATGGGCAATGGTTGTAATAGCCCAGCTCGATGCTGATGTTCGATTTTTAAAACCTGACATTCTTGGCATTTAGCAATAAACAGGGCTATATCAGTCTTTAATTTGGGCCAAAAGTAATTTTTTTTACAACAGAAATCATATTTTGATAACCCAGATGTCCAGAGTAAGGTGGTTTATGAAATTCATGTAATATTTCAGATCTGTTTTTTGTTGTTTTAGGCATGTATAATATGTTTTTATACCAAAGTAATATGGTTTCATCAATTTTATAATTTACTTGTTGTTGTCCTAAATTTTTTTCTTGAATTTTCTTGTTGATTTCAATGTAGTATTCATCATTCGTGCTTGCTATCCTAATTCTATCATACAAATCAAAATTAATTTGACAAGTTGTTACCTCATACATCACATGTATTCTTCAACTTAAAGCACCAGCGACTTTATTCTCTTTTCCCTTAATATGTTTAACTTTGAAATTGTACTCACTTAGAAAAGACAGGCATCTAGCATGTCTAACGTTTGTAGCTATAGCCCTTTCATGTGTGCTTGGGGTTCCATCCATTAGCCCCCATTGTTGTAGCTACACCCATTACATCTACACATGACGAGTCCTCAAATTCTCAAGATGAGGTAGATAAGGAATCCAAATTCATTGAATAGATCCAGTACATCCAACAACAGGTTCATGATACCATGCAAAAATCCAATGTCAAGTACAAACAATGACATGACCAACATCGGGTTCCACACAAGTTTAAAGTTGGGGATAAGGTATGGTTGCATTTGTAGAAGGAGTGACTCACAAGTCCCCATAGAAATCTCATACCACTCTGATATGGTCCTTTCACTATCACAAAGGTTGTGGGTGAGAATGCTTTTGAATTAAATATTCCCCCTTTCCTTGGTTTGCACCTAGTATTTAATGTGGAATTGCTTCAACCATATTTTCCACCTCCCTTGGACACATCATAAATGGCTGGGCATTTGGCCCCTACATAACTCAATCCATACTTCCTTGAACAAGATATAGTGGGTTAAATCATGGACACATAGATGAAGGGAACCCGCCAATAGAACATTCAACTCTACCGGGTCGTCAAAGTAGGGCATCTTCTTCATCAAGGCAAGTGTCTCACTAGGAGTCAAATTCAACAAAATTTTCCCCTTTTGATGAGGGATATTGATGCAATGGAGACAATTGCTTCCTAAGGGAGAGGAATGATCTATATGGACATCAGTTTCCACCCACCTAGTCCACTGGATCAAAAACAGATTTTTCCATCTTAGCGGTTTCTTTTTTTACAGTTTTTTAGGTCCTGAACTTCCAAGGTTGTTTTGAGGCCCTAAACAACATTTTTTGGGCACGACAATGCCCCTACAATTGCTAAATGCATGGTATAGTTTGACAACATGGAGAACTTATTGTCCATACCTTTCTGATAGGATATCAAGCACCCCAAAAGGATATCGTATGCAAAATATACGTCCCTGGGAAGTTGACGTATCAACTAACCACATTGGGGCCCAAAAACCCTTTGGTGTTTCATCTCTCAAGGTTTGGGTTTTTTATGTTTAGGGTTTTGTCATTAATGCTTTATGTTAAAAAGGCATTTTCTGGCCTCATTGTAACTCAATTCTTGCGGATGAGCATAGCCAACACATCTCTTTTCAGAGATAAGATACCACCATCTAGAGCTAGTTTGTATTGCTTGGCAATTTACACTGTTTTTCCATTCCAATCATTAATAGAGTCTGGTTTTTATTGTACTACTATGTTTTCTGCAAAACATTCATGTGTATTTCTGTTTTATTTAATTGCCTTCATTTGTTCTCCCAATAATCTAGATCATAATGCCAACATAGCCACTATACCTCTACATATCTGATAGGGTAGAACTGGGACTTGATGAGGGTTTTAAAATCCTCCCACTTAGTTTTTGGTGGAACACCCTCCATACTAAGTGCTTTGATGTGGCTTTCCCACCCCTCTAACTTTAGTCAAGCAAATGATATATTTTGATCTTCGACTATTTGATGATTGCTAAAATAAACCTCCAACTGTTGCAATCAATGATTCAGTTTCAGAGCATTGACCTCGCATTGATACAGCTTGATGTCGACTTTCGCTTCCATATTGAAGAGAGATTGAGAAAGAATATTGGTATTGGAACTCGACCGCTCTCTCTTAGGCTCTTTCGTCAACTCCTTTTCTGGGTCACTTTATCTTTTGATTTCCTCTCAAACCCAAAATATAAGTTACAGCCTCCAAAATCCCTGAAAGGTCCGAAATTGCTCTCAAGATCCACCTTGAGTATTGACATCTTGTGTGAGATATCGGTGACTTGTATTTTGAGTCTTGAAAATCAATTCTTATAATCGCCTGTCGCTCCTTGAACAAACTCATCTATCATGGCTAGGGTTTGAAGACTTTTTTTCCAGCAACTATTGGATCCTACAATGAAGGAAAATTTTAATGATCCATAAATTTCTTAAAGTTTGGAAACCTTGGAAAATCTTACTAGTTTTTAAATTTGCAATCATAAAATGTTTGGCGATTTTTTTGGAAAAATATTAAAATTTCTAAGGAATTTATATAGTTTTTCGACAATTTTGATGACTTTTAGAGTTAAAAAAGATTATCCCGTGGAATTTGGGTGAATCAGTTTAGAAAAAATGGAAATTGGCATTTACAAAAAAAACATTGAAAATAGCCCATGGGCTAAATTTCGCCCCTAAAATTTTCCCTGCCTACAATTACCCACAAAAACATAAGGAAAAACTACTTTGATACCGATATGATCTATAAATTGTCGTGGATATTCCATTGGAATAGTTCATCGCAGCGGATCTTACAACTTAGTTCTTATTTTATTAGCTTATTTCTATTGAATGCCAAATAATTGGAACTGAAACCAGAATAACTAGATAAAATAAGTACACAATACACACAATAACACAAGATATACCCTAGGAAAACCCACTATGGGGAAAAACCTACCCACAAATGAGGACTATGGGGCCTTGCTCTTTATGTCAAATTGCAAATACAAAGGAAATGGTTCTCGCTATGGAGTTACCTATGACCATAACGGTTACTACAGGATCTCCTATCTCCAGTGTTCTGCTCTAACATCCACTCCCATGTTGTTGTTCAACTATGGAACAATGCAATACATCAAAAGAATGGAACCCCCTTCTTCTCCTAGCGGCCTGGTATTTAACATAGCCCAATAGCCGTTTAGGGTTACTTTTAGGTTTTTTTTGCATGTCTCAACTCCCAATTAGGGTTAATGTTTTGGTTCTTCTAGATTTCTCTTGAAGGTCTACACGTGATTAGATCCACATGTGTGAAAAATGGGAATTGACGTGGAAGCCACTCGGTACCACGGTGGTTAATTGGATTGGTCAACTTGTAGGATGCATAACTTCTTCATACGGCCTCCGTTTGACGCGATTTTTGGACCGTTGGAAAGGTATTAGTGTGTAGAATACCGTAAATTGGTATAAAGTAAGGTTTGAGCAAAAAAATATCTCATTTAAGCCATCAAAATGGACTCAAATTTTTTTAGACGGTTTTCGACTCCAAATCTGAAAAGTGAGACCTGCCCCTAAAATGGGCCATAGACTCCAATTCATCCAATCTTCTAACCCCAAAATATTCAAACAAGTGAAAAATTATTTATTGATCCATTTCAAATCAATCGAGGATGACATTGTTAAAGAAAATCAATGCAGACGATGTGAACTTTACTGCATGCATGAGACTCTTCATTGAATACCCTTTGACGCACTTGAATCATCTTCATTCCCAATCTTTTTTCTTTCCTATGCATACATTCTTATGCACTTACAATTCTCACAAACCCACATTCTCTTTGTGCCGCTATTTCTAATGTTTTTCACACTAACTTTCTCAACTATCTTATATGCATGCCTCCACACTCTAGTACACATCCAAATGGCCATGCATCATCATAGACTTTAAAACAAATAAAACAAATGAATTCAAATAAATACAATTGGAAACATAGAGGTAAATTGCCATTAGAGATTAATCCAAACTTAAATAGATATCAACATCCAACTTCAACTTTAATGTATAATTAGTCCATTAACCAAATATATAATATGAAAACCATTAAAAAAAAAAAAAAAAAAACTTCAAACTTTTCAAATATAAAAATAAAAATTTAAAACATATCAACTAAATTATTAATTACTTTTCTTAAAATTAATAAACCAAAATTAACCTAAACTAAAAATAGCAATCTCATATCTAAAATAAATAAAAACTACATATGATACAGCCTAAGTGTAACAACTCGTTATTTAACTCAATAATTACGAGAAAATAAGAGACATTTATGTATATGGTCATATGATCCATAATCCAAAATCATAATTTAATTAGTTACCTCATATATACAGTTTAAATGTGAAGGGAGAATTACCCTCTTCAACACTTTCTAATACTATATGACCTATAGGGTTTTAGTGGCTTGTAATTATTTTGTATTACCGTATACATTTTAAGCACATTGTTATCCTATCATTCTCTTTCAATAAACTTGAGTTTTTAATTCATAAGTTTGATTACTAATAACCTGAGAACTATCCACTTTCATTATCATTCTCTTTCAATAAACTTGAGTTTTTAATTCATAAGTTTGATTACTAATAACCTGAGAACTATCCACTTTCATTATATCCAAATTTGAGGATTTATTATTATTAGTATCATTACGAATGCATTTTACAAGATAGCATACCCTTAAAGCGGGGAAACGAAACTTTGAGAAGAACTTCAATATATTGTAAATTGAGAACAATTTGTGTGTGCGTAGATAATATAATTTATGTGTTTGAAAGAAAGTCTAGCTAATTTATGATAGGAATAGTAGTCGATGAAATTGAAATCAAAACTATATTGAAATTGAAAATTGAAAGGAATTCCCCTGGTGTCAACAACATGGATTCACCCCAGTACAGGGTTAGTGTCAATGCTTTGCATGTCCAATAAATGAGAGTGTTAGTGATGCCATAGTGAAGCAGGTCAAACAAATAAATAATGTGTGTCAACTTTCAGTTTTCATGCATATCCAATAGTTGGTATTGCCAGTTTTTGTGCATATCCAAGTTTTCATGCAAACAGATGCAATAAGAGGAATGCTTATTTGTTTCACAAATGAAGGAAAAAACACAAAGATCCTTGAAGCAATGGGAAATGATAATGATATATCTTAGTTATGTTACAACCACTCTGTTTGAAAATGCATGACCATTGGATTGTAGAATTATATGCACAAGATCAGCAAAATCCATGAATGCCTTCATCTTGACATAAATTTATACTACATTCAAGTAAAGAAAGGCAACATCTTGCTTCACAATATTGATTGTACAGTGGGTGTCAAAATCTGGAGGTAGACAGAGCCTGACTCGGAATTGAAGTGACAAATGCTACTTGACGTACCTTCTCGTATGTTGAAACATGGACTCAAGTATAACAGAGAATCACTCTCATATGTTAGTAAATCGTCAACAAGAGAAACCAAATCTTTAGGTTGAAAGTAGGCAAGGAACAAGCAAAATTTGGCAATGCTCTTTATTTACTTGTTTCGCAACAAATTTATTGCATGGTCTTCGCATAGATTGTTGTTAGACATTCTCACAACAAATTACATTGGTCTTTGACCTAGTTCGTGATCAAGATACCTAAGACATAGAATTGCAAATGAATTAGCAAGTATGAAAAAAATCTAATGTGCAAACAAGGAGGAGATTAAGTATTGTTATATAGAGTATGTGATATCTTAGAAAATATTTATTAGCTCAAGACATGGTAATTCGAGCTATGTCTAAAACTTTGAAAGTAGATTAGCCAAGTGTGGTCAATGTGACTCATGAAATAATAGTGACATCCATAATCTCTGGGTTTGAGAGGAGCAACTCCACTAACTCCTCTGGAGCAACTCCACAAACTCCTCTAGAACTACCTGCCAAATATAAAATTTTATAAGATAAATATAAAATCCCTTAAATGTTAATTCATTGGGTGAAAAATTCTGGAAATTAGTTCCCATGGAAAATAAATATGAGAATATATACAATTCTACCTTGATACAATATTAATAAAATAAACATAAAGTGAGCACAATGAATGACCAAGCTCAAACCAAATGATGGCCCATCCAATTAACTCCCAAAACTAAATAGTTCCACATCATTCTAAAGGTGAACGTATCAAGGGTCCCATGCACGTCACACATGTGTAGAGTAGGCAAAGGGAAACAACCACATGGTCAAACCACTATCTCCAACGGCTTCACACACATTTCCAAAGAAAATACGTATCACATGCAACATATTTCATATGGGATAATTCCATGACTTTGACAGATTTTTTTTTTCATACAAGCAGTGTAACCGGCGCCCAATGGTGGGTGAAGGCGCCGAATCGAGCCGGGTCTTGGGGTCGAACCTGGGTGGGGACGGCCACAGCCGACCGCCCCAGCCACCCGGCCATAACGGCGGCCCCACTTTGACAGATTTATATGCATGTGCATTTTATTAACTGTAGGTTACTTGCATGGCCTTTCCATAAGGTTATTTATTGTATAACTCATTTATTTTTACACTTTGTTGCTCCCAATAATGATTGATATTTGGTCATTAGGTAGTCGCTTTCACATTGGAGAAGACATGGAGAAAACGAAGATGTAACTAGTTTGGAAGAAGCAATTAACCAATTGTGCAAAGTCTATTTGGATGAATCGATTGGGGTAGTCTTCAAGCTCTTGAGAGGTAGCTGCAAGCCTACATACACAATTATCTAGGATTTTGTTGTATCGAACGTCTATCAACTAGAGTTGCTGGCTGACAGTGCCTTTTGTCATTAACAGTCCATCTATTGGAGAGCTTTCTATGGCATTGGAAAGCAAAGATCATTAACTGTTCAAGTTTGAGCTTTGAACAATGTAATATTTACATCATAAAATAAGGCAATAGGCTCAGGCTAAATTGAAATACAAAATCATGGATCTTGTTCTATTGTGGTCCATCTTATATTGTAATAAAAATTCATTTTTAGCTAGAACTAAAACTAAAGATGATAATGATAATAAATATCACAAAGGCTATAAATTCATATCATATCGTTGCTAAATAAGTCCATATATAATAAGCATGCTCAAAAAAGGGAATAAGCATGTTCAACAAAGAGAAAGATATTGTATAAGAATTTTCGCCACCATAATAACAGTAGCCAAATGAAGTTATGGTATGTGATAGAAGAGGATTAATATATGATTAAAATAGCTCAAAAGTTTAATAGTAAGACAAATCTATATCAAATTATATAATCATATTTTTAAATGCGTGGATTTTGTATAATTTAATGTAAAGGCAATGTGTAATTTGTGTTAAAATTGAAATTATATATAAATGTTTAACATTAAATAAATATTTCAATATATATATATATATATATATATATATATATTCATTTGCAGTATAGATCTATCAGGTGTAAACTTTCTTCGAGTTTTGTTCATAAGGTTTATAATCACGTTTTGTTTTAAATGATCTTAAGAGTAAAAATATTTGTATATATTAAATCATTATTCTCATTGTGATTTACCGATCCTAAGGGGAAGGTTTAAAAAGCCAAGTTAGTAGAAGATTAGTGTGGTAGAAGAACAATTGATCATCTTTCTATTTAAGATTGGTGGTGGTAAAAGACCAATTGAAGTAAAACTTCAACAATGTAGGGTACATTTTCTTCACTAAACAGAAATTTAACCCATGGAAGAAGATAGTGTGTTTTAGGAACCCTTGTCAACCCTTCTCTTTACTTTGTTAGTATATTGTTGTTGGACGCATATGCTTTGTAAGATGTCCCGTAGTATTGGTTGATCCATAGTTTGTATTAGCCCATGGTATTGACCCATAGTATTGGACGCATATGCTTTGTAAGTCGTCTCGTAGTATTATATGTCCCATGGTATTGACCCATAGTATTGGGCATAAACTTAGTATATAAGTGTGTGTTGAGGCCAATGAAGGTACCGTGAAGTTATTTGTATTGAGCTTGCTCAAAGGAGGTTTCCCCCTCGAAGTGGCCTACGATCAATAAAGCGATTCTGGGTTCTGCTATTTCTGCTATCTCATGCATTTTCATTAATTAATTATTGCAGGTTCTTCACATCTGGTATTAGAGCACTTTCTTGGGCTCGCTGGGTGAAATTTCTAGCAAATTTGTTTTTCACATCTATTGCAGGTTCAGATCTGGGAATAATCCCTATCCGCTTAACTATGGGAAGTACTTGGGAATAATCCCTAAAACGCATTGTGAAGAGTACCACACGAAACCCGAAGTAGCTGGCCCATTGAGAGGACCTGCCAGCAAAAAGGGAAACGACCCCTACCTGATTGACTAGTTCCCACCCGTGAGGTAAACCAAGAGTTGTCGTTTGTAGCAAAGCGGTTATCAGTTTTACCCGAGTCGTGGAGTGAGGGGTGCTACCCCAATACGCAAGTCATCAGACAACATTGGTGGCTGAATGAATCCCGTAAACCATTAGGAATCCGAGCATACCTGGGGTCCATATCTATTTTCAGTTGATAAATCACAGGTTTCCTCTGCCCAAACATGTTGTCGGTCACTTCCGCGCCATTGCAAATTCATCTGTTGCTAATCACTTCCTGTCTACATTCAGTTAGTCATCATTTGGGAGATATGCATTCTATGTAATAGTAGGCATTGATTTGATCCCGGGACGTGTTTTTTGGGTGTAATGAAGAGTAAAATAGGAATTTGGGTGTAATAATAGGTATGCTAATAAACATTAATCAAGATATCGATTCTTGGGATGCATTGATCAGCTGCAATATCCAAAATTTGAACTTGACATGATAGTAACAAGAGTCTGCGGGGTTGAGCTAGAGTCGTCGGTTGTAGTGGATATTTTTTGGTAGTAGGAGGATCCACGGGGTTGAGTGGAGCAGCCGCTAGGGAAATCCATCGAGTTTGTGCAAAGCAGAGTTGCGGGTGAAACTGTTGGATTACCAGAGCCCCTGACAGAACCATTTCTCAATAATCAACTAGGTAACAAAGTTAGAATTTGTTACGGGGTAAATTTAGAATAAAAACTGTCTCGTTTTTGTTTCGATTTTCGGACTACTTCTCCTCTACTCAGTCTGAAATGTTAGTCGAGTACAAAAGCGAGACACAATCTCCACATAAATGTCTTCAAACTTTGAAAATGTGAATGAAAGCAAATCAAGATTTATTCAACTTAAATTAGAAATTCTCCATTGTAATTTTGCTGTAGAGTGAATCCCCACACCCATGCACGTAAGGGCATACATATATACATCTCTGCTTGATATTTTATACTATTTCAGAAATAGTTTTCGAAACCTACTGTTAGAGCACAATTCATTATAACAACATGCAAGATGTCACCTGGGCTCTGTTAAACACTACATATAATGCTATATAACTGTAGTTTATTGATTTCTTGCGATAGCTGATCAACTTGTTTCAGAGAAAAAATAAAACAAAAAGTATGGAGGATATAATGCTCTGAGAGCTTAATTGGACTTCCTGTAGTTTTTTCGGATTTGTCCGTTGGTGCCAGTAAGGGGTTTGATATTACCCATATTCACCATGGAAGCTACGAAGTCCATGAAGAAGGTGTCAGACGGTGCGGGAGATGCAAATCATAGTAGGACGTAGCCACTGGATAAAGGAAGATCAACGACAGAGGAGTCGAGGAGCGGGCCAACAGGGAGGTAAAGGCCGCGGTTGGGCTTCCAGGTATAGGAATCAGGTTGTGACAGGGCGGAGAGGAGACTCTTGTAGGATACATACAAATGACAGGTGGCGGATCCCAATAGGCCATCGAAAGATGACGAAAGCCTGAGGGGAGCCGACCCCTTAAAATACGCCTTTGGCGTAATTACAATGGTTATAATCCCTGTTAGAGTTCTTCCAAAGGGGTGAGGACCACGAGTTTTGTGGCTTACTTAGTACATCGTGCTAATGCCTCGCTCTCATGCATGTTTGGGTTTGGGTTTTAACTTGTTTGAAATGATCATAGCATGCAACAACTAATTCCATTCGGGTTCAACACTTGATTGTAACATAAACAAATTCATGAACCAAAGAGTATTAATTACCAACCAGCTCATTGATAGTGGTGGGATGAGTACTTCTCATGCATATCACCTCCACCTGGAGCTCAGCCTTAAAGGAATGTACCTTGAATCGTTGGTTGTGAATGAAGGGGTTTTACTTGGTAAATTGCTCTTGATTTTTCATTTGCTCCTCCTCGAGCTTGGCTTTTCTCTACAAGGGTTGTGACAAAGCTTAAGCTCACATATTCAAGTATTTTTTTTCAAGCTCAGACTCGAGAGCCCACACAGTTTCGCTATTATTTTAACTACCATTTGTTTCAGTGATTCACAGTCATGCTCTTACCAGAGTGTCGAGACCCCCTTGCCTTTTTTCCAGGTAAGTGTTCAATTCTTTATTGTAATTTCCTTCATATGCACATATTTAGTTTTGTTATTCTTCTATTAAGATTTGTATAAACAAGTACTAATGTGAAACCATTTTGTTGTAGGTCAATACCTCACTTGCATGGTTCGATGAAGGGTGAGCTTATCTCTAGACTGGTAGTGTGCGTTTGTCCCGGGTAAGCTCCCTACCCACGACTTGTTTTCCCATAAAGGAAGAAGGACGAGGGATTAACCCTGTGCAAAGAGAAATAATTGTCTTAACTTGTTATTTTTTAATCGTGTTGTCTTTGGCTCATAATGCTTGTATATCCTTGCTTAGGGTTTTATCCCTATAGTTGTTAACTTGATACTGTCACTTGTTATGGGTTTAAACCCTGGTATTTACTATTGTAAAAATATTACTCGGGGCGGTTTGTTGCCCTCAATGATATATTAAAAACTCGTATGGCAGCAGTCTGCCTTTGTTTTTGGTCGTGTTTACAAATTTAATTAGTCTATATTGTTGTAAGGAAGATTAACCCTGTAGAGTCACATTTTTAAGTGTTAACTTAATGTTTTACATGCAGTGACTTAATATTAAATATGTTCATGTTATTTGTTATTCTAGGTGTGTAATGGGACAAGCCCCTTTTCCTTTTGTTTTGTCTTGTTATTGTGCATAGAGCCTTTGAGCTCCCTGTAGCTAGTGTTTTCACACCAACTAGTGCAAAAGGACACCTGCTAAGGACTATGGAACCCTTAGTAACAGCTCATGAATGGATAGTGTGTGAGTGCAAATAAAAGTAAAAAACTAATCTAAATAATTATTGTAGTAACATAACAAACAAACAGGAACTCATGAATCAAATATTGATTTTGTATTACTCTATAAAAAAATGGTTTACAATGGATATTTACCTCAAAAGGTGAGTAGCTGGGTACCCTCGCAGTCGTACAAAGGGTGGTGCTCTGGGTCTCCAATGTTCTTTTCTCTTCTCTGAATGCTCAAATGGTGGCAAAAACTCAACTAAATGGGAGAAAAAGCTCAAAGAGGTAGGCTAGAGTTCAATAGGAATTTCGACAAAGTTTTGGTAGAGAAGAGTGAATGATCGATCTGAAATGGGGGGCCTCCATCACCTTTTTATAGCAATTTTTGGTGGTGGAGTATTGACCCATGGTATTGGGAAACCACTAGTATTGGTTTATGGTTTTTTAAGTTTTCCCTCCTTTTTCCTTTATTTTGAATAATTTCTCCTTTTTCTTTTTTATTTTATTTTCTTTTTTGGGGGATTTTGACTTTTTTGGAGGAATTTAATCATTTTTTAGGGAAATAATTGATTTTTTGTCCATTTGGTTACCAACTTAGGGATTTTTGGGTTTTTGGAGGACACAAATTAGGGAAAAGGGATAAATGGGTTATGTGACTAGGAGGATGAGCTAGGGGAACAATTTGTGGGTGTTAACAGATTGCCCCCTGATGTGTGAGGGAAGGAGCTCATCGTATGGCCGATAGACATCATAGTTTCTGAATTTTTCCAGGGGTGTGAACATTGTGATGGTGAAGAGCAGAAACTGGTTGGAGACTAGAACGCGTGCTTCATACAAACTGCAAGGGCTATAACTGGAAATGCATCACCTCAATAATGGATGAGGAACATAATCTCAAATATATGGACAAGGCAGGCATACCCATGCTCGTATCAAGATATACAAATAATGGTGAATTCCAAAAGGGACGTGAACCATGCATAGGAACTGTTGTGTACATCATAATGGTCCAGAGGGGACACAAATATAGGACATACTCGTGGGCCAACCATGACTGATATGAAGAATTGATACATGGAAACAAAAGCACCTATCTTGAATGCGATACCATACCAACTGGTGCTCTGCTGGATCTGAAGGTGTCCAACAACTATATGGAATCAACGACTGAGAGTGGAATCTCAAATGTACCATGGACTACATATGAACTGGATACTCTAGGAAGCATATAGCTGAAGGGATTCCAAATAATTTCGCCAACGCAGCCCAAATATCCATGGGAACATACAAGTGGGGGGTTCCAAATAGACTCACCAATGTGCTAGATTCGAGGGACATCCGGGGTCTTTGACTAATAACTGAAGGGACCAATTCCCTGTACAAGTCTCAATGGTGTGATGATGGAGTTGAAGTCGAGCATGTGAGAAAAAACCATTCAAAGAGGAACTAAGGACTCCTCTCAGATGGTCCATAGGCACTCACCATTGATGGAGATGAATCCAAGGTAAAGGGACCTCTGGGTCTATCCTTTGAAATAGATGTGCTGGCGTCAACAGAGGGAGACTTGCAAATACTAAGGAAATGATTTTTCCTTGATATAAGCGTGAGGTGTACAGCCAAGATGAGATGGTATTGGACATGTAACTAAGACACTATGGGGGGATACGGGGGTCGGAGAGTGATGGGACTCAAAATTCCTTTGTTCAGAGGATGACGGCAGGGCTAACCAGGAAGCATATGAAACTGACATCGGGGAAGGGGATCATAGCTTAGGGGATTAAGGACTGTGGCTGCAATGGGGGAGACTTAGAGGGGGAAATTGATGAGTGAGATCAAGAGACTCCAAGGGTGACACATCGCGGAATACTATGAACTAAGGAGACCGTGATGGGGATGCTTCCATAATGGTGAGACTAGATGTGATCTATCAGGGCACCTAGAGGCACTGTTCGGGCCTTATTCGTGGTTTAAGGAGCTCAAAGAAGGGATAGAAGTGTGCTCGAGATGATACCGTTGTGTGGATTTGTACAAGCCCAGGACGGTGCCTGCTCATGGTGCTTTCAATTTTAAGGAGTCTGAAAGCGATAAGAAGACTCTAAGATGGTGAGAAGATACCATCGTGTGGATTTATATGAGCCCAGGACGGTGAATGCTCATGGTCACTTTCAATTTTAGAGAGTCTGAAAGCAATAAGAAGACTCTGAGGGGGTTCTTTTTTGTGTGTTAGTCCCCAAAGCCCGAAAAAAGCATAAAAGTATGAAATGGAGAACTCTTCTAGTCCATGTGACTAGAGTATTCATTTTTTGTAATTAGTCTACTAGGTCTGGAAAAGGGTTAAACTTATACCAGATAGAGGCACTTTTAGATATGTTAACGAGCATGAAAGGAAGCAAGATTGCTCGATGATCTTTTCATTCTTTAAGGAGTCAGAAAAGAGCTTAACAGAAAATCCCAAAGTGCATTTTTCATAAAGGTACTACTCAGCTCGAAAAATGGATAAAAGTATATCGAACAGGTAAAAAAACCAAGCAAGGAGGAAGTGTTCAAACAAGGGACAAGTATGAGAACCAAGAAAGAAGGTGAGGGGAGAACAATGATGGGGCCTCCTTGTGGGTAGATGAATGGTGGAAAAATAACGCAATAACTATAGTATGGAGGGAGCAAAAGGCTCATCAATAGGTCGCGATAGACAAAATGGTCAAAGTGGGGCGAAAAACGTCCGTGATGGCATGCAAATCGAGGCGATGGCATGGAAAAATGCCCAAAACATGAGTAAGTGAGAGTGAGAAATGATCTCAAGCATCATCACGAGCACATAATTATGAATCCGGTGGTACAAACGACACAAAAAACGGAGGTCGGATGACTCTGGAATGGTCAAAGAAAAAAGGGGTCAAACTAGACTATAAATAGAAAGGGAGCCCACCTCCACATGTCATTTTCATTGTTCAGATTGGGAGGAGTTTGGAGGGGCCCAGAAAAGGAAATTGTGATTTTTTCAATCTTTTCAATGGAATTGACTTCTGTGACTTGCAAGTAACTTTTAAGATTGGTTTTGTCATTTTTAATGGTTATTTTATTGGATTTGGTCCTCTGGGGAGCCCTGACGAGCTTAGCTAGGGAACAACTGCGTCAGAGCACGCTTTTTGAGGGGAAAGGCACACCCCTGAGCGCGGCTGTTGGCCAAATAGGCACTCTCTAGGAGCACTCTTTTCGAAGGGAAAAGTGCGCTCCAGAGCACGCCAATGAGGCAGAAAGGCGCACTCTGGGTACGCTTTTCTACCTCACGGTTGCGTCGTGGCCCTAGAGGAGAGTGTTTAGTGTTGCTCATTGATAATTGGGGGTTTTTTCATTTGTGTGTAGGATGTCAAGGGTGATATGGTGAGAGCGAGAGATCGGGAGGTTGTTGGATGATATTGCTGATGATGAGGATGTACAGGATAATTTGGCCCGGTGTGGGTTGTTGAAGTTTTCCAGGGTGCCCCCAATGCTTACGAAAAAATTACCGTTGAATAGGTTGGTAGAGTTTTGGGATGTCGATGTGGGGGTATTTGTGATACAGGTGGATCGGCTAGAGATTTCATTGACAGATTTGTACTTTCTGACGGGGATCACTCAGTTAGGTGTGATTGCAGACACACAACCAAGGAAGCCCAGTGATGTCTCGATGGAGGATCAACTGGAGCGGCATTGTTATCCATCGGCATATGTGCATGACAATTCTATAATGATATGTGATATAGAGAATCTGGAGATGTGAGCCACAACAGCATTGGTAGTGTGGATACTGGGGTTGAAAGCGCCCCACAGGGTCTCTGGAGGTCAGATGATGCTAGTGGAGCAAGCTCTAGAGGGGACATACTTTGGCTGGGGGGAGATGTATCTGACAGTGGTTCGATGAGAGATGAACAAGGTGATTTGTACGGGAGGGGAATTTTGTTTCCCTTCATTCATATTCTCTTTTTTCTTTGAGCGGGTTCTGATGTTGTGGCTACACAGAGCAGTACGCGATGGTGGACTGACCATTGAGCTGAGGCTGCAGCAATGGGGAGAGATGATGAATTGCGGAGGTGGGGGACTAGTGGGTCGGTTCTTTACACGAGAGTTGTTTGCACAGTGGTGATATCTGCAAGTGGTGACTAAGGAATACCCGTATATAGGGATGTACTACAAGGGGGATGCAGAGCTACCATGACCTCCTGGCTAGGCATGGGGACTAGATGGTATGGTTCTACTTATTTTGCAGTATCACATTGTTTATACTTCATAGAACATATGATAGCTAGAGGATTTCTATGATCCCATTACTGATGATGTGCTTATGTGTGCATATTTGGGGCCGAGGCCTCCAACAAGGTACCGTGAGTGCAGGGGTCGAGTGGAGGGAGTGGATCCTCCTAGCCATGGGAATCGACAACTTTGGAGTCACTGTGTGTGGGGATTGATCGCTTACTAGAGTGAGTGGTGGATGGAGGATGGCAGCATTTGGACCAGGATTTGTTCGACATTTTCGATGATGCTCCACGGGAGTGGAGACTGGTGATGCAGAGGATTTCTATGGAAGCTGAGGCAGTGAGGGCCATGTCTCAGGGGGATGCCCCTTACGATGACGAGGAAGAGGAGTCAAACAAGGAGACTAAGTCAAACAAGGAGGAGGAGGATGAGGAAGAGGAGGACGATGACGACGACGACAATGTAGATGACTCAGATGACTTGGAAGTTGATGGAACTGCCCCCCTAATGCGGTGAGCATGGGGAATTTTTGTATTCGGTGATTATTGTTATGATGAGGAAGTTGTTGGGGCTCCTCGATGTAGTGATTATTATGTGATGATATAAACACTATGACATTTTGATGATATATATATGCACGTGGATGCAATTTATTATGATGAAGAGCCTTTTTTATGATGTTGTATGCCTATATGATGTATATGCATGTGAATGATATGATGATGCATTTTTATGGTTTACTTCCTATATGTTGTTATTTATATGCCATTCTAGAATATTCTTAGCCACTTGCTCTGTAACACCATTCTAATTTCACGGGACGTGGGTGAATGTAATGAATTCGAACTGTCTAATCAATTATTTAGTGTGCAGGAATTTTCTAAAAATGTAAGGATCTCATACCTGGTAAAAGTTATTGAGCTGGGCGACAAGGAGCTGTGAGTCGAGAAACACACGAATGTGACTAATTCCCAACTGGAGGGCATTGATCAAGAGACCGGGCATAGCATCGTACTCAGCCTGGTTATTGGTGGCATCACTGATACATACTCTGTCGAGGTGGATCAACCTATGTGAGGGGGAATATACTACCCAAGATTCTGAGGTGAGGTTCAAAGACCATCTACTTGCACCATCAGCGAAACTGACATAGAGTGGGGGAAAAGGATCCATCTGTGATCACGTATGGAAGCAATCTGTAAGGTTCAAAATGTAAAAAGTTGAAAACAAAAAAGGAAAGAAAACTATGCAACACAGACTATTGATTCAAGGGAAAGTTAAGGGAAAAATCGTTTGAGATACAACCCGTTGCGAGGGTTGGTCAAAGGGTGTCCTTAAAAATCGGCGAGGATGTATGCCCCCTTGCCAAGACAAGCTTGGACAATGTAGGGGCCTTGCCACATGGATTCAAACTTTCCTTTTCCATGCTTTTCATGAGCTTGGTCATAAAATAGTAATAGGTCGCCCTCTTGGAAGGTGCGTGGATGGACGCACTTGTCATAATGGGATTTGGAGTGATGTTTGGCAGCCTCGATTATTTGAAAGGCCACCCATCGGTCTTCGTCCACCTGTTCCAACAAGAGTAAGCGTTGCTCAAGAGGTGAGGTGTCTGGGAGAAGTTCAATGACAATGTGGAAAGCGGGGATTTGACACTCAATAGGGAGGCAGACTCTACGCCATGAACCAAATGGAAAGGGGTAAAACCCGTGGCAGTCTTAGTAGAGGTGCGGTAAGCCCAAAGTGCAGGAAAAAACATATGGTGCCAATTTGACTTGTGCTTGTTCACTGATTATTGAAGGATTGTCTTCAGAATCTTATTGACAACCTCAACTTGGTCATTCCCCTGAGGGTAGTAGGATGAGGCATATTGGTGGTCAAACTTAAGGAGGGTGAATAAATCCTTCCAAACGGTGTCTTCGAAATGTTTTCTATGGTCGGACACGAGTAGTTTAGGGACCCCAAACAGAGTTATGACATGGTTAAAAAAGAAACATGTCACAGTCTTGGCTTGGCAGTTAAATGTGGGCATGGCCTCGACCCATTTAGTGAAATAATCGACAGCCACAATGATGTACTTATGGCCACTTGCTGAGGGGGGTTTCACTCCATAAAATTAATGGCACATTTACAGAAAGGGTCAATGGTGACCGTTGGATGGAGAGGGGTGGGAGGGGTTCTGGATTTGGGGGCAAAGAGTTGGCAATTGCGGCAATGTTTGACTGTTGAAATGCAATTAGTGAAAATGGTGGGCCAAAAATACCTAGCACGGATGACCTTTTGGGTAGTTGTCATTCCATAGAAGTGGCCACCATAGGCTCCATTATGACAATCGTTCAACACCTTTTCAACCTCGTCATGTGTGAGGCATCGAAGTAAAATGGCGTCAACACCGCGTCGATAAAGGACATCGTCGAGAAGGAGGTATCGTGAAGCGTGATGGCATATGCAAAATCGATCATCGTGACCGATGTGGGATCGAAACTTTTGCATTCGTAGGTATACAAGGATGTCGCCATACCATGTGTCATCCGACGAAATAATGAACAAGTGTTCATTGGGAAAGTTAGTGATGTTCAGAGGTGATGCCAACGAAGAGGGGAAGTCGTTCATGAGATGTGCCAGTACAAGGGATTTGGTACTCTTAGGTGTAACAAATGTCAGATAATATTCTTGAAGGATAATGATCCATTTAGCCATGTGTCCTTGAAGGAGGCAGCGAATCAAGAGATAGACCATGGGTTTGGACTCTGCCACAACTTTAGTTTGACTCATAAGAATGTAGTGGCGTACCTTCTGAACAGAGAAGACGACGGTTAGGGCCAACTTCTCCTCATGGGGGTAGCGTAGTGATGGACCAGACAATGTCTGAATCACATAATATATTACACGCTCTTGATGTGCACTATCTTCTTGGACTAACACGACAGAAATGACATATTCAGATGCCGAAACATAGAGGATAAAATCCTTTGAGAAATCAGGAGGTGAAATCAAGGGAGTGAATGTCAAGGCTTGTTTTAATGCTTCAAAAGCCGCTTGTTCTTGTTCATCCCAAATGAAGCGGATGTTGGTCCGAAGCAAGCGAAGGAAACCATGAAATTTCATAGCATAGTCAAGAACGAAGTGACAGAGAAAATTGGCCTTTCCTTGAAGGGTTTGTAATTGGCGTAATGTTTGTGGGGATGGGAGGTCAAGAATGGCTTGAATCTTCAAATGGTCAACAATGATCCTTTTTGGGGAAACAATAAAACCCAATAACCAGCCGGCATGAACGCAAAAACACAATTGAGGGGGTTCAAGCAAATGTTATATTTGAGACAACGCAAAAAGAATTGTCGAAGATCATATAGGTGGTCGGATTGAGCGGTGAGGTCGTCCAAGTATACAAGTATAATATGGACCAAGTCATGAAAACAAAAGTTCATGTCCCGTTGAAATGTGGCACCATCATTTTTAAGACCAAATGACATAACATGATAGGGAAAGGTTCCCCATGGAGTAGTGAAGGCAGTCTTGTACTGATCCTCTTTACGAATTTGAATCTGATTATGGCCAGAGAAACCAATCATGAAAGATAGAATCTCATGACCCACACATGCATCAATGAGTTGATCGATGAAAGGCGTTGTAAGGTTGTCTTGGGGATAGGCTAAATTCAGATTACGAAAATCGGTACATACGTGAATTATGCCATGTTTTTTGTTAACCGGCACTAGATTGGAAACCCATGTGGTGTAAACAATGGGGTAAATGAACCCAACTTGACGCAATTTTTCAATTTCAACCTTCACTACTGGTATTTTAGATGGGTGAATGGGACGCTGCTTTTGGCGGACAGGAAAGATGTTTGTCCAAGTATCAATATGGTGCTCAACAATGGCAGGTTCAAGACCAGGAATCTCAGTATATGACCAAGAAAAAACATCACAGAACTCTTGGAAGATCTTCTTCTAGGCATCTACTTCATCGGGAGTACACAAGGCACCTAACATAATGTTCTCCCCTAAACCGGGCATGACGAAAATATTGACCTGGATGGTGGGTGAGATGTTATCCATGTTACCTTCTTCAAAGGCATCAAGAGTTGGGATGGGGTTCTTGAACCAGTCCACTTTCCTATGGATGAATTCTTTTGACTCGACCAAAATTTGGTCGGTCGTAACATGAGTGGACTCCTTGGGAATGAAGTAGGCTCTATGATGCATGTCATCCCAAGGGAAGTCAGGTGCGGTTAGGGATTTGAGTATTTCTTTGACACTACAAAAACACTGTGTGGAAATATCGGAAGAGGTAGAGCTAAAGGTCGGGGTAATGGTTGGTTCTCCAGTTGTGGAAATTAGATAAATAGTGTTAACATCTACCGAGGAATAGGATTTAGGAGGGTGAATCTCCTCTATGATAGTAATTGATGATTCTAAAGAAGGCTGGCGCATTTCATGAAGTACCAACCGATACTCTAGTAATTCGAGACAATGATGAGAGTAATGGTTGTAGATGTCACATATGGCATAGGAGTGGTTGGTGCGTAACGATTTGTTACGATGTGGGCGGGTGGTTGGTAGTTCAACAATAGTTATATTTAGGTCATCTTCCAATGTATTCATGGTTTTTTTGAAGGTTGTGCAAGTGTAGAAAATTATGGGTTGCGTGGCCCAAATCATCGCACAAGGCACACTTAGGAGGTGTACATGCTGGAGGAGGGGGGTGCACAGTTTTGGTCTTTGTTGGTGCAGTATGAGTTTGCATGGATTTTCCCCTTGCGTTCCTAGAAGATTGAGGGATGGTGTTTGAGGAAGTTGTTTCCAACACACAAGGAGGTGGATGATTGGCGGTGGTGATCGGTTGGACTGGTTGAAGATTGACTTGTGGCGTCGGAGTGGGATTAGGTGCATGCAAATACCATACGGGAATTCCTAACGTCAATCCTGGGAGATTCAATGTGGCCATGATGGGCATACTTACTACCCCTGATGGTGGAAATAAGAAAGGGATTGTGTTGATCGGTGTGGCTCCCACGTGGCTAAGTACCGATGGAGGTTGAGACTGAGGTGGCAATTGAGGTGTCGATGAAGTGGTGGGTCGTGAGTTAGGGACCGATTGACTTGACGAAATGGTACACATGTCAGAGATCTAACGGATGGAGGAGGATGGGGTAAGGAATGAAATGTGGAGACCATTGGATCCTATGAATAAAATCCAAGCCCCATGGGGGGAATCATAGGGACAGGCGCACCAAATACAGGTTTGTCGACCATGGGGAGGAAATTCTTGGGTGTAACGGGCGCATTAGGGTCATAGTAAGTGACCTGGCCAATTTTGAAAACCATTCCCTCATGGGGGAACATCATAAGTCGGAACACAGATGAAGCAACAGGCTTCATGGCATACATGTAGCTTCATCCTAGGAGCAGGTTGTAGTCGAGTTGTGCATTGACGACTTCAATGTCAATTAGGATAGTTTTTCCAACTAATTGGACTGGAACATTGGCCAGAAGGCCTTGCGAATGAGATGAGTGGCCATCATAAGCTCATAGGTGTGATATTTTAGGATTACGATCACTCAGTTGTAGCAGACCTCACTAAAAACTCAATCAAGAAGTGCAGAAAGAAGAAGAAGAAATGTTGATTCAATAATCACTCATACACAAGAAATGACAAAAACTGTTGTATCATACATCAATTGTAAGCTAGCACTCTGAATAGTGTATAATAAATTAATACAATCAATAGAATTCGAATACCTCCTAAGGTCATTCGAATCATTCTTAGTGTGTAGCTTGGATAACATTGGAGACATCATCCAATTAGTGGCAGTAGTAAAAAATAGTCAAATAGCTAGTCAAATGAGTCTAACTGAGTATAACTAAACCATGTGAGCACAAATCAAGGGATGGAGACTCGAAGGAGGGCGCATGAGGCTGTCAGAAGGTCAAGTGGCACTCCAGAAATAGACAACTGGGAGCTACAGGCAGTTAGGATGAGCAAAATATGGAAGAACTGGTCAATCAATGCTCTCGCTGACTGTTAAACTCTTGGTAGGTGAGATAAGGCTCATATATCAACCAGGTGAGGAAAACAAGGTGCATCAGGTAGGTAGGAGGGCTACTGAGGGATGAAGACAGGATCTGGGGAGCTGAAAATAGGCTCTAGGTGTTGGGGAGACCACCATACTGATGACTAGATGCATGCATGATGATTGGATGCATGCAGAATGCATGCATGCATGCAAATATAAAAAATCATGGTGATAATATTCCAACACCCCCCTAGAAGCTATACTATGAGGTAGTAACTGAAAAATTGAAAAAGTAGGGCCCTGGTGACTGAGACCAAAGGTCACCCTGTACAACAATCTAAATAATAAAAGAGGAAAGAGGAAAAACCCAGTGGGAAGAAATCCCTCCCTCAAAATAGACTGAAGGATGTTAATGTAGCATGGCATCACTCACCCTGGAAGGAGGCAAGTGACCCTCTTTACTGAAGAATGATCGATCGATAAGAAATGGATCAGTAATGTGAGAAGGATGAAACCTTCCATTCTGAAAATCTGATCTGGTTCTCCTTTGATAAAGTGGATCTCCCACAAGATCTCCAGAAGATCTGAGAGTAGTGGCTTCCCATCTAGGAAGAGGAGGATCATCAGATTCTTGTGGAACTGGATCTCCCATTTGCTCATCTTCATTATCAGTTGCTAGATCTTTAGGTTCTTGTGGATCTAAATCTAGCATTCGCTTTTCATCATCATCACTCTCATACTCTGAATCTGAACTGGCATGTGAAGGTTCGCTCTCTTGCTCATCAACACTTCCAAACTCTGAATCTGAAATCTCATGTGATGAAGCTTTGCTCTCTTGCTCATCATCACTTTCAAACTCTAAATCTGAAATCTCATGTGATGAAGCTTTGCTCTCTTGCTCATCATCACTTCCAAACTCTGAATCTGAAATCTCATGTGATGAAGCTTTGCTCTCTTGACCAAACATGGTGGGAACAAATCCAAAAATTTGAATATCATTCTGAAACATATGATCCACACCAACGGAGGAAGGATTAGCTCCATGAATGTGCATGTAGTTCTTTAATATCTCCTTTGAACCAACCTGGGTGATATTTTTACCAAATGAACTATGACATGATGATGGTTGATCTTCAACAAGATCGCTGGTGTATGCAATAGTGGTGGTGGCCCACTTTGCAATAGGAGTTGAACCAATAGTTTCTAGATCTTCAATTTCTTGTGGATCTGGATCTAGCTTTCGCTCTACTCTCTGAGTCTTCATTTCCTCAACCTTCTTTATTGGATTTTTTCCTTTCAAGCAACCTTTACAGGTGCTTTGGGCAGATCTAAGATTAGGTAGATCTTCTACTAACTTTTGAGTTTGCATGCTCTACAAATGTTTGTAGCTGAGATGAGATAGCCTACTCTCTTCATTTGTATGAGTGTGAAGAGAAGATCGTTTTGAGAGAGGTAGAAAGTGTGAGAACTCATAAACTTTTGTCTTATGATTTGCAACACCTTTTGCAATGGTAGATCTTGATACCATGTCTTGAATTTCGACCTCACTAGGAGAGAAGATCACCCTCTTGGGCTCTCCAGTATGGGTCATCTAATATATTGAAAGTGGATTAGCAGTGAGAGTGGGGACATAGATTACATCAGAGAAGTACCCATGATCAAGTTTGATTCTTCCTATCCCTCCAGAAGAGACCTCATAATCATTCCCCATCATGATGGATGGTCCAACACTATATTTGAAACCAATGAAGAGATCCTTGGAGGAAGACATGTGTCTTGATGCTCTAGAATCTATGATGAAGGAGGATTGTGATGATGCTCTTGCCATGAGAGCATGGAATCTCTCTTTGTCCTCAAATCCAGATGGTTCACTCTCTTTATTTCTAGCACATGCAGGTACTAGAAGATTATTTTTTTCAAGAAGTGAAGCCATGAGATCTATGCTCTTCTTCATACATGATCTCTAAGGGTGATATCCTCGATTATAGTATGTGCACTTGGATTTTCCCTTCTGAGATGTCTTGTCCTTCTTAGGATTTGAAGCTCCATCTGACTAGTTTGGAGCCTCCTTCTGCTTTTGGTCATTCGACTTCCTATAATATTTTTTTTGTTTTGCTTTGCCATTCACTCTTCTCATCTCAGTGGCTGCAAGAGCTGAATCCAACTTGGTTTTTATCACTCCCATGTGTACTAGCTTCTCCTCCTCAATTGTGAGAGATTGGATGAAGTCTTCAAGCGAAGGGAACTTCCATTTTGGAATGGAAAACTTTGCTGACTGGAAGGTCGAAATAAACACTGAATAATCAGGGCCTAGCTTCGACGGGATGAAAAGGATGAGTTGTTTTTCTTCCTTCTCAATCCCATACCTCTTCAATTGTGAAATCAAGTTCTTGAATTTGTTGAGAAACTCAGTGATAGTTTCAAAACTGCTTGGGATCAAGGAGATGGCCTCATTTTCTAACTTATGACCCTTCAAGTCATCCTTCTGGCCAAGAAGAGATTCGAGCTTGTCCCAAACCTCCTTTGGAGTCTTCAGATCAATAACATGTAAGTGTAGGTCTTCAGAAATGCTAAGTAGCAGCAGTCCTACTGCTTCATCAAGCTTGTCTAAGTACTTGTATTTATCTACTACACCAGTGGGCTCAACTGCAGAACCATTCACCACTCTGTAAAGGCTCTTCGACTTCAAGAAGATGTCCATATTTTCCTTCCAGTCGAAGTAGTTGAATGAATTCAACTTGAGATCCATGATATTGCAAAATTCGAAGTTAAAGAGAGGATAGTCCTGCAAAACAAATGAGAATTATGAAATGGAGATCTGCTGCAATTCGAATTGAAAACTGCCTTAGGACACTGAGCACATGTGACTAAGTCCTTCACACCTAGCTAGACCTCACTGGATTTCTCCAATGAATTCAAGGAAATAGCACCAGGATTTTCTATGGAAACTCAGAGGCTTCTGGTGCTCAATGAAAGACAACTGCTCAAGGAATTGCTGCAACTGTTACTGCTGCAATTCGAATAGCTGTTGTCATCTTTGATACCATGTGATATTTTAGGATTAGGATCACTCAACTGTATCAGACCTCACTAAAAGCTCACTCAAGAAGTGCAGAAAGAAGAAGAAGAAGAAGAAATGTTGATTCAATAATCACTCATACACAAGAAATGACAAAAACTATTGTATCATACATCAGCTGTAAGCTGGCACTCTAAATAGTGTAGAATAACTGAATACGATGAATAGAATTCGAATACCTCCTAAGGTCATTCGAATCATCCTCAGTGTGTAGCTTAGATAACATTGGAGACATCATCCAATCAGTGGCAGTAGTCACAAATAGTCAAATATCCAGTCAAATGAGCCTAACTGAGTCTAACTGTACCATGTGAGCACAAATCAGGGGATGGAGACTCCAAGGAGGATGCATGAGGCTGTCAGAAGGTCAAGTGGGACTCCAGAAATAGACAACTAGGAGCTATAGACAGTTAGGATGAGAAAAATATGGAAGAACTGATCAATCAATGCTCTAACTAACTGTTAAACTCCTGGTAGGTGAGATAAGGCGCATATGTCAACTAGGCGAGAAAAACAATGTGCATCAGGTAGGTAGGAGGGCTATTGAGAGCTGAAGACAGGCTCTAGGGAGCTGAAAATAGGCTCTAGGTGCTGGGGAGACCACCATATGGATGAATGGATGCATGCATATGCATGATGATGATTGGATGCATGCATGCATGCAAATATAAAAAATGATGGTGATAATATTCCAACAGTAGGGCAGTCATGGATGGCTGTAGGGGAGGGGATCCGAGTTTATGCCACACAAATGTACACATGACGCATGTTGAAGCACCCTCGTAGATAAGGCATTGATGGATAATGAGGTTCTAGATTGGAACTGAGATATGAAATGCTAGGGTTGAAGGAATGCAAGGGTCACATTGGTCTAAGTCGAATGCCATCATCCGTGAGTCAAAAGGGTCAATCGCACCTATGGCGGACGATAGTGCCTTACGCTGCGCTGGGTAGTTCTTTAAAACTTCTAAGGCTGACATAGCAGTGGGGGATTGGCCTAAGTCATCCACGATATTATAGTTGGGGGCAGCATGAGCATTGGGGTTGTTATTGATGTTGCCCAGGTTAAATCGAGGAGCCTTGGGGGGGGGGCCTCGAGCGGTGATGGGGGTAGACGTAACGACTGATCTATGGGAGTAGTGTTAGCGGCCTTGTCCGCAAAAATGTTCTCAGCGGTTGAACCATACTAGTTACTTCACTTCTAAAGGTTGATATCATATTAATACACCATTAAAAGGTGGTGAGTACCTGAGTCAATGGGTTGACTAACAGGAGCAGCATAAGTAATTGGTTGTGGTGGTGTGGCAACCCCCTGAGGGGGAGACAAAGGTTGGGTGGCTACTAACCCTTTCGTAGGTAGGGGGTTCTGAAACACCATAGGTTGTGTGTGGGGTTGTGGGGGGTTAGGTGGTGTCAGAGGTGCAGCACGTCCTTGACGTCAGGCGTCTTCACTCCAGAGTTGGAGAGATTGCATCAGATGGGGACAATTGTGCATGTAATGGACATAGACTCCACAAATAGAACCTGGGTGGTTCATACGTAAGTTGGATTTGTTACCTTTCCGAGGTGGTCGATCGGGATTTTCATTAGCCAGCACGGTGCCATTATTATCAAGGGGGTTCGGTGGTGGACCGCCTCCGCCAGAAGGCTGGTTATTACCCTGGTTATGTCCGCGTATCCTATTTTGTTGCCCTCGTTAGTTCTGTTGGGAAGGATGGTTGTACAGCTGGTTTTGTTGGGCATAAAATTTCCTTGGAGAACGAGGGGGATTGCGGTTGGGAGGTTGTTGGGGCAGCTGGTGGTGCATAATAAGCGGAAGCAGTTTGAGGTTGTGCGAGCGCGGGTGCAACCGGTGGATGGTAGTAGGAAGGTGTGGGGAAAGGGGGGCATATGCTCACGGGGTATGACCATAGCAATGCACTGGATAAGAAGGTCCATGTATATGAGGGGATTGGGACGGGGGAACATACGAAGGTGTTTCTCCATAATGGGTCGCGGCGCGCAAAAGGTGGGGACCACTACTCATGGCGAGTGGTGTGGAACTAGGCATAGGATTATAAGCAGGGGTGGGGGCAGGAGACATATGGGCATATGGTTAACTTGTAGATGCAACGTGTCCAATGATGCCGTCGGCAGCATGGGATGCCCTCGGCGCATCCTTCTTAGAGGGATCACTGCAAGGAGCATCTGGTAAAAAGGTGTAAAGGTAGCTCGACTGTGCATAGATAAGGTCAAACTGTTGGGCTTTAAGTATGGATTCTTCTTCGGTTTAGGGTCGTTCAGATGCCACATCTTTTGCGATAATTGGTATGATGGACTTAAAAAAAATAAAAAAACATACGGTCATCTAACTTGATCTTACACAAACTATGGCATCTATGTCATTCATGGATATGATTTGTGATATGGGTGGCCGTATTCTAATCTGCAAGATAGTAAAATATCAACACCAACGTCATAACGGATTGGTAGCTGGAAGAACTACAGGAAAGTCGAAGCGAGGGATGTAAAAGTGGAGTGCATCCCATGTGGATGTTCAATATACCACTTGGCTGCAGCGCTAGCGAGTGTCCGTTGTAAAAGGCGTAGGCGGATCGAGTCATCCACTATGGAGTTGTAGGAACACCATAAGTGGAAGGACGTGACGTGGTTTTGGGGGTTCTCACCACCCTTCTCTTTGAATTTTGGGATGTCTGAATGGAGTTTGGTAGTCATGGGAGGCCATATAGGGTTATGTCGGATCAGATCGTTAGTTAATCGGGCCAGATCAAGTAGGTTGAGACTAGCCATGAATGGAAAACTAACAGGAGGGTGTCACATGGTCGAAGTGCCCTACGTGTTTTCCATGGCAGCGATTGTGGGGCCACCTTCGCCAAGCGGTGGTGCAGTAAGGTAAGTCATGATAGGGGTCGAGGAACCACCCATCAAGGGTTGAGGGATCTGAAAAGAAGGGTCGGTGCCCCCAAGGGTACCACTAGTAACCAAAGGGACGATGGTCGGAATATATCCGCTACTAATGGGTATAGAGGTAGTATCTATAGTGCTAAGCGTACGACCTGTAGATGGCATAGTAGGGATGGATGCTGAAGTGGTAGCGAGGCCAGTGGTGGATCCACTGCTGACAATCCTGCCATAAAATGGGTTGGGATTCATGTTGGCCATGGGGCTAGATAGAGCTGTGTATATGGGTAAATCTGACTCAAAATCATAAGTGTAATAAGGAGCGTCGGGATGAATATCTGGCGACGAATATGTGTGTCTCAAGGAAGCGTGGTGAGTGGGATCTAATGTATTGTACTGCAAGGATTTCCCCTGTAGGCGACGAGAGTGTCGTGATGAATCAATGGTGACATGTGTAAAAGTGCTAAAGAGATGTGGGATATTAAACGATAAAAAATCCTAGTGAAACCATGTGTGCAAAAGGAGATCTCTTAAAAAGACGGCACTCAAGCCAACAACAAGCTCAAAAACACTTACTGCAGCAGGTGGAGTGGCGAAAAAATAGTCAAAATACCAACAAGCAGCACTCCTAGAAAGAAAAAAGACTCACTAACCTAGGGGGGTATAGGAGTATGCAAACACCTATCTAAAATATATGGAAGCTCACACAAATCGCATCCCTTGCAGGGTGATGAAATTGATAGTCGGGAAATACAAAATGTAGAACCAAATTGTTAAAGGATGTCCCCCTACCAAGAGGGATTCTGAGTAAAAGAGTCTAGAAGAATGGAAACTAAGCTACCACTTTCATGGCACATCCGGAAAAGTGTCATGTGGCTTCAGTTCTTTGGTCGTCACGCACCCGATATGGGGGATAATATGCACAATGAGAACAAGGAGTTGGTGTCCTTCAATACAGAGTGAAGAGCAATATTCCACTCATACTTCCGAAACCAGTCTTGCCACTTGCCTTCTTAAGGGAGAGTCCCTCCGACAAATCGGTGTCAACCGTACCAATAAATAATATGGGATTTTGGCTCCCTAAAGGACAACAACTATGTCTCAAATGTGTATGACAAAGGAAGTGTTATTTGGATGCCTAACCCCAATGTCCTACCTAGATATAAATTTTTTTTTTGGTCCCCAAGTGGGGTTAGTGTGCATTTAATTAAGCCAATTTTAGTCTCACTTGTATTATAGGGAGTGTGTGGGTGCACAAGTGGTGTAAACCCAATATACGCCGAAAGTAAATGATGAAATAAACAACTGAAATTGGAATCAACTTTTTCGTTTGCTTTTTCAAATAAAAGTACTAACTGCTATGACAAGTATGCCGTAAATGAGCTCGCTGAGATATAATGCAAGAGGTAGTAATGCACTAAGGATACACTCACACTGAAATGTCTCAAATGCTACAGCAAACAAACAGTAGAAAAATACCAATGGAAAATGGGTGCAAGCAAACAGGGGATTGTTGGTGCAACCAAGGTGAATAAAAGAGAAAAAAACAGGTGTAGGACGCGTTTGTTAGGGGAAAAGGTTGCCCTCTAGGCGTTGCAAACTGCAAAATAATTGCGTCGGAACAGAAAAACAAAACTCAGGAAAAGGGCGTGATTTTGGGCAGGAAAGACGCGGCTGGGGTGCGCGTGTCGGGCAAAAATCCGCAATGGTGGTGTGGGTTATAGGCTTGGAAGAGTGCTTGGAGCGCTAGTTTTAGGCTCAAAAGTGCGCGTGGGGTGCAAGTTTGAAACCTAAAGGTGTGCTTGGGGCGCTAGTTGTGGGATGAAATTCGCGCTCTAGAGCGTGGGTTTCAGCCCGGAAGTCGCGCTCGGGACGCATTTTACTGGCGTAAAGTCACACCCTGGAGCACGGAAAAGGTACCTGCAGTCGTGGGACAGGATGTTAAAAAGGAAATAATGAAAGGTACTATGATGGAAAGGGCCAGATCTGCAGGTACAAGGTGTAAGGCTAGGCCAGAAAATTAAAATGCAAGCAAAATAAAAAGTACAAAACTAAAAATAACTATTGATCATACCAAACCACATATTAAAGGGAACCAACTCGGTTGGAGTTGCCAAAAACTGTAGCTAGTGTTTTCACACCAGCTAGTGCAAAATGATACCTGCTAAGGATTATGGAACCCTTAATAGCAGCTCGTGAATGGATAGTGTGTGAGTGCAAATAAAAGTAAAAAAATAATCTAAATAATTACTGCAGTAACATAACAAACAAACAGGAACTCATAAATCAAATATTGATTTTGTATTACTCTGTAAAAAATTGTTTACAATGGATATTTAACTAAAATGGTGAGTAGGTGGGGACCCTCGCAGCCATATGAAGGGTGGTGCTTCGGGTCTCCAATGTTCCTTTCTCTTCTTCGAATGCTCAAATGGTGGCCAAAACTAAACTAAATGGGAACAAAAGCTCAAAGAGGTAGGTTAGAGTTCAATAGGAATTTCAACAGAATTTCGGTAGGGAAGAGTGAATGATCGATCTGAAATGGGAGGCCTCCATCACCTTTTTATAGAAATTTTGGGTGATGGAGTATTGACCCATGGTATTGGGAAACCACTAGTATTGGTTTGTGGTTTTTTTAAGTTTTTCCTAGTTTTTCTTTATTTTGAATGATTTCCTCTTTTTCTTTGTTATTTTATTTTCTTTTTAGGGGATTTTGACTTTTTTGGAGGAATTTAATCATTTTTGAGGAAAATAATTGATTTTTTGCCCATTTGGTTACCAACTTAAGTATTTTTGGGTGCAAAAAATATAGGAAAAATGAATAAATGGGTTATGTGACTAGGACGATGAGATAGGTGAACAATTTTTGGGTGTTAACACTCCCTTTACATTAATTTGAGAGACCTATGATTATTGATATAATGTTTATTTAAAGGATTAAATTTCCACCCAAAGCCTGTATACATTAAATGTATACAATTTTAATTCTATTACAAGATGAGCCGTCATGCTCTCCAAAGGGTTCATTTAACCTTTTTATTCACAAACTTCAAACAGTAAATATGGTTACCTTATATGAAGGCGTTTGAATAATATATATATATGGCAGTGGTTTAAACCCTCGTTTCGATCAAAGGGTTGTGTCTACGCTCCGAGAGCAGAGTATGCTATTCGTGTGTATTTTTCGTTGTGCTTATGTAAATGAAAGTTGTGTCTTTTATTAAATAGTGTTTCAATTTTCCTCCAAGCTGTAGAGATTAACAACAAGCCTTTCTCTTTCTTGTATTGTTTTGTTAGACCTGGATTTGTTTGGGTTCGAGTACACTATATTACAATTTAGTATTTATATGCATGTTTAATTAGGAAAACCTACGAGTCCTTCTCGGATAATCATATTGTAATGATTTATTTGTTATAAACAACAGGGTCAAGCCCTGAGATTCGACCCACGATTGATTCATCCCAACACATATATTGCAATTTTTAAAATCTAAATTCATGTGATAAGAGCAGTGGATTAATTTCTAATTAAATTCGTGTGATAAGAGCACTGGATTAAGAAAAAAAAACCTTCAAATCTATTATAATATGTAATTTGAATATTTGAGTATTTCAAAATTGCAATATCAATATGATTATAGTTTCCGAATTAAACCAAATTATAATTAATATAAATCTCTCTACTCTATAACAGCAAGCTATACTTAAACACAGGCCATACTCTAAAGCTTTATATTCTATTATAACCCAGAAGAGTCTATAAAATACTTCAAATAAGAAGATACTACTTTATAGCTCCTGAGACCTTATTAAGATGCCATCATAAAAGCTAAATACTTATATTAATATTTTAAGGGAGGACCAAGCCTTTTTAACAAAGGTGAAAGCCGAGAAAAGACCACAACGTCTTCCAGAAAGAGCTTATAACAAAATAATCTCGATCAGAAATCATGCTGCTGGGGAGTCCAAAATGGGGCCATATGTGGGTAAAGAAGAGATCGGCGGTCTGGGCTGCGGAAGTAGTCTTGGTGCACGGGATAAAACTGGCCATTTTATGGAGCAACAGACCACAACCCAAATGGCATCATGTTTCCGCAATGTAAGAGGAAGGCCACTGAAGAAATCCATGGAGATGGATTCCCAAGGTCGGGAAGGAAGAGGGAGTGGTTTATACAGCCCATGTTTGCGGTTAGATGGCTTACTTTGGCTACAGAGTTCCATCGATCGAAATTTTGTTCGATTTTTCGAGCTGTGTCGATTTAAAATGGGCCAAAACCCTAGGGACAGAGTTCTGTAGCTGAACTCTGCCACCACACCCTTGGAACTTTGCCCCTGCTAAAATTTGGCTGAATTTATAGAAAAACTCTGCCAAAAAAACCACTGGAAAATGGGCAAAACGTTGTGGTTTTTACTGATCCAAATTTAAAGATATAAACGATTTTACTTTGAATTGTATTCATTTTACTAAAATTTTACTTAAATTTTATAACCTAAAAGAAACTTGATTTGTATCTGTATTTGACGAGCAAATCACCACACCTCGTGGGGCAATTTGCCCATCAAATTCCACCCTGTTCAAAGTAGAATTAATAACAGTAAAATTTATAACAATTATTAACTTCAGGACAGTTCTCTAATTCATCCCGGTCAAATTCCACCTACCTCACTGTTACTTTAGAGTAGAATTTATGACAATTATTAACTTCAGGACAGTACTCTAATTCATCCATAAAGGTAGAACCTTTAGCCAAATTTTACGGCGATCAATATCCAGCGTGATGTAAGCCATTTAATGCGGCCACAGTAGGTAGGTTGGCTGTACCCGCTTGTTATTGCTTCATTAATTGACCTACATCAGGTTGAATAATATTCATCATCAAGTTCCATTTCATTGTTATAAACTGAGTTGTCTAAAAGTTTGACAATTTTGTGGAAAAAATCGTTTTTCAGACACTAATTTGTGAAATCAGTAATAGAATTTTTAGAATCTCAAATAACAGTATTAATTCTGTATAATTTGGATGTCCTGGCGGGGTTTTCAAATAACAGTATTAATTCTGTATAATTTGGATGTCCTGGCGGGGTTTTCCAGGGTGCTGAATTCATCTAGATGTTCAAAAATCGATTTAATCAACACAAATCACCAGATTTTTAAATTTCATATCACCGAATCCCAACCAAAGAGATGAAATCCATAAAATTTACGACAATTATTAACTTTAGGACAGTACTCTAATTCATCCGTAAAGGTAGAACCTTTAGCCTTGTGGTTTGCACCCGTTGAATTGGATTTAAAGTTATTTAAATCCAACCCGGACCTGAATGCAACAAGAATGCTCTATCTGTATTTTGTGATGATAATGTCCCTGCTTTGTCCCTCCTTTTACTTTTAGAGCTGTACAGGAAAAGCTCTATAAAGCAATGAAATTTGTGCAGAATATCTTACAAGGGAAAATATATAAAGCTTTGAAAAGTGTGCATAGTATCTTATACGGGCTCCAATTTATTCAGATGATTCTTTCGTGACTTTAATAAAGTGGGATAAGCACCAATACTTCACTTTATTTATCTCAGAGATCTTTCAATATATGAGCACAGATTCTATCACAGGCTAATAATAACAAATGAATGTGCAGAAGAGAAGAGCAAACATAACACAGAAGATGAAATGGACATTTTCATTACTGAAATGTCGGTATTGATTATCTCTTTAAATCCAAAACCATATTGAAAATTCCAATGAAAAGCATACAAATCAACATTGAAACCACCGCCAAAAGTATTTTTGTTCAGGGAATCCCAATTCCAAGCCTCTCCGCATTATGAGATAATTTTTCTCATATAGAATTATATGATGGTATAGTTACAATAGCAGCTCTTGCTAAGCTCGCACTGCTTCTCCTGAAGAAGTTTGGAGTTGAAATTAGGTCATGACAGGCTTGGGCATGGCCAGGAAGGTAGGTCTCTCATCTCCAGCCATGATTACTGCAATTCTGTCTTCTTCCCCGTCCTTCTGGGTGCCCATATTGGGGGCTGACGCGGTTGATATATTATCCGAATCGAGCATCTTCCTGAAGCTGCAAGCCAGCATGAGCAACGCCATGGCTAGTAGAATCAACATGGCCGCCAGCCCCCCAAGAAGATAAGGCACAGGCGAACGCCCCTCGGCGTTAGAAGAATAAACATGAGAAGAAGTAGCTGACATATTATTATTGATCTTTGAAGAACCAGGAAGGAGCTGATTCACCTCAAAATAGATTTGATTTCTTTCTTTCAGCGGTTGCTCTGCAAGAAAGTAAGGGAGAAAGATCTCTTATTTGATAGGCAGGGCGGGGGATCATCACAATCCGAATGCAAATGAATGGAATGAATTCGATGCTTTCTGTCTGTGAGGGATGTGTCCGCGGCTTTAAAGTTTAGATTAGCGCTCATGTGTCCACGGCTTTAAATTTTAGATTAGCGCTCATGTGTCCACGGCCTGTTTGGAAAACCAAGTCCAGTCCTCGACAACCAAACAATCAACAGGCCACGCAACATGTACTGTCACACTTTATGAATATATGAAATAAGTGCTATGTTGTGAAATATTATTGACAGATGGTTAGATTTTTTGTTTATTTAATGGATTTTGATGTGTCCCAAACAATCACGAAAGTTGCGTCACGCAAAATGTTGGATATGTATATCTTTTATATGGAATTGTTTTCACTATATAAATATTTTTCTAATTTTTAATTTGTAAAAAATAAGAATTGGTGTTGATTTGATGATAATACAATCACTAGGTGACACAAAATGTAATTGAAGTTGGATTTTAGTTACTCGTTTATATATGAAATATTTTTACAACATAAATATATTTTTTCACGATGATTAAATTTATGAAAATACCAAATTTTTTTTTTAAAGGTTTGTAAAATCTATTAATCAAAATAAAAAGCATGTACATGTCCAATTTGTCCAGTTGGCAGATGTCCAAAAAGACATGCAAAACATAGAAAATAGAAACCAGATGGAGCCTAAGGCTTCCAGACTTCCTAAGACTAAGGATTATCAGAAATACCAAAGACGACAAATGTTGCAGAGTGACAAATTCCCCCCACAAGCCAGGGTTATGGCCCATGAAATTCAAAATGACTGACAAACACGATAACCAGAAACTAGGCATAAAGCAAAACCAAATAATCCTCACTGGAGAGGGGATGGAAAGGTTTCAGCACCTAGAGTGTTGTGAATGCCTTTGTCTGCCTAAGCTGTGGGACTACGTTTGAAAACGAGTTGAGTATCTGCAATTTGGTTTGGCGGTGGTTTAGTGAATGTTTTTCCAGTGATAGCTCTGGCAAGAGCATCTAACTTTGCATTCACCCTCTCCATTTCCGAGCGTTGGTACCGAAAGAGCGTGTGCAGAGTAGACTCCAGATTGTGGATTCTGTCCACCAGCTGCATGGCATCTTCCTCGGAATGGAGAAGACCTTGGACAAAGTCTTCCATTGCTAAAGACATGAGAGCTTTGGTGGTCCAAAAAACTTTCAGAGTCTTTGTTTGTTTGGTTTCCCGCGCACACGTCGAACCATAATCTTCTTCAAGCCCCCCAAATTCATCAGACAGTTGCTGAGCGGATGGGCAGTTCCTCTTTTGCTTTAGTCTTTTTTCCAGTCTGACAGTGCGGGCTCGAGCAGAGTCAGGGATTTCCTGCTCGAAGTAGCTCACCCTTCCCAATTCATGGAGGGCGCGCAGCATGTGGGTTCGCCGCGGCCCACCTGTGGTTTTACGTGGAGTTTTCTTGGTGCGAGCCATGGCCACAGAGAGTGCAGGAGCAGACCAACATAGAGGATTGCAGCAGAGGGATGTCGATATTTTTTAGGGCATGCAGAGCCAAAGAATGAGCTTTAATGAGGGATTGTGTCGAGAGAGCCTCCATTTAAGCCAAGGCCGTTGCGAACGATGTCCAAGTTCATGCGAACCGTGCGAATTGCCATGTCGAAGGCTTTCTGAACTGATTGCCATTAACATTGGCACAGACCAACAGATGTGCTACAGTACGGGACTGCTTTGGCTCGCGTGGTAGAAATGAAGATTGCTCATGGCGTTATAAATTCTGGAGGTGGTGCTATGGAGACAAGTGCCACGATTCCTCATGCATGTTAAGGACAACTTCTCAATTAGAGGGTTGAGCATGTGGACTGGGGTCCTCAACCAAGCTACACTCATCAAGGGGATGAAAATACCAAACTTTTATATGAAATATTTTTACAATATAAAATTTATGTTTTGTTTTATGATGATTAAATTTATGAAAATACATGGTTGGTAGGTAAAAAATAAGACTCGGTGTTGATTTGTTGAGACTAAGGATCATTAAATAAGTTACCAAAATTTATGTATTCTTTGTTTACTGTGTATGGTGCATAATATGACTTGAGCTCTCTACCTCCCGATGAATGCTTAATTTATAAGGGATTTGGGAGTAATGTGAGATGCTTTTTAATATTTTTACTAGAAAACATCCATCATGTATTAAGGGATTAGATTTCTATTAAGATTAAGAGATTAGATGCATCCATCATCTATTAAGAAATTAGATGTGTGACCTTTTAACCTCTATCAGTCTAGATCCAAATCCTAGGCTCTATTAAGCGCCGAGAGGGATCAAATCTCCCGAGGTGCAAACCTCGGCTCAAGTATTGCACTCAAGGAGCTTTTCGAGGAGAGGTTTGCACCTCAGGAGATCTCATATTTACTTTTTGCTTTGTATTATTCTTTTTTGTTTATGGCCGACATGTTAGGAACAAACATTACTTTTACTTTGTATTATTCTTTACAAGATTTCCCTCATATTTACTTTTTACTTTGTATTATTCTTTTTTGTTTATGGCCGACAATACGGACAAACGTTACAAGATCTTCCTCATATTTACTTTTTACTTTGTATTATTTTTTTTTGTTTATGGCCGACAATAAGGACTAACATGGACAAACGTTACAAGATCTCCCTCATGTTTACTTTTTACTTTGTATTATTCTTTTTTGTTTATGGCCAACAATAAGGACAAACATGGACAAACGTTACAAGATCTCCCTCATACTAGGTTGTAGAGCGCCTCTTAGCGCAATAATTTATGTAACTTTTCAATCTTTAGAAAAAATTGCGATAAACCATAATTACAAAGAATAGAATATTTTGAAAGTATTCTAAAAAGATATTTATTATTTTTGCTATCAACCATTCACCATCTATTAAGAAATGAGATGTTTAACTCTTCCGTTTAAAGAAGCATTTTACCTACGAAATAGAATTTTAGTGAGGCATTAACAATAATTTGCTTTAAAGGTAACATGTTTTATTATTTTTGGTGTATTTAATCTGATATGGGATTAATGAGAATCTATCACAAATAATTCAAATTTATTTTTTATTATATTTCTATTTGATTTTTTAAAAAAATTAAGAAACAAATATTAAAATGATTTTTTTTTTACTAGTGATCAAGGGCTACATCATGGCTACATTCACCATCCGTTGTGAAGGGCTACATCTACGGCTAGAAATGCCAACACCTCCTCTATTTCGGAGAATCAAGGTATGACTAGAATTATACCAGTATAGACCCATCTAAGCGCCTAGAGGGATCAAATCCGCAAACCTTTCACCACTAAACTACAACACACATCCCTATAACCACTATGTTACAACACATTAATGCATGCATTCTTATTTTTTATTTTTATTTTTTATAATTTTTTTATTTTATATTTTTATGGGTTAGACGGACACTTCTCCCCCACCTGGTCTCCACTATGCCAGAGCAAATTGATACATGCATTTTTTTTTTATGGACAGTCGAACGCTTTCCCCCCACTCGGGCTATAGAAATGCGTCTTCTCAACACAATAATCTACTCAATCATTACATAGTCAATACAATAACCCCAAAAGGTCTGAAATTGCTCTTCAGAGCCACCATGAGTATTGATATCTTGTGCACGAGATATCAATGACTTTTATTTCGAGTCTTGAAAATCATTGCTTATATTGTCCATCTCTCCTTGAATAGACTCATCCTCCATGGCTAGGGTTTGAATACTTTTTTCCAGCAAATACTGGATCCTACGATCAGGGAAAATTTAAAGGATCCATAAATTTCTTAAAGTGTGGAAACCTTGGCAAATATTACCAATTTTTAAATTTGCAATCATAAAATGTTCAATGATTTTTTTGTAAAAATATTCAAATTTATAAGGACTTAATATAGTTTTTGGACAATTTTGGTGACTTTTAGAGCTAAAAAGATTATCCCATGGAATTTGGGCGAATCATTTTAGAAAAAATGGAAATTGGTGATTTTTTTTTTTTAAACATTGAAAAATAGCCCATTAGCTAAATTTCACCCCTAAAATTTTTCCTGCCTATGATTACCCACAAAAACCTAAGGAAAGACTACTTTGATACCAATATGATTTGTAAACTATCGTGGATATTCCACTGGAATAGTACGTCACAATGGATCTTATAACTTAGTTCTTGTTTTATTAGCTTATTTCTATTGAATGTCAAATAATTGGAATTGAAACAAGAATAACTAGAGAAAATAAGTACACAATATATATCCTAGGAAAACCCACTATGGGGAAAAACCCAACCACAAATGAGGACTATGCCTTGCTCTTTATGTCAAATTGTAAATACAAAGGAAATGGTACTCTCTATGAAGTTGACCAAAATGGTGACTATAGGATCTCCTATATCCAGTGTTCTTCTCTAACTTCCACTCCCATTTTTTTTCAACTATGGAACAATACAATACATCAAAAGAATGGAAACCCCTTCTTCTCCTAGCAATCTAGTATTTAACATAGCCCAAGGGCCTCCTATGGTTACTTTTAGGGTTTTTTTGCATGCCTCAACTTCCGATTAGGGTTAGTGTTTTGGTCCTTCTAGAATTCTCTTGTAGGTCCACAAGTGACTAGCTCCACATGTGTGAAAAATGAGAGTTTACGTGAAATCCACTCAGTACCATGATGGTTAACTAGATTGGCCAACTTTCAGGATGTATAACTTCTTCATATGCTCTATGTAGAATATTGAATATTGGTATAAAGTAAGGTTTGAGAAAAAAGTCTCATTTTAGCCATCAAAATGGCCTCGAACGTTTTTAGACGGTTTTCGACCCAAATCTAAAAAGTGAGACCTTCCCCTAATATGGGCCCTACAAGCCAATTTATCCAATCTTCCAACCCCAAAATCTCTGAACAAGTGACAAATTATATATTGATCCATTTTGGATCAATCGATGATGACATGGTTAAAGGAGATAAGTGCAGGTGATGTGAAATTTATCACATGCATGAGACTCTTCATTGAATATTCTAAATTTAGTTTTAGCATATCACTACTTTTTATAAAGGGCATGTTGCAATTTTCGTTTTGGAATATTACTCCTTATAGATAAAGGACATATTTTGAAATTGGATTTGTGTATACATATTATATTTTATTTTCTTCTAAGGGCCACATTGTGATTTGTGTTTAGCATATAATTACATTATTAAGGAAAAATTAATTATATTGTGATTTCAGTCAAGACTTGTGAAATTTGTCTCTATCTTACTATATTTCTTTTTCCAAGAGAAAACAGGAATATTGCAAAAACATTTAATGAAAAAATGGATATTGAAATTTGCTTTAAATCACTTATGTAATGTTGTTTTTGGCATATTGCAATTTGACTCTTAAATATTGCAATTTGTTTCATTAATTGTACAATTTTATATCCAATTTATTATTATATGATTTTAGGTTTTTTGTATTGGATTTTAGGTTTTTAATTATTTCATCATGGGAACCCAAAGGAATTGTAAAAGAAAGTATGATCGCATCAGAACTGATCGATAGGAAAGGAAAGAGCAACAACGTGAAAGCATGAGAAAGTTAAGAGAAAAAAAAAAGAAAAAAAATGAACAAAATGTGGAGGCACATGGTGGTGACGAAGAAATGCAAAATGTTGAGGAACACATTCATGAAAGAAATGAAGAAGAGGGAGGTGACGAGGAAATGATACATGTCAAAGGAATGATATGCAATGTTGATATTGACACCATGATTGGTGAGTAAAGAATATTTCAAGTTTAAATAGTTATTTAGTTTTTATATATTTGATCTGAAAGTTCATAATCTTTTAAAATTAATTCGATATATATATATATATATATATGTGAAGTTAAATTTATAATTTATATACTTTTGACTCGGGGCCTTCTTCTCATATAGGTTTGTCAATGTATCAAAACACTCCTTTGTGGTCTTCAATGGAGTGATCACAGACATCAAATTGTCCTTTACCGAATCATAGATGATATTTTTGGCTTTAGATTAGTTCTTCTTGAAGGTAATGTGCCCAGCATTAGATGTAGGCTCCTCCACCACAGTGGATACGTAGCCATCCAAGTCATGTTCCTCCAATATGTTCAACACCTTTGCCATCCAAGTGTTGAAATTTGAAGTGTCCTCAAGACGGTCTTCAGGTTGAACATAGATCGATGCCATGGATCTTAAGCATTGTGCTCAACTCCTCAGGATCTACGTAGGATCAAGTTTGCTTGACAAATATTAGCTCCTTCATGCCCTGATCTCTAATACCATGTTAATTTTTTAGCAAATATGATGAGATTTGAATTTTAAAACTTTAAGTGTGGAAATATTAAATACTTGAATCAATGAACCATTCAATCACATGAAACATTGAACCATAACACAACATGTACCATGGGGAAAACCATCATAACAATGAGGATGAAAACCCCAGCAAATAAAAAATAAAACGACGACATCTTAATAATGTTTCTAAGGGCCGACATAAAATATTAGGCTAAGATACATTATAAATAAAGAAACCAATTGAAAGATTAAGTTGGGAAATTGAAGAGTATCTCCTGAAGATGGGCTGAACTACCTAGCCCGAAACGTCAAGAAGTTTTACATTTTTACACGGGGTTCCTGCAGTTAAATATGACTACCCGTGAAAGCACAAATGATATTAACCCCAGCAAATATTCAGAGTATAATTATGATAGATAGCAAAGAATGTCGTTTACATAAAGTACCCCCAGTGCAATTATAGAGAAAGAGAAAGATAAAGAGAGACTCGAAATAATATCTTGCACAACTAAAAGTGCCTTTCCTTCAAGGGAGAAGAAAATCCATTTCACATTAAATTCCTCAATCATGTATAACATATTTATACATACTTCACATGCATTAGCTTCTTCTGACTTCAGGATGAACTCGTCCTCCATGTGGATGCATTAATCTTGCATGAAGAAGTGATCCTCGCTTCTCATGTGGTGCATTAACTCATTGGACTGATTCTTAGGATGAACTCTCCCCTTAACTGAAATCTTGCCCACTTAGTTAGGTGGATAACATAAGTGTCATCATGCAAGTGTCACAAATCCAATGTCGTCTTTTAGTTTAACATAAGTGTCGTCTTTTACTTTAACATAAGTGTCATCATGCACTAACACTTAGTTAACTAGATCTTCCTTGTTATCACTTAGTTAACTCTCTTAATTGATTCTTTCTTGTTAACATAAGTGTCATCTCATTAGTTTAACATAAGTGTCGTCATGCACTAACACTTAGTTAACTAGATCTTCTTTGTTATCACTTAGTTAACTCTCTTAACTGATTCTTTCTTGAACTAGCATCATTGTAGTGATCAATTCGAGTTCTCCCTTGATTTACTGAAGTCTTCACTGAAGTTTAACAATTCGAATTTATCTCTTAATTAATTATTTTATGTGCATCGAATTTTCTCATATCTTATCACATCTTATCTTTATTGCATGTCTTATCTACATGATCCACATGTGTTAACTTTAATTATCTATCATATCATATTATACTTAGAATATTTGTCAGATGTTGTGATCATATTATATTACTCTCGGACTAAATGATCATATGCTAAAGTAATTCACTCTAGATGTGGCTAGTATCTAAAGGAGACTTAATAGCAATTAGTGGCCATGGTTAGTAATACATCACACAACATTAATGCTTCAACATGCAAAGCATCTAACTCTATAAATGGATGTCCACTCCCTGGGTACCTATTATAACTGGAGGTCCACATGAGAATCTAACTTGACACACAAGTTCCGAGCCTTTTCCAACAAGACTTTACAACATCATCACTTTAATACATCAAAGCATTCACCTCAACACATGATGAATAAAATTTTACAACTAAAGGATTAGCCATTCTTGAGTCCAACTCAAGAATCTACTCCAAGTTCCTGAGTCCATCTTAGGCTCCCTACCTCAACACATGAGGTCCAATCCTAGATGCACAATATTGGATTGGAGAATGAATCGTTATGTTGTACATTTAACATTGGGAACCACTCCTGGAATCTTGCAGCAAACATCACTACCATTGACAAGTTGTTACTATAATAGGAAAAGGAAAAAGGTAGTCCAAGGATGGACAAGGATGATCAAGGAGAGAATAAAGATGGCATGCACAATAAGAATGGTAAAGTGAAGGAAAATCCATCTAAACTGACTAGTGAAGACATGGAAAAGCCAATAGATGCACCTAAGAAAAAAAAACAGTCTCTCACTGGATTTGTGTGAAATACCATTATGGAACAATTGTACATTGAAACAACAAAAGTTATCCAGTATGGAGAAAGGGGACAAATCCATTTTTAGGGTCGTGCAATCCTTGAGTGTTATCCTATAAGAAAATACTATGAGAAGCTTGTATAAATATTTCACAAGGTTTTGCTATGTACCATAAAAAAATCAATGCATGCCATGGTGGGCAGTGGGGAAACCCACAATTCCATGAAGAAAGATAAGACGTGGGAAGGGAGCTTGGGTTGTAGCTTGAGCCTACACATACTTCATATAAATAAATAAACTTATAAATGGGGAAGCTGATTGGCACAACCAATGGAGTCACCTCGAAATTTGGCCATTGGAGTAGAATAGTTAGTTTTACCATTGTTCCTATGGATGAATATGTGGTTCTTATGTGGTAGGAATTTATGAGGAATGTGAAGGAAGTTCCTATTCCTCACTTGGATTAGTTAGTCATCTTTTCAAGCTAAGAGCCATGTGTCATCCCTACCATAATAAAGCAACATGAATTCACAAGCTTCCTAAAACTACTTTTCCACAACAAATTCCTCATCTGCAATAGAAAGTGAGGTCTCTTACCTCTAACTTAGGCTAGTTGATTTCAATTACTCTCAACAACCTTATGAAGACCTAGTTGATTTATTAAGGAGCATTTCCAAGTTGGGAGAATTGTTGCAGGAATATTAATGGAACTAACAAGGAATGTTGAAAATTAAGGGGCAAAACCAAGTAAAAAAGTAGAACGTGAGAAAATGTTTCATGATGTTGGTTAAGAAAATCCCTCTAATTGACAATAAAAACCATTTATGTCCCTTGTGTTAGTAGGGAATCTGATGAAGGGCTAATTTTCCAAATCCACTGATAAGAAGTATGAGTATCATATAATTGGAAGAAACCAACCCAAACATTGTAATTTATTGTATCAATATGGCAATGATGATGTATATTGCATCAATTTATAGATCATGCAATGTTGTCTTTCAGCCAATGGTATTGGATACTCTGCATATCCTCATAGGCAATGACATTGACCCATGCAAACACATTAAAACATGGAAACAATGACTGATATTAGCAAGTGTGCCAAAGGTGGAAACAAATGGCACTTCCCTTTAGGAAGATTGCCTTGAGCATGGTATATGTGGTTAGTCAAGGTGTTGCACAGACCTTATAGTAAAAGAATTGGACATTGTTTACATGATTTGTAGACCATAGATGGATTTGAATCTTGAGACCAATCCTAAGCATATTTAGAGGGATATTGAGATGATTCTTGAAACAAATTCCAAGAAAAATATGCAATAGAATTCTGAGTTGAACACTGACACAACGAATCCTGTGACCAGTACATCTTTAGACAGATTCAAAGATTACTATTGAAACAATTTCTGAGATGAATCTGCAATAGAATTATGAGATGATTAACATTGAGATAATTGATCTTGAGAGTCTTGAGATGAGTTATGTCACTCCTAATATTGTAGAAAATTGTTCTCTCAACTGAGATGGAGTTGGAATTCTGAGTTGGCATTCAATGTCAAATGAGTTTGCAGAGTCAAGAACTAAGTCTTATTTTCCACTTAGAATAAGTATATGAAAATGACAACCTACAGCATGTATCCCTTACGGAACAAAATTCATCACCCAGTGGCAGCTCAAAGATGTGTCGTAAATACCCACAAGAAGCTACAGTCAGCCCAAATAAGTGTCTAACTATGTAATAAGGATAAATGGTTTCATTTGTTGGTTAAGTACATTACAGATTTAATACAACTGAGATTGTTGGAATCTAATTTGATCCTTAAAGTAACCTAGTTCATTGTGCTACTCAAATCGAACATGTCAGTACATGGGGGTATAACCCAGATCAAGGGAGGTAATATCATTAGAATAGAGGCATGTAATTATATAAGTTTATGAGTACCAAATGGGATAGGAGTATGGATAAGACAAAGTTAAACCTATATAGATGGGATGATGTTTACTCTCCCATTTTATGTAGGTGATACTACACAATACTCATAGGAGTTACAATCACCTAGGAGAATATAAACTTGACTGCAAAAGGAAAATTAGACCTTCTAAAATAATGTGGATGCAATTGCATATATGCAGTAAATACAAGGATGTCCCAATAATAGGTTATAAGATAATGGTTTGTATATAACAAAGAAGGATGCAAGAATGGTATAAGGGCCAACTGTGATAGTTCACATGAATATTTCCATAATAATAGTCTCATGGGAGTCATACCTATGATAGGTCAAGTGAGTTACTTGTAAATAATAATTTGTGTGATGTAAGTTAAGTAGAGTATTATATGAAAAAATGTTCAAATCGGAATTATAGTAAACTTAGCAATGCTTAACATACAAAGTATTTACTTTACACTTTCTGAATAGAGAAGCTTCACATGCAACCATAAGCGGTGCATCATCTATAAGAGTATGGGAATCAAAGGTAAAATGTCCCTAGGGAGAAGGGATAACTAGAGGGTAATCCCTTTTCTTTTATTCCTCATCGACAATATGCCCCACAAAGTGGGACTACATGGAAATAATAGAAGAGGGTGGTACTATAAGAGTCTAAAATAAAGGAGGAGTGTAAAATATATTCACTAAGCCACCCCTCAAGGAAGAGGAAAAATGGATTAAATCCAGAAAGGAAATGTTAGCCCACGTCATAGCTAGGTCCTCAATCAATGAATAAAGGTCAGTAGTGTGGCTAGGGGCCAATGTGACTCTACTAGTAAGAATATTAGGAGCAACTACATATGTAATAATGGAATTGACGGGCACACCTACTATATTATAGGGTGGGATAATAGTGGAGGGCACACCTTAAGTGGTAGGGACTCATGGGGGTCACTGCTAAGAAGAGGAAGAAGAACCATCCTGTTGCATATTACAATGTTTCAATCTGTGCCATCAACATTGTTAAGAAAACGAATTGCAGATGGACCCCTAAAAGGTTGAGTATGATGGAGGAGAGTAAGTTATAGTACCTCTAAAACTCTGACTAGAATTATGGAAATGGGATCGATAAAAATCCCAAGCTGCACATTCTAGAATTGAAGAGAGATTACAATTTCGATGTTATTTTACTGCCCTTACTGGAAAGCATCCTTTAACAAATAAAGTAATATTCCACAAGATGGTGTGGAAGGTGGTAGGTGTAAAATTGAGATTGTTCAAAGTGATAACATCTAAGCCATGGGTGACAATTAGGTTGACTCAATGAATCTACATTGAATTACTACTATGAGGTATCACCTTGTGTATTAGTCTAGTGGATGGTTTAGAAGTAGCTTTAATAGGTTATCTCGGCTGACTAAAAGGTGCTTACTTACTAGACTGGGATGGATGTTGGGTGATATAGATAGTAGGAGCAAGTGCAGTAGGGATAGGGGACCACTATGAGCAAGTGCAATATAAACCTAATAAAATAGTAGTAGAAGGATCCTATGAGAAAACTATAAACGGATGATAAGACTCTACTATAGCATCACTAATAGTATTATACATAATGTGTTAGTTCTTATAATGGTTTTGATCAGATTTCCCCCTAATATTTTTTAGTAGAAGAGAAAGGGTTATCAAATTGCTTAATGTTAAACTAAATGTTTACTCCATCAAGCTCAAGGACATGAAGCATAACCTTCTGGTAAGTGGTAGACTTGTTCTTTGCTCATTACATTTATACTTTAGCCCTAAGAGTCTACTACCTAAGCACTTCAAATTATGGTACGATTCATCAAGCATAACCGACCACCGTAGGCTAAACATGGGAACAATGAACAAATAACACCTTGATCCATCAATTGATTGGTAAATTTCACTAGAAGTGATCTTGGATTTCATTACGTAGAGCACTTGGGATTCTAGAACCCAAAGCATGAAAGTACACACAAATTGTTTTAATGGATTATATCTCAAGTTTGTGAAAGATGGGGTTAGTGATTTCTCACCAACATGTACAAAATATACCAACTTGAGGGTTGTGTAATATCAAGTACTAGAAAATTTTGAAATGGAAAACTAAACTAAACTAATAAGACTCTTTAATCATGTATGCAATATAAATAAGATAACTAGCTAAAAGGAGGACAAAGCTAATGAGATTTCAAACAATCTTATGGAGTTCCCATGTATAAGAAGTTTCATATGGATTTGGCTCTGGTGAATCTCGAGACCAGTCCTGAGCATATTCAGAGGGATATTGAGATGATTCTTGAAACAAATTTCGAGAAAAATATGCAACAAAATTCTGAGATGAAAACTGACACAACGAATCTTGTGACCAATATTGTACATCTTTAGATAGATTCAAAGATGACTCCTGAAACAATTTATGAGAAGAATATGCAACATAATTATGTGATGATTAACATTGAGATAATTGATCATGAGAGTCTTGAGATGAGTTATGTCACTCCTAATATTGTAGAAAAATGTTCTCTCAACTGAGATGGAGTTGGAAGTCTGATTTGTCATTCAATGTCAAATGAGTTTGTAGGGTCAAGAACTAAGTCTTATTTTCCACTTTGAAGAAGTATATGAAAATGATAACCTGCAGCAGGGAGTCCTTATGGAACAAACTTCATTAACCAATGGAAGCTTGAACTGTGTTGTAATACCCCAATTTTGACCCTTATGAAATATTGGCTTTTAATGTAAATATTGTATACATGCGATGTATGTTTCCCTACCCTGGAGATCAAGGCCAAGGCCCCGCTAGTGTATGTTTGGATTTTATTTAGAATGGACAAGCATTTGATATTTTGTTACCCGTGTGCTATTAAGCCATGGAATATTGTAAATGATGTAAATATTTGATATTGCAATAAAATACCAAAACTGGCTATGGGAGCAACGAATGAGAAGGGGCCATGTGTATTCCACTGGAGAGTGGTGAGGGGGTTATGGGGGTGAACCATATGCTGACAAATGTCATTGTGAGAATATTTGATTTTCCTTGCTAACATTTATTTCTATTGTAAGGAAGTTGTTGAAGAATTCAGTCCATGGCTTCAATGGAGCATGGGCAGCCCAGAAATTCGTACGGCAGAGTATGGGCTTTGTTTTCTTATACCACAAGTCACTCTATCTCATGGAAATTGGTTCTTCCTCATTCTCATTCCATTGTGGAAGAACCCAACATCAGTTTTCATCCATTACGAATTGCCAACAGTGAGAAAACCAAAAATCGCAACTTTGCAAGAACCCACAGTTTGAAGTGCCAAAAACACTCAGAATTGGTATTGGATAGTAAAATCCAATGGGGGATCCATAGATATGAACCTTGGGGCTAATTTGAGAGTATTAGATACCCCGAAATCCATAGAAAAACCTAGTTTTTATAGCCTAGAAATCAAGTGACGAGATTGAGTTATTTGATGACAGAAATTTGAGAAATCCAAGTGGGAATGACTGAACAGAGGTTGGATTGGCTTGATAAACCCAGTGAAGGATGAAATCTCAAGGAATTATCAGCTGGACCTTTCTATGCCCACCCTGAATAGCACTGGAAGGAAGGGACGCCTGAGGGATTGTGTAGCAGAGAAGGGGGCCTTCCGTGTGTTGGGTGAGGTAGGTATTGTGGGTGCCATACTGTTGAATTCATTTGAGATGCATGTAGCTCTATGGTTGAGCTCACTGGCTTAGAATTGCCTCCCTTGTCTTTTGTATGCTTTACAAACCCAACTGTGTATTGGCTTAGCATAGATGTTGAGTGAAACCATGGCTGTGAGTGAGCCTGTTTAGTTTCTCCTTAGTGGATACACAACCCAACACAAGGGTGATCTCTTAGCTGAAAGAATACAGGCTAGACAGAGATCTATGGTTGGGTGGAACGTTGCTCTCACATAGTCAGTTGTTGGACAGCTTCATCTCAAAGATAAGTGTTCTCTGTGTTTTAAATTATATGCATTTTGTGTTCTGTAATGTGTTAATTCGAAATGGTAATTATTCATGTTAATGGAATTGATATGAAGCCTGTGCATAGCATTGGAATGGAATTGAATCCCTGGGTGTTGAATCATCCTTTTCTGGTGATAGATGTGTTGATGCATTATTATTTGTGTGTGTGCAATTGTGTTTTAATTCTGCTGTGTTTATAATGAGTATGAGCTTGCACACAGAAGTTTTTATTATTATGAATTTCTTAGTATTGTATGGGTTGAGATTTTATAAATAAGCCTGGTAAGATTGGTCATGTTTCCTTCCTTGCACTGGATCGATGGAAAGGGACGTGACAGAGTGGTATCAGATCCCATGTTGCAGCACTGGGGCTGCTTGGGCCAACTCTGAGTTACAGGAAAGTAACAAAATGTTGTAACACGGTATTGGTGAACTTGGGGCGTCACTTTAGAATGGAAAAATGGTAGGATCGGAGTACTCAGATGGGGTAGAGGACCACATAGGTGCATAGAGTTCTGCAAGAGCTTTCCAACGGTACTAGATCCGTCCCATTTGGTTAAGGGACGAAGGAGAAACGAACCCCGCAAGTTGCAGGTACGGAGGTGTTCCATGGTTGCGAATTTCGGGTTTCGGGTTGCAGGAACGCAAAAATTTGGAATTTGCGTTTTGGATTTCTGCAATCGCAAACCCGCAATTTCGCATTTTGGGTTTCGGGTTGCAGGTTGCGGAAATGCAAAGTTGGAGAAAATTTGCATTGCAAACCCGATCCCGCATTTCAGGTTTCGGGTTGCGGGTTGCGGGAACGCAAAGTTGGAGAAATTTGCATTTTGGTGTCCGCAATCCCAATCCCTCATTTCAAGTTTCGGGTTGCGGGCTGTGTGTGGCGGGATAAAAATAAATAAATATAGAGCCCGAAAATTGATTGACGGGATAAAAAAAAAAGTATAGAACCCGAAAATTGATTTTTGGATAACAGGAGCTTGCGGAATCGGATTTGGATGAGTTCAGTGGCGTTCTGAGGCCATTAACGAAGGCCATGGAAGGTCCAGTGAGGATCTTGAGCCCATTATGCTCCGATTTGGCATAAAATCGGAATTAATGGCTTTTATAAATTGGTGTCTCGACACTTAACCGAAGGTCGGATTGAGATGAAACTGATATGGAGCAGTCATGGAGCAGGCACGGTGTTAAGTTTGGAGTTTTGGAGTTAGAATCCAAAGGATGTGGAGTCGGGGTGTGCAAGAAGGCCAAAAAGCACTATTCTGGGCCACATTTTTGGAATTTTGAAAAGCTTGTAGTGGTTGAAAGTGACCCTATAATTCGGATTCAAGAAAATTATTGAACTCAACATTTCATATTCTCAGTAAACCAGACATATTCCGTTAGACAAAGATTTCCCAGAAATGCACCGTTTGGGAAATAGCCATTTTTGGCCCAAAATTTAAAATTTTGGAAAAATGTGAAAAGTGGAAAATAGTCAAACCCAAAATTTTACATAAGCTGAATGGAGCATCGGAATAGAGATCCGTGAGTTGCTAAGTGTTCCTTGCTATATGGACTAACTTCTCTCGGTAGAACAGTTTTCATGATTCTTCATAGATTTTCTCCCACAGGTGGCTGAAGTTGGCATTCCAGACCAAAGTACAACTGTGTAAGAATGTGCAGAATTGTGGAGAAAGTTGTCATTTTTGAAGTAATGTCGTTGCCACACCCGATGTTGGAATGCAGCACGTGGATATGAATTGGAAAGCTTATCCAGCAGGGAACAATGGTGCATGACCATAATTTGAATGAGGTTGTCATACCCCATAGGTATTTAGAGCAGAAAAGTGTTTGTGACTGTTTTTGTCAAATTGTTGACAATATGGGCAAAAAGAATGAATGCATAGCAACTATGTGAATTATTCCATGAGTTTGATTATGTTAAATATTGATTGTTTATGTTTCTATAAGCATTCCTAAGATGTCTAATAAATATTTTCATAATGCACAGTGCTTGCAGCTCATAAGATTTAATAGTTGTAGCAGAATTAACATACAAGAAAAATGGTGACCATAAATGATGCTCAAGATCTTTATGATCATGAAGAAGACGTTCTAGGATAAAATGTGCATGAAGAGAATGCTGAGACTGAATCTAATGGGAGAAGGGAGCAGATAACTCCTCAGAATTTAATTGAAACCATGGTGAGCTTCAATGAAAGGTTGATGAAGGCTCAAGAAGAACAAAACCAACTCAATACTGCTATTTTGCAAAGCCTCACTGATATGCAGCAGAAGATAAACCTTGGGTCCAACCCAAGTCATGTAGGTGAAGAAGGAAGAGATGCAAAGAGTCGTTCTAGAGGTCGTTCAAAGAAGAGGACTCCAAGCCCAAGGAAGAGTTTAGTGATCAAAAAGCATAGAACACCTTCCACTAGATCTTCTTCTAGCAAATCGTGTGACTCCAGAGGTTCTCAAAGAAGTCCAAGGAATATGCCTAGGAGAATTGATGCAAGAAATAAGTTTAAAGGCATCCCACAGGGAGAATTCAAGAAGGCAAGACCTCCCACATTTGATGGGGAAGGTAAGACTGGCCAAGAGGCAGAGGCATGGCTTCTTGGAATGAAGAAATATTTCAGCATTCAGGACTACTCAGGAAATGAGAAACCCAAAATTGCCATTTACAATCTAAATGGCAGAGCTTCAATTTGGTGGGACAATCTCTTGCAAGTGAAAGGGATCAGTGAAAGGAAGATCAGTTGGGAAAGATTTAAGAAGTACTTCAAGGAAAAATACATTTATGCTAGGTATAATGACAGTAAGAGAAAAGAGTTCAATGAACTCAGGTTGGGACAAAAATCTATGGAAGAACATGTCCATAAATTTTTAAAATTGTTGAGGTATGTGGACTATATCAAAGATGAGAGGATAAAAATTCAATGTTTCCTTGGAAGTCTACCCCAAAGTTTCAAAGATAGAATTAAGTTTGTTAATCCTTCAAGTCTTGATGAGGCCATTAGGATGGCAATGCATTGGTATGAGCAGAGTAAGGGAAAATCAGAGGTTAACCTAGCATGGAAATGAAAACCAAGAGGGAGGTTTGACCAAAAGAAGAGTGGCTTCAAGCCACCATTCAAAATTCAGCCTAGAACCTTTCCACAGGGGTAGCAAGCAAGGAGTGGATTCAAGCCAATAGTAGCAGCAGACAAAGCATCGAAATGACCCCTTCAGTATTGGGGATGTGGAGAAAACCACATGCTAAAGGATTGTCCACATCGGAAGGATAATCCCCGAAGGTTGCACAACTTAAAGGGAGCAGATAAAGTGGAGGACATGGCAAGGGAAACGCCTCGAATTTATGTAGCGTTGGATAATTATCAGGAAGATCATTAATCATCAGTGGTGGAAGTTGAAGGTAAGATTGCTAAGCAATCTATTTCTGTTTTGATTGATCCAGGATCTACTCATAGTTGTGTTTCTCCAAAAGTGGTTGAAGGTTGTTCTCTTAAAAAAGTGAAGCACAATAAGTCTTGGTTAGTTCAATTAACCACAGGGACCAAGAGAAAAGTTAGTGAAGTAGTGGTGGAGTGCATCATAGAATTGAATGGACTCCACACACATGCAGATTTAAATATACTACCATTAGGTTCTTATGATGCCTTAATTGGCATGGATTGGTTGGAAAAACATAGAGCCAAGTTGGACTGTTATGAGAAATCACTTAAGTGCATTGATGAAGAGGGACAACCAAGAATGGTAAGAGGAATTCCCAAGCAAGTTTCAGTAAGACAAATTCCATCCTTACAGTTAAAAAATTCTATAAGAAAGGTTGTCAATTATATGCAGTCCATATATCAGATTCGTCAGAGGAGAGAGGTCCAATGATAGAAGACTTTCCATTGTTGCAATAATTCCAAGATGTATTTTCGGATCAAGTGCCAGGACTACCACCAAAGAGAGATATTGATTTTACCATCGATCTTGTTCCAGGGGCAGCGCCGAATTCCAAAGCTCCTTATAGAATGAGCACACCGGAATTGGTAGAGTTAAAGATGCAGCTACAAGAGTTAATGGATAAAAGCTATATCAGGCCAAGTGTGTCTCCTTGGGGAGCACCGGTGTTATTTGTCAAGAAGAAAGATGGGACTTTAAGGCTGTGTATTGATTACATGCAGCTAAATAAAGTGACAGTCAAGAACAAATATCCATTGCCAAGAATTGATGACTTGTTTGATCAAATGAAGGAAGCCAAGGTGTTTTCAAAGATTGACTTGAGGTCTGGGTACCATCAAGTGAGAATTAAAGAATAAGACATTCACAAGACGAATTTCAGAACTAGATATGGTCATTATGAGTTCACTGTGGTGTCATTTGGTCTTACCAATGCACCTGCTACATTCATGTGTCTCATGAATAATGTGTTCAACAAATATTTGGATAAGTTTGTGATTGTGTTCTTGGATGACATTCTTGTCTATTCAAAGAATGAAGAAGAACATGAGGAGCATCTAAGAATGGTGTAGCAAGTCCTTAGAGAACATCAATTGTATTCCAAGTTAAGCAAGTGTGATTTTTACCAAAAGAAGGTGCAATACTTGGATCATATCATTTCTGAAGAAGGAATTGTAGTTGATCCAGGAAAGATTAATGCCATCATGGATTGGTCTACTCCAAAGAATGTTTCAGATGTTAGATCTTTTATGGGTCTTGCCGGTTACTACATAAGGTTCATTGAAGGATTCTCCAATATAGCTCACCCAATCACTTCATTATAGAAGAAGAATATCAAGTTTACATGGTCTGAAAAGTGTGAGAAAAACTTTTAGCAATTAAAGGAGCTACTTACTAGCTCTCCTGTTTGGAAGATAGCAGATCCAAAGAAGGATTTTGTAGTGTGCACAGATGCTTGCATTGAAGGGCTAGGTGGAGTGCTCATGCAAGAAGGATTTGTGATTTTCTATGAGTCAAGGAAATTAAAAGAGCATGAAAAGAATTATGCCACACATGATTTAGAATTAGCATCCATAGTACATGCTCTCAAGATGTGGAGACATTATTTGATGGGAAGAAGATTCGAGCTTAGAATAGACCACATGAACTTGAAGTATTTGTTTGACCAACCAAACTTGAATGCTAGGCAAGCTAGATGGATGGAGTTTCTTTGTGAATTTGACTTTGAAATTAAGCATGTAAAAGGGAAGGAGAATAATGTTGCAGATGATCTTAGCAGAAGATTCCATGTTGCAGCATTAAGTGTGTGTAAATCAGATTTGAAGACAAGAGTTCTTGAAGCCCAAAAAAATGATGAAATTGCCTTCAAATTAAAGAGAAGTTGCAGCAGGGTAATGTGGATGAAAAGTGGGCGGGATATCAGCTTGGTGAAGATGATATCCTCATTTACAAATATAGATTGTACATTCCAAATAATGCAGATTTGAAGAACCTAGTGATGGATGAAATACATCAAATGCCATATTCTGGACACCCAAGATATCATAAAACTATAACAGCAACAAGAAAGCAATACTTTTGGCATGGCATGAAGAAAGATATAGTTGAGTACATTGCCAGGTGTCAAAAGTGCCAACAAGTCAAGGCAGAGCACCAACATCCAACAGGATTGTTGCATCCCTTACTCATTTCGGAATGGAAGTGGGAAGTGGTGTCTATGGATTTTATAACAGGTCTGCCCATGACAATGAAGAAGCATGATTCAATCATGATTGTGGTGGACAAGCTATCAAAGGTAGCTCATTTTATTCCAGTCAAGTCCACTCACAAGGCTAATGACATTGCAAATATTTTCATGAGAGAAATATTCAAGTCACATGGATTGCCTAAGGCAATAACTTTTGATCGTGATACAAAGTTCACTTCCAATTTCTGGAAATGATTGTTTCAGGAATTGGGAACTAGATTGAATTTCAATACAACATATCATCCTCAAACAAATGACGAAACTGAGAGGGTGAATCAAGTTCTTGAAGACATGCTGATAATGTATGTGATGGATAAACCATCCAAGTGAGAGGATTACCTACACTTGGTAGAATTTGCATACAATAATGGGCATCATGCATCCTTAGGGATGAGTCCATTTGAGGTATTGTATGGCAAGGGATGCCGGACTCAGTGAATTGGGACAGCCCGGTGAACAGGGTAGTACTTGGACCAGAGATGATCAAGGAAATGGAACGGGAAGTTGCTAAGATTAGGCAGAATTTAAAGGCAGTTCAGGACAGGCAAAAGAGTTATGCAGATTTGAAAAGAGTGCATAAGGAATTTCAGATTGGGGATCATGCTTATTTGAGAGTGAAACCAAGGAAAAGTTCTCTCAAGTTGGGGAGTTGTGCCAAGTTGTCACCCAGATATTGTGGGCCATTTGAATTCCTTGATAGGATAGGGCTTGTTGCATATAGAATTGCATTGCCTGCTAACATAAGAACTCATAATGTTTTCCATGTATCTTTGCTTAAAAAGTATGTACATGATCCTAATCATATGATTGATTGGAATGTGATACAAGTGGAACCCAAGGGAGAGTTTCAAGTAGAGCCTATGCGCATCCTCGACAAGAAGGTCACTTTGCTCTGGAACAGAGCCATCATGAAAGTAAAGGTCCAATGAGAGCACCTTAGTCCCGATGAGTCTACATGGGAGCTGGAGGATTCCATGAGGGAGGCATTCCCATTTTTATTCAGTTTTGAGAACACCAAGGACGATGTTGTTTTAAGGGGGAGGGGAATGTAATACCCCAATTTTGACCCTTATGGAATATTGGCTTTTAATATAAATATTGTATACATGCGATGTATGTTTCCCTAGCGTGGAGCTCAAGGCTAAGGCCCTGCTAGTGTATGTTCGGATTTTATTTAGAATGGACAAGCATTTGATATTTTGTTACCCTTGTACTATTAAGCCATGGAATATTGTAAATGATGTAAATATTTGATATTGCAATAAAATACCAAAACTGGCTATGGGAGCAACGAATGAGAAGGGGCCATGTGTATTCCACTAGGGAGTGGTGAGAGGGTTGTGGGGGTGAACCATATGCTACCAAATGTCATTGTGAGAACCCATTTGACTTTCCTTGTTGACATTTATTTCAGTTGTAAGGAAGTTGTTGAAGAATCCAGTCCATGGCTTCAATGGAGCATGGGCAGCCCAGAAATTCGCATGGCAGAGTATGGGCTCTATTTTCTTGTACCACAAGTCACTCTACCTCATGGGAATTGGTTCTTCCTCATTCCCATTCCATTGTGGAAGAACCCAGCATCAGTTTTCATCCATTACGAATTGCCAGCAGTGAGAAAAACCAGAAATCGCAACTTTGCAAGAACCCACGGTTTGAAGTGCCAAAAACACCCATAATTGGTATTGGACAGTAAAATACAATGGGAGATCCATATATATGAACCTTGAGGTGAATTTGAGAGTATTAGATACCCAAAAATCCATAGAAAAACCCAGTTTTTATAGCCCATAAATCAAGTGACGGGATTGAGTTATTTGATGCCAGAAATTTAGGAAATCCAAGTGGGAATGACTGAACAGAGGTTGGGTTTGCTTGATAAACCCAGTGAAGGCTGAAATCTCAAGGAATTAGCAGCTGGACCTTTCCATGCCCACCCTGAATAGCACTGGAGGGAAGGGATGCTTGAGGGATTGTGTAGCAGAGAAGGGGACTTTCCTTGTATTGGGTGAGGTAGGTATTGTGGGTGCCATATTGTTGAATTCATTTGAGATGCCTGTAGCTTTGTGGTTGAGCTCACTGGCTTAGCATTGCCTCCCTTGTCTTTTGTATGCTTTACAAACTTAACTTTGTATTGGCTTAGCATAGCTGTTGAGTGAAACCATGGCTGTGAGTGAGCCTATTTAGTTTCTCCTTAGTGGATACACAACCCAGCTCGGGGGTGATCTCTCAGCTGAAAGAATACAGGCTGGACAGAGATCTATGGTTGGGTGGAATGTTGCTCTCACATAGCCAGTTGTTGGACAGCTTCATCTCAAAGATAAGTGTTCTCTGTGTTTTAAATTATATGCATTTTGTGTTCTGTAATATGTTAATTCGGAATGGTAATATTTATGTTAATGGAATTGATATGAAGCTTGTGCATAGCATTGGAATGGAATTGAATCCCTGGGTGTTGAATCATTCTCTGCTAGTGATAGATGTGTTGATGCATTATTGTTTGTGTGTGTGCAATTGTGTTTTAATTTCGCGGTGTTTATAATGAGTATGAGCTTGCACACATAAGTTTTTATTATTATGAATTTCTTAGTATTGTATGGGCTGAGATTTTTCGAATAAGCCGAGTAAGATTGGTCATGTTTCCTTCCTTGCATTGGATCGATGGAAGGGGACGTGACATGTGTCGTAAAGTAACCTAGTTAATTGTGCTACTCAGATCGAACTTGTCTAGGATCAATAAGACGTCTATTATGAGCCTTGAAAGATCAAAATCTGTTGTGCTAATTTGAAATTTTAAGAAACCCTAAAAGCAAAGTTGATCCAAAGTTAAGAGAGGTATTCTTTTTATATCAAATCAATTGCTTGGTAAAGTTCGCTAGAAGTGATCTTGGATGTCATTACTTATAGTACTTGGGTTTCTAGCCCCAAAAGCATGAAAGTACAAACAAATTGTTAATGGATTATATCTCAAGTTTTTGAAATATGGGGTTAGTGATTTCGCAGGAGGTAAGCAAAAACATTTCGTGACAGGTAAGTGACAGTTCACGATAGTGAGGATTTGTGAGGGTCGGGGTTGATTGACGCACCTTATAGAGAAATCACACACTCGGATGAGAAATAAAAATTAATCTAACTCTCTCTCCCTAGAGTTTTGTCTGAGAGTTTGTGCATCATAGATATCTAAATTTCTCGATCGAGAAACTTTCAAACTCTTGCCCGAGAAAATATTAACCCCACCAAAACTCTCGCCCGAGAAAATATTTAACTCCGCTCAAACTCTCACCAGAGAAAAATTTAAACTTTCGCTCGAGAAAATTTGTTAACTTATTTTCTCGGCTGAGAGAGTAGATTTTGCATTCCAAACGTACCCAATTTACAAAAAAGCGTTACCCAACTTCGCATTTTCACCCACCCTTTGATAGACTTGAATCATCTTTGTTCCCAATCTTTTTTCTTTCCTATGCATACATTTTTATTGCACCGAGTGAAATGAGGTGCTCTACAACCTAGTATGTGGGAGATGTTGTAACGTTTGTGATGTAACAAAATAATTAAAAAAATTCATGTCGGCTCATAAAATAAAAAATTATGGAAAGTATTTAAAAAGAAATCCATGTTGGTTCATAAAATGAAATATTATGAAAAGTAATTAAACAATAGATATTTGTTTATAAAGTAAAAACTTAAAACTTAAACCCGGATCTATCAATCAAGAGAGATCAAATTTCTTGAGTTTAAATTTGAAAAAAAAATTATACACTTCAAGAAATTGGATCCCTCTCGGTGCTTGATAGATACAGATTTAAGATGAATCTATGCTGTGCACTTACAATTCTCACATACCCACATTCTCTCCATACCACTATTTCTAATGTTTTTCGCACTAACTTTCTCAACTATCTTATGTACACACCTCCAAACTCTTGTACACATCAAAATGGTCATGCATCATCATAGACTTAAAACATATAAAACAAATTAATTCAAATAAATACAATTGGAAATACATAGATAAATACGAAAGACTTGCCATTAAAAATTAATCCAAATTAAAATAGATATCAACATCCAACTTTAACTTTAATGTATAATTAATCCATTAACAAAATATATAATATATAATATCAAAACTATAAAAATTTAAGAAAACTTTTCTCCAAACTTTTCAAATATAAAAAAAAATTTAAACCAATTCCAAATTTTCCAAATAAAAATTTGGAACAAATAATTTAAATTCCTAATTATTTTTCTTAAAATTAATAAACCAAAATTAACTTAAACTAAAAATAACAATCTCATGTCTAAAATAAATAAAAACTACATATGATACAACCTAACAACCTTCCATTAAACACCACTATATCGAAAGCACGTGGATAGTGGACAAAGCGGAGTAACCCATATAAATACCTTATCAAATGGTATCATGATGGTGAAAGAAAATTCAAATAATGACAAAATATGGACATATAAAGGGCTTTTTTTCCCACTCAATGTAAAGGGCTTTATGCTCTAGGTTGGAGGCATTATAGGTTTTCAAATTATTATGCAGTCTTGTCACATGCAACCTTTAATCATAACCATTTTTTATGTTTTAAAATTAATTTATTAATTTATAATTTAAATATTTATAAAATATTTATTTATTTAATTATTAATTTAATAACTTTAAATTTATATATCTAATAACAACAATTATAATTATAATTTAGAATTTTATTTATTAAATTTCATAATTTAAATATATTTTGTTTGATTAAAAAAATTATCAAAAACAATTAAGAAAAAAATTATAATATATATAGATCGATTCTTTAATCACAATGTTCCTATAATAAATGTTTTTTAATATTTTTTTATCTTTTCAAGTATAACATAGATTTATGTTTTAATCAAAGTGTTTTGGTGTCTTTTACTAAAATATTATGGTGAATATGATTGTGATTATTTATGTACTATTCCATCATCTTTGTTTATGTAATTTCAATATCTTATATTTGACGATGTTAATATTTTAGATTTTAGATTTTAATAATTTAATTAAATTAAAAAAAACAAAAACAAAAAAATATAAATCTTTTCATTTTTAAATTAACTTTCATTAAATTTTAAAACTTTATGATGAATGTTAAGGTATTAAAAATTAAGTTAATTAATATGATTGTGCTAATGCAATTTATGGGATACTTTTAGTTATGAATTAATTGTGTTTCTTAAATAATATGTAATTTTTTAGAGAGGAAAAAAATTCTTTCTATATGTTATCATGGAGTTGTCTAAAAATTTGATGATTTGACTTGGATGAGGGCTTTTCATTATTTGGTGTTTTTTATTTTGTAAAATCTGAATGGAGATTTTTGATGAGGATTTTGACCGGAGAAATCGATTCAACACCATCAAAAACCCTCCAGGCACCCAAAATTTCAGATTTTGAGTTTTAATGAGTATTTTGACGGTATTAATAGATTCAACACCATAAAAGAACCCTTGAGGCATCCAAAATAGTGCTGAAAAAACCAAAATTTTCAGTTTGAAATAGTAAAACTTATAAACTAGTGTATATTATAATATGTAATTTAAATATTTAAATATTTCACAATTGAAATCCGAATATAATTATAGTTTCTAAATTAATCCAAATTATAATTTAAAATATAAATTGATTTGAATATTTAAGTATTTCAAAATTGCAATCTCAATATGATATAGTTTCTGAATTAATCCAAATTACAATTTAAATAATAAATTGTTTAAATTACAGGAATTTTTGTTTATGAAATGCCATATTCAATTGTTTATAATCCAGCATAAAAAGAATAAAATTGGTATTGAAATATTCAACTTACCCGTCAAAATTTGTAGATCTGAACGATTTTAAGTTTTATGCATTTTACTTAGAATTTGTGACGAAGAAGGAGAAGCACCATTTGACAAGCAAATTTCTGTTGCGGTATATAGGATAACTAAATCGTCTCGGATTGCCAGAATTCAGTAAAGAAAGAAGTATTGAAATTGTATATTTTGTATGGTTGAAACTGTATTTTGTAGATTTTGAAAACTATTTGGGTAATTTTAAAATCTAGTATTTACTTTATGGTTTTAAAATCTAATATTTATTTTAGGAGCGATCATATTGATAGTTTTTTTTATAGAAGTAAAAAAATTTCTTGTTATTCAAAGAATGAATCAAGAAAGTTACAATAATGTCGAAATATGCAATAGTCACAGATATTACACACAATACAGAAAATTGGAGTCCGACATGATCCCAATAGATCTGAACTAAACCCCCCAAAATGTTGGAATAGATAATTCCTACTTATCTATAATGAAGTAGAATCAATCCACGTGAGTTGTGTGATCCTAGATTGGTGTGTGTGGTTGAGACATTTGCTCAACTTACTTTCCTATCATTGGAATAAGTTAGATCTTATAACAACCAGTGAGCTCTATATAATGAGCCACACATGTATTGTAATCATGTATTCATTTTTCATTAATTCAATTGATAGTGTTTGTTAATTTGGTATCAGAGCTGAGGGCCTGGGCCAACTCCCTCACGGGAGTGCCCAGGATCCCGATCCTGAGGGGTTCCAATTTTTTTTTGCACAGCCTGTGAAGGAGGTAGTGTAGCCTAAAGATTTTTTTTTTGGCAGTGATTCGTGAATTTATTAAAGGAGAGTTGCCGTGAAGATTGTTCTCGCAGGAGCTGAAAGAGACGTTCGTCGAGTTGATCATGGACTGAATATGGTGGAGCTGATCACTGCAAGTAAGTAGCTGCGATATAGTAAGGGCTGAACGGTGAACGGTCAAGAAGGTGCCTACCTCAAGTGATCGATGTTGGGCTGAGGAAGTCGTGAGTCCACTGCCCACTGCAAAGCATGGAGATCTTTGCTGCGTGAAGATTTTTTTCTGCACCAAACTCAAAGGAGAAGCTTGTTGTATAAGAAGCCTCCAATTGAAAGAGAGCCAAGCCAGCGGTCTCTCTGCCCATGTGAAGATCGCTGCATGTGAAGATCACAGCCCCATGTGAAGGTGGAATATCGCATAGTCCATCACCGTGCATGCAGAATTTGAGATCAGCCTGTTATTTTGCCAGAGATCAGAGTGGAGAATAGCGTGATCCGAACCAAGAGGCTGATTTTTTTTTCCTCCCGTGAGAACGCCGCCTATCAGCTAAAGAGGTGAAGCGAAAGAGCGGTGGTGGCCTGCTGTTGTTATGTGTGCCTGGTGGCCTGGAGTTGAGTTGTATCTCCTCCTGATGCAGAGTGAAGCCCCTTTGAATTCAAAGGCCCTATTGTGGTGTGAAGAACGGATCCCTGTAACTGCTGAGAGATAGTGAGATTTTATTAGATCGCTGCTTTCTTGGATTGTTTCCCAATCATAGCTGATCTGAACCTGTTGTTGTGAGATAGCCTGATTGGCATCCTGAGAGCCCTTAGTGGCCTACTGAGCCTGATTGGCTGTGAGAAGTGTCCATTGTGGCCTGTTGTGAAGAGCCCTTTGTGGCGTGCCGTTGAAGAGCCCTAGTGGCCTATTGTGTGAGCGTGATCGGCCTATTGTGAATGGCCATTGTGGCTGGCTGTGATTTCCTGGAAATCCTTGGATCTTGAGAAGCCCATTGAGGCGTGCTATGAGGAGATCGCTAAAGAAGCCTCTCTGTGTGAAATCGTTGTGTGGGAAAGATAGTTGAAGGAATATGGCTGAAAGGAGATCGCTGTCTTGACTCTGTCCACCTGGAGACTCATTGGATTGCTGCTCAATTTGATAAGATTCTTGCCAAATCTGAAGGCTGAACGCTGTGACCTAGAGATCGCTGCCAGTGAAGCCGCACTCGAATCATGAAGGGAAGTCCCTTGCCTGGAAGCTACACATGTTGTGTATGAGGAGATCGTTGTGTGGAGTCTGGAGGACACTATTTATTTGGTGTAAAGATTTATGTGCTGTGAAGTGCACATTATGTTGTGAAGTAGAGATATCGCTGCCAATGGTAAATCGGATTATTGCCTGCAGTCATGTTGTTGTTGCCAAGTTGGAGTTCATTGTTCTTGGAGTCATTGCTTGGAGGTGTTATAGCGAAATGAAGTGAGGTGTACGTGCCCATTCCGTCGGACTCACACAACCTTCAATTCGAGTAAGCTAGTGTGATTGAGTTGTTATTGATATTTCTTGTTTGAAAGTGTGATGATAGTTATCTTTTGTGTGAAATGGTTTTGTGTGTCTTGGTCATTAATGAAATGATGTAAAAGGGCTTTGAAGTTATGATAATTGGTGTGAGGTGTTTTATGTACCTGATTGAAATGTTGTAGGGGGTGCATGATTGGTTGTACCTGACACCCCAGGTTATGGTCCAAGTTGTAAAGCTTAGCCATGGGCAAGCTATTTCCCTAGGTTGTAGTAAGACCTGTTAGCAAGGCATAAACAGGCATACGTGTTGTAGCACAGAAGTGCATGATACTCTCATGGGAAGAGAGGATATGGGGAGATACTTCGATTCAAGGTGGGGATGTGAGATGGAAAATCTCAAAAGTGCGAGACCAAGTTGTGAGTCCCAGAGTATAAAGGACCAAGTTACATTTAAGGGAGAGTAACATTGATGAACCATGTAGCTGAAAACAATTCCTAGAGAACTGGCAGTTACAGAGGCTGGTGACCCATGTATTCCGGTAGATGGATTGTGTTTCATATGGACATCAATAATCATATGCAGGTACAAGGTGCAAGATGAAGCCTGTACTAAAGCAAGCTCAAGAAGGGCCATGACAGAGATGAAGATATGACCATATAGATATTTAGATAAGTAGTCATTAAGGGAGAGTGTTGGAATAGATAATTCCTACTTATCTATTATGAAGTAGAATCAATCCATGTGAGTTGTGTGATCCTAGATTGGTGTGTGTGGTTGAGACATTTGCTCAACTTACTTTCCTATCATTGGAATAAGTTAGATCTTATAACAACCAGTGAGCTCTATATAATGAGCCACACATGTATTGTAATCATGTATTCATTTTTCATTAATTCAATTGATAGTGTTTGTTAATTCAAAAAGGAAAAGAAACAACAAAAATACCCCAGCCACCTGAAAATGGATCAGTAAAGCCTCATCCAAGTGTCTTCAATGAGAAAACTGTCCTGGTAACCAAGAAGGTGCGCCCAGCCATCATCCAGTCGTAAACTTGCTTTGGATAGGGAATCCACTTTCTCATTGAAATTCCTTGTGATATGAGTAAAGTAAACAACCTCAAACCCCTCAAGCAGATTCCTAATATGCTTTTGCCAATGAAATAGAAGAGGAATCTGAAGTGGGTGTTTGCCTTTTTGCCCATTAATAATGGCAGAGGAATCCCTAGTTAGTTGGAGGGAAGGAATCTCTTTTCTATTGGCTATCACCAAGGCTCCCCAACATGCGAAAAGTTCTTCAAGAGTATTTGTGTCTACACTGCAACTCAAACTCAGTTCTCAGTTCAAATTGCAGATCATGATTTGTCAATATAAATACTGCAGCACCACAAGTTCCACCTTGTTCTGTTCTATCAAAATAGACCACCGGTAAATGAGACTGGAAAGAAGAGATGGGGAGTCACCGTGATCGTTATCCTACACGCAAATTTCCTAGTAAGGGCATTCCACCCTACTGTTAAGAGTGAATTAATTACAATTATTAATTTCAGGACATTACTCTAATAACTCATCCCCGTCAAATTCCACCTTACTGTTACTTCAGAGTAGGATATATGACAATTATTAGCTTCAGGACAGTACTCTGATTCATCCGTAAATGGTAGAACCTTTAGCCTTGTGGTATGCACCGTTGGATTGGATTTAAAGCTATTTAAATCCAACCGGGAACCTGCGTGTAACCAGAATGCTCTCTCTGTATTATGTGATGATAGTGTCCCTGCTTTGTCCTTTCTTTTACTTTTAGAGCTGTACAGGAAAAGCTCTATAAAGCTCTGAAATTTGTGGAGAATATCTTCCACGGGAAAATCTATAAAGCTTTGAAAATTGTGGAGAATATCTTACACGGGAAAATCTTTAAAGCTTTGAAAATTGTGGAGAATATCTTACACGGGAAAATCTTCTATTTATTCAGATGATTCTTTCATGACTTTACTAAAGTGGGATAAGCACCAATACTTCATTTTATTTATCTCAGAGATCTTTCAGTGTATGAGCACTGATTCTATCACAGGCTAATAATAACAAATGAATGCGCAGAAGAGAAGAGCAAACATAACACAGAAAATGGAATGAACATTTTCAATACTGAAATGTCAGTACTGATTATCTCTTTAAATCCAAAACCACAATGAAAATTCCATGAAAAGCATACAAATCACCATTGAAACCACCGGCAAAAGTATTTTTGTTCAGGGAATCCCAATTCCAAGCCTCTCCGCATTAGGAGATAAGTTTTCTCATATAAAATTTGAAGGTATATTTACAATAGCAGCTTATGCTAAGCTCGCACTGCTTCTCCTGAAGAAGTTTGGAGTTGAAATTAGGTGATGACAGGCTTGGGCATGGCCAGGAAGGTAGGTCTCTCATCTCCAGCCATGATTACTGCGATTCTGTCTTCTTCCCCGTCCTTCTCGGTGCCCATTTTGGGGGCTGACGCGGTCGATATATTATCCGAATCGAGAATCTTCCTGAAGCTGCAAGCCAGTATGAGCAACGCCAGGGCTAGTAGAATCAACATGGCCGCCAGCCCCACCAGAAGATAAGGCACAGGCGAACCCTCCCCGGCGTTAGCAGAATAAACATGAGAAGAAGTAGCTGCCATATTATTATTGATCTTTGAAGAAGCAGGAAGGAGCTGATTCACCTCAAAATAAATTTGATTTCTTTCTTTCAGCGGTTGCTCTGCAAGAAAGTAAGGGAGAAAGATATTGTATTTGATAGGCAGGGCGGGGGATCATCGCAATCCAAATCCAAATGCAAATGGATGGAATGAATCCGATGCTTTCTGTCTGTGTGGGATGTGTCCACGGCTTTAAAGTTTAGATTAGCGCCCATGTGTCCACGGCTTTAAAGTTTAGATTAGCGCCCATGTGTCCACGGCTTGTTCGGAAAACCAGGTCCAGTCCTCGACAACCAAACAATCAAAAGGCCACGCAACACGTACTGTCACACTTTTCTCACTTTGTGAATATATGAAATTAAGTGCATTTTTGCAAATATGAGTGACAAATGTTGATGATTTTTTTTTTAGTATTTTAATTGGATTTTGATGTGTCCCAAATGGTATTTCTTCACAATCACGAAAGATGGGTCACACAAAATTGGATTTTAATATGGGATATGTATAAGTAAAGACCAATAATATATATATCCAATTTTTAAAGTGTACAAGGATAAAAGTTGGTGTTGATTTGATGAGGATACCAATCATTGGTTTACACAAAATGTAATTGAAGTTGGATTTTAGTTATGGTTTATGTAGAAGGAAAACTTTGAAGTTGGATTTTAGTTATTGTTTATGCAGAAGGAAACTTTTATATGAAAAAAAAATTATATATATATATATATAAATAATTTTTTTGAAATACATTATTGGTAAGTAAAAGATAAGACTTAGTGTTGATTAGTTTCTATACAAAATGTAATTAATGTTGGACATTAGTTATTGGTTGTATTGAGAAGTAAAAGATAAGATTTAGTGTTGATTAGTTTCTATACAAAATGTAATTAAATGTAATTAATGTTGGACTTTAGTTATTGATTATATTTAGGAAACTTTTATATGATTGTTTTTATTATATAAATATATTTCAAAAAATACATTGTTGGTAGGTAAAAAGGTAAGAGTTGGTGTTGATTTGATGAGACTAGAAATCATTAATTAAGTGATCAAAATGTATTTTTTATTTATCATATATGGTGCATGAATTAAGTTATCAAAATGTATTTTTTATTTATCATATATGGTGCATGATATGATTTGATTTCTCTATCCTGTGATGAATGTCTTAATTTATAAGGCATTTTGAAAGTAGTGTAAGTTGTTTTCTAATATTTTCATTATCAAACATCCATCATTTTAAAAGATGTATGACTTTTTAATGTATTTAAATTATGTAATATTTATTAAAATATTAGATGTATGACCTTTTAATTTATTTAAATTATGTAATTTATTGAGGAGTTTGGGATAAACTATATCCAAAACTATTTATAGCTTGATCACAAGAAGCCCAACTTGGGAAATTGAATTTTAGTGAGGTATTAATAATACCTTGTTTTAGGTGATATGTTTTATTAGTCATGATGTATAATTTAATATGAGATTAATAGTAATTTAAGAAGATTCATCTCTAAATTTATTGAACATAAAAATAAAACTCTAAAGAAAACCAAGTAGTTCCTTACTTTTCTTTCTTAAGGTTGATGTATAATATAATATGAGATTAATAGTAATTTAGGAAGGCTCAAACTCTTCAAGCTTTTTGAGCATAGAAATAAGACTCTAAAACAAACCAAGTAGTTTCTTACTTTTTTTTCTTAAGATCTTATCAACCAAAATATGTCTAAGTAGAAGTTAACTATTATAAACATCATTATCAATAAACAAATTTCAAATTTAATTTTTAACATATGTTTATGTATTCTCTAAAAAAATTAAGAAAGAAGTAGAAAAAAAATATATTAATATGAAATTTGAAATTTATACATTATAACAAGATACATAAATTAATTATAATTTAGTGAAAACTAACAATAATTATCTTAATTATTATATTTTTAATTAAATTAAAAAAAATAAACTAAAAAATTCAATATTAATATAGAAAAATATATATTATCTTAATACAATACATTAACATATATTACAACAATAATGATTACAAGTTAAATATGCATCTCAAAAAGATAACAATTACGATTAAGTAGAATCAATAATTTCATATTAAAATAGAACTCAACTAACATGCAAATATGATGATCTCATTATTGAGCTAATGGTTGGAGTAACTACAAGTTAACTTATCAAAGCCTTTCAAGTGTCAAGATAGGTGTTGGCTTTGTACATTTTTTTTAAAGAAAATGATTTACTTCTGAAGTTGAAATTTAGAAAACAGGTTTTGATTAATAAAAAGGAAAGCCGTGGTTTCTTTGATGGAGTCCGATAAGGTGAAAACAAAATTTATGGCCTATGGGTATTCTAATGATCTCATATTCGCATAGGATAGAGTTTAAAGCTAATGCAGGAGACGCACAAAGAGGCACAAAAAATGGGGCGGAATGTTTAGCTTTAAGAACACTCTTGAAGATTTCTTAAGAGGAAAAGGTTAAAAAATTATAGGTTTATGGAGATTCTCAATGCTGGTATGATTCTATGAATGGAAAAAAAATCCTTTTGAATACTAACTTGCAGGGTATTGGAGCAAACCTAAAAAGACTAGTTGGGTTTTCAACTCTTTCAACATTTGGCATATTTACAAAGAACATAATGGGAATGCTAATGTACTATCAAAGGAGGGGCTTTTAATGTCTACAGGGCCAGTGTAACGCCCTGTTTTGACATTTCTACCTCAACTATTGTTATAGGTTGTATTTGCTTAATTGTGAGACTTCGTCGGTTTGACGACATTGTGGACATATGGTTCTATCATTTTGCCGATATATATATGTGAGTGTGTGATGTTAGTATTATGATATGTATCATGTGTTAGTTATGTCTCAGATATGCAAGTTAATGAATGATGGGTACGTGGATACCGTTAATGTTATTTGTTGAACGAATGAATGTTATACTAGGTGCATGGTGAATATAATGAATTGATTATTGTTGTTATGTTAAGATGAAATGTATGTGTACATGTTGAGGATTTGTGCACGATATTCTAGATTGTATGTGGAGGATTGACTTACAGATTAAAATGGGTAAGTAATAGCTGGATCCTACAAGGTGGGAGAGCCTCGGGGACATGGACTCTGAAAGATAAATCATATGCAACTGATGCATTATTTACTTTTGCATGATTATTATGCTGTTTATTATGATGTATGGGTGGGGTAGGGTGTCAGGAAACTCAACTACCCAGATTGGTTATACGATGACAAACTTAGTACAAGTGCGATGCAATTATTATGTCGGGTAGAAATAGAACCTTGTTCCATTAGGGGGGTGGAGGCTTTACCCACCGTTTATCCCTGAAACCCAGAGTCATGGGAGGGCTGTGCCATGACGCGCTCCCCAAGGTGTGTGATGATGATTGATGGTTGCTTGTTGGAGAATCTTGGTCGATGTAGTCAACAATTCCACTTACGGGTTCTAGCTAGAGCCGGTCATGGCTTGACACTTCAGGGTAGTCCAACAGAGGAAAGGATAGGATGTGGAAGTTAGCTGTGATTAGGTAGATGATGTAGGTAGATAGGAGTGGTTTGAAGTCGGGAAGAAAACATGATATAACTATGTATGGTGAAAACCATTGATTGATTAAGTGTCGTAACTTAGTAATGTATGAATTGTCATAACTTAATAACCAGTTAGGTAAAATATTGTACCTTGCAAACTATGTTTAAACCTGTGTCAGTAAAAAATAAGTTTTGTGATTATGATTGATGTGTGTGATTTATTACTGTTAGTGTACTTATGCGAGGTATGTAAGCAATAGCTACGCTTACATAACTCACCTACATATTTTTAAATTGCGTAAAATAAAACTGAACTATAATGTTTAGGCATTAATTACATTATTACTATTGATCTAACTAGGAGATTAAATTAATACATCGAGTGAATAAATTTTGGTTTAAATAATTGAATAGGATAATAGAGTGAACTAGGTGGTAATGAAAGAAGATTAAGTAATAATGTTAATTATTGTCGATTAATGTTAATAATGTGGATTAATGTTAATTATTGTAGATTAACGTTGATAATGTTAATTAATGTTAATTATTGTTGATTAATGTTAATAATGTTGATTAATGTTAATTACTGTCGATTAATGTTAATAATGTGGATTAATGTTAATTATTGTCGTTAATGTTAATATTATTGATTAATGTTAATTATTGTTGATTAATGTTAGTAATGTTGATTAATAAACGAACTATGGTTAACCTAAGTAGTAACTAATGTAATTGATTAGTAATGCCCGATTGATTGTTAATAAATTTAAATAGTCAAGACTAAGGGTTAAAATGTTAAATGATTATTGTAATGTTAATAAGTAGTATTAATTTGATAAGTTAATATTAATTACAAGGTTAGTTAATTAATTAAAATGTATGGATAAGAATTAATTTATAAACCATTAGTTTTATTATGATCATGCTTAAGTTAATTAGAACATAAGGTAATTTATAAATAGAAATACTATGAAATTGAAGAACAAGTGTCGGGTATACATTTTGGAATTGTTCATAAAAAAAATGATAAATTAATTATGAATTAATTATAAAACAATTAAGAAAAATTTAATTATAAGGTCACCGAGGTTGACTAATAATTAATAAGGTGAAATGTGTAAGTATAAAACACTTACGGTTAGTGAGAAAACCGACCCAAAACTTAAACTATCATAAATAACTTTTATTATTGATTAAATAAATATTATATTTTGAAATAAGGAAAGAATATTAAAATAATCCAATTTAATGTTTGAGTCAAGGGTTAAGGGCTCGAGGACTGACTTTGGGCTAAATTTTTTATGTTAGAGATGGGGTATTAATGGCATAGGGAAAAAGTCGGCAAAGAAAATGGGAATAAGGTCGAGAAGAGTGGAGGAAGAAGGGATCTTCACCCTTGGATAATTTGGAAAAATTTGGGGCAGAGATAGAAATTTTCAGAGTAGAAGAGTAGGGGGTTCTTGTTGGAGAATTTGCAGAGGGATAGAACTGGTTGGCTTGTACTCAGTTTGGGCTTGGGGGTCCAAAGGGGTACCTTTGGAGTTGGGTGGTTGGCGAGACCTTGCCAGTTGGTAGGGTGGCATACTAGATTTGTCTGGTCGGTTGAGTTTTAAAAGGTTTGGGAAGATTTTGGTTGCAGGGCTATATCAGGACAAGAAGGACATACGGCAAGTAGGGAAACAAAAGGGAGCAACAAAAAAGAGGGATCTACTAGCTATTTACATGTACTTATCCTATAGGTATAATGTTCATTTCTACCTTTGTCATATTTTATTTCAAGTTATGAAAACAAAAATTATATGCTATTACACCTGCACAAACAGAAATGGTTAAAAGTAGATAAAATAGTAAATACATATATAGAAATCTATAGATGTAAATATGTTACACTACATAGACATGAGAATCCAAATTAAAACATAAGTTAGAAAATCAAAACGAAGACTTGAAACATTGTGAAAATGAATAAACATGGATTTATTTATAAATTTAGTAAAATTAGGACATGGGTCCTACACGTGGTATCAGAGCCATGGTTCCAAATCTAGAACAAGAGGGCTCACTACAGTGAAAAGACTTGTAGTAGAAAAAAATATATATATAAGGGAGATTTACCTTACCCTAAGTTAATTGCTAATTAGCACAAAATTTCCAAATTGATGACCGGGAAATTCTTAAGTGTAAAAGCATGAAAAGATGTGCCGAGCAACTTCTTATCATAAGTCCCAGACCAGTTTTTACACATGTAAAAGACGAGAACACTAGAATTAGTGACCTCGTTAGAACAAAGTAAAAAAAAAATATATATAAAATTATATATATATATATATATATATATATATATGTAAGGAAGATGAAAAGGAAATTATATGTAAGAACCTAATGTTTAATTTAATTTAATTTAATTTAAATTTGAATTAAGACAAAACATTTTTTTATATGAACCGACATTGTAGGGATATATAAAAAAGGGGGGGTTTATCTACATTTAATATTATTTTAATATTATGTAAATGTAAATTAAAAAAAAAACAACAACTAAATGAAACACGATTTTGTACATATATATATATATATAACAAAAATTTTAAACTAAGAAATTATTTATATGCATAGGAAAAAAAGAGAGAGAAATAAAATTTTTAATTTAAAATTTATTTTAATCAAAATTTAAATTAAAAACAAAGCATATATATATTTCTTTATATATATACGAAAAAAAAGAGGAAATAAATTATTTATATATATACATATATATATATATATATAAAATTAAATCAAAACATAAACAATTTTTTTTTTTATTATTAAAAACAAATATATATATATGGATTTCTAATTACAAAAAAAAATATAGATAAATAAATTTTAAAAACTATATCGAATGAATAACAAGAGAATTTTTTTTACATTATAATAATTGTTTTTTTATTATAAAAAAAAATATGGAAATTCTGGGCATGTTGGCAGCCATGGTCGTGGGCATGCAGCCGGCGAGCAGCACTATTGCGGCCATGGGCGGCCCGGCCTGTAGCCTAGAGGGCGTGCGGCCAGGGCACGGCCCGGCCAACAACAAGTTGTGGCTATGGGCGGCCCGACCTGCAGCCTAGAGGGCTCGCGGCCTGGGCGCGACCTGTCCAGCAACACTGCTGCGGCTTGGCTAGCAGCCCAAGGTAGCTCATGGCCTGTCCTGCAGTTGAGCCATGGGTGGCCCGACCAGCAGCTCGAAGGATCGTGGCCATGAGCCAACATCCAACATGGCCGGTGTTGTGGCCATGAGCCACCGGCCCAGAGGGCGCGACCGGTTCTGTGGCCATGAGCCACCAACCCAGAGGGCGCGGTCGGCCGGTGAAACAAAGAAACAAAAAAGAGTCAGTGTGTGAAGAGAAGGGGAGTAGGGGGGTGCCTAGCTAGGAACCCGCCGCTCCAGTTCTCCTGTGTAAAATGTGTGTGTACAAAAAAAATTAATTATAAAACAAAGGTAAAAAAAAAAACCAAGCTTTTAAACTTGACCAGCGAAGAAATTTACCTAAACAGGGTGCATGGAAAAGTTGCAGAGCTCACTCCTGGTGCCGGAGTTGCAGAGCTCCTCGGCGAGTGCAGAGCAGAGCTCAACCAAAGAAAAATCAAGGGAGAAATTAACCGCGCAAGGGGGGGGGTTGACCCTTTTATAGAAATTTATTAATATTTTAATGCATGGCCGAGGACAACATGGTGAGGCCGCGTGGCTCCCAAGCGGATCACATGGGGCTAACTAAGCTTAATTATGGGGTTAGTAGGTTAAACATTAGGTTAGGCCATTAATTCATAATGATTAATTATTAATGTTTAAATTAATAATGTGGATTAATAATTAGTAATTAAGGTTAATTGTTAACTAATAGTAAATAGCTATATTAATGTAATTCTAAGGATTAATTATTTAATAATTATTAAATGTATATTAAACCTTGGAAAATTTAGTATTATAATGTTAGTATAAGGTTAATGGAGTTAGAGTTAAGGTAAATTAAGGTTGAAAATTCATTAATAAATAGTTATTAATGAGAAATGAGATAATGAAATAAGTCAATAGATAGGAAGGAGGACTGAGCGGTGCAAGACATATAACATGGAGGTTGTCCTCCCTTAGCATGCGAGGGAGAATCCTTCAATAAATATTATTTTAAATGGGGGTGTAAGTTGTATATATAGCTGATATAAGTAATGAGTGAGCATTGCGCTATAAACAGTAAGTATAAAAGTATGGTAGCACCCGGGGAGGAGTTGATACTAGCGATTCTTTACGTCATCATGGTACCGAAAGGAGGGATATCTAGCGAATTTCAGATAGGTTGGTTTGGTGAGGAGGTCAAGGAGCCTTGGCTTTTAATGTTAGAAACATGAACGAAAACCATGATGGGTCTAGTCATAGTCCTTGTATAGTATGTGTGGGAAGGATCGACAATTTTATAGGGCAAGCTTAAGCCTTAGTAGTAGAGGGGTTAATCACACCGTATTGTTTCCCATTGAGACCCTATTGAAATGGAGGAGGAATTGTGTTAGTATTTTGGGTGGTGTGATGACCCTGGCATCGTATCACCAGGAGATCGATTATGTATTCTAGTTGTTCATATAAACTAAAGTGATTGCTTATGCCCTGTACTGTACTTTATGAGTGTTTGATAGGAAATCCTAGAAGAGGGTTGCATTATGATCCTAGAGCTTGAGTTCAGGAAGACGATAAGATGTCATGATAATATGTATTATTATTTTGAGGTCGATGATATGACATGTTGCCTAGGCTATAACCATAGGCGAGATGATTAAGTTGACCTGTACTTGACTATGAGTGGACGTATGGATTAATTAATGTATGTTAGTGATCATGTTGAGGAATGATTGTAAATTTCGTAACAGGAAGAATAATGATTGCTCACTCCTTGTGAGTAGATGAGCCTATGGTGTAGTGTCCCCTCTATCATACCAGCGTGGTAGAGAGGATCACAGTGCTCAGTCCGGGAAATTAGCCCTATATTCATTAAAATCAAACTCATTGATACCGGGACATGTACATGTGCATGCTATAGAACACAACAGAGATAAAGTAAATCATGCTGATATCTAACATACATTCAGAATTCTGTGACAGTCATTAAATAGAGACCTTGGCAGAATTATAAAAGATCATATGGAATGTATAATCATAAGAAAAACACAGCGGAATTGAATTCAATAGCACACCCAGCATTCATTCCATTATTTATCAAATGATAATTGCCAAATTAACACAAGAGAATACTTATCTTATACAAAAGTAGTCCCACGCAACTGGCTATGCAACTGCAACGTTCCACCCAACCGTAGGCCAGTGTGCTCCTCAATCTCTTAGCACCACTGCCACCCCCGAGCTGGGCATGATCTCTACAAGGAACCAGGGAACAACAGACTCACACATAGCCAAGCATACACCAAGATGAGCCAAGCCAATCTGCAATTGGGTTTATCAGGCTGCTAGGAGATGGAAAGGAAGAGTTGCTAAGCTAGTGAGCTCCAGCACAGAGCCAGGGATAACCTTGCAAGATCTATCTAGCTTGGCACCCACAATACCTACACACCCAGCACCAGGAAGTATTCTTTTCATTGCTGTACAGTCCCTCAAGCCATACCTTCACTATCTAGTGCTCTCAGGGTATGCATAGAAGAGTAACCAAAGCCCTCTTGATCTTCTTGAGAGGTTGCCTCCCCCACTAGGTTTATCAAGCCACTTCTATCCACTACCACTCCAAACTTCAATTCACAGGTTCAAACTAAAAACGAGGATGCACACAATAGCAGAACACCATTATGGGGCAAGATACAACGTTTTTACAGTGAGATGCATGAGATGGGTTTCCAGCTAACTCAGAAAAACGTGGGAACCCACAAAAACGAAATGGGAAGTTGGGAAACAACCCTGGGGAGTCAATCCGTTTTTAGAAAAACGTCCCTGGGCATTCAGGGGCAAAAACGACCTCCCTCATAATCCCCAATTCGTGGCCTTCCTCTCCCAACTGTTATGTAATGCAAAAACGACTCCTAGGCATGGAAAAATGGAGGATTTGGATGAAAAACGTATATGGAAAGACCCCAGCTAACTCCAACTGCGTGAATGATCAAAGGCTGCATGTTCAGAATGGCTTTGGGCACCATTTCGTGGGTGGTTTCTTGCCCCACAAGCAAAAACACGATTTTCCAAGTTGATGGCTTGCCCATGCACGAAATTGGCTGCCATACTCTTTCATTCCCAAGGCATTAACTGCCCCAACCAATTCCTTGGAAGAATTAAATGATTGGGTGCATGAGACAAAAATGGTAGTTGGTGGTTTATGGGTTTCCCCATTGACACATGGATTAACACCATTGGCTCAAGGGTTTGAATAATTTCCCTCCCTTTTCCTTGTAGAGTCATGCCCCATATCTTTTGTTGCATTGCATAGCCGGTTGTGGGTTTTTCATTGAAAATTCATAATTACATGATGTCTTATATACATTGTGCCCATCTCGCACAAGAATCGTAGGCATCTATTTTAATTGCCGATACAAAATGCTAAATCAACGGTGGGGCCTTGGCCTTGAGCTCCTCACCATGATTAAATTACAATATTCACATCATTTACGATTTTATACAAAGGGGGTCAAAATGGGGACATTACATTCCCCTCCCCTTACATTAGCACTGTCCTCAGTGCTCATCAAGATTGAACAAAAATGGATATGCCACCCTCATGGCATCCTCCAGCTCCCATGTAGCCTCATCGGGACCGTAGTGCTTCCATTGCACCTTTACCTGTCCGATGGATCGGTTCCGGAGCAATGTTACCTTCTTGTCTAGGATGCACAATGGATCGGTTTGGAATTCTCCCTCGGGTTCCACCTGGATCACATCCCAATTAATCACATGGTTAGGATCATGTACATATTTCTTAAGCAAAGAGACGTGAAAAACATTATGAGCTTTAGTGCTAGTAGGCAATGCAAGTCTATATGCAACTGGTCCTATTCTTTCGAGCACTTCAAATGGCCCACAATATCTAGGTGATAGCTTGGCACAGCTCCCAAGCTTCAAGGAACTCTTCCTTGATCTCACTCTAAGATATACGTGATCCCCAACATTGAATTCCCTATGCACTCTATGTTTATCTGCATAGCTTTTCTGTCTATCCTGGGCTTCTTTTAAATTTTGCCGGATCCTTGCAACCTCCTGTTCCATTTCCTTAAGCAATTCTGGCCCAAGTACAATTCTGTTCACCGGATTGTCCCAAGTCACTGGTGTCCTACACCTTCTGCCGTACAAAGCCTCATAAGGACTCATTCCCAACGATGCTTGTTGTCCATTGTTATATGCAAATTCCACCAGGTGTAGATAATCCTCCCACTTGGATGGTTTGTCCATTACATACATGCGGAGCATGTCTTCAAGCACCTGATTTACTCTTTCGGTTTGCCCGTCTGTTTGAGGATGGTATGCGGTACTAAAGCTTAGCTGTGTACCCAAATCTGCAAAGAGCCCTTTCCAAAAATTGGAAGTGAACTTGGTATCCCTGTCCGAAATTATTACCTTAGGCAGCCCATGTAATCTGAAAATTTCCTTCATGAAAATATTTGCAATGGCATCGGCTTTATGTGTAGATTTAACTGGTATGAAATGTGCTGCCTTTGTTAACTTGTCCACCACAACCATGATGGAATCATGTTGTCTCTTAGTCATTGGCAATCCTGTAATAAAATCCATGGATATTACTTCCCATTTCCATTCTGGAATTGGCACTGGAAGCAATAAACCTGCTGGATGTTGGTGTTCACTCTTCACCTGTTGACATTCCATGCACTTAGAAATGTATTCAGCAACATCCTTCTTCATGCCTGGCCACAAATAATATTTCCTTGCTGTAGCAATTGTTTTCTGATATCCTGGGTGACCAGAGTATGGAGCTTTATGGATCTCATCCATAACCATTCTCCTCAAATCTGCTGCATTTGGAATATAGACTCTATTCTTATAAGTAAGAAGTCCTTCTTCTTCCAAATGATAGCCTTCATACTTCTTTTCAAGGTTTTGCTGCTGCAATTTGCCCTTTATCTGCTCATACACTTCATCCTCAATCATATGGTTAACAATCTGTTGCTTCAAGTCTGGCTGGCAAGTACTAAGCGCTGCCACATGCATTTCACGTACCTTCCTGCTGAGTGCATCAGCCACCTTGTTTTCTTTCCCTTTTATGTGCTTGATTTCGAAATCAAATTCACACAAAAATTCCAACCATCTAGCTTGCCTAGCATTTAAAGTTGGCTGATCAAACAAGTATTTCAGACCACAATGGTCTGTCCTTAACTCAAATTTCCTTCCCATTAAGTAATGCCTCCACATCTTTAAAGCATGTACTATGGCTGCAAGTTCTATATCATGAGTAGCATAGTTCTTCTCATGCTCCTTCAACTTTCTTGACTCATAGCATATCACGTGGTTGTCTTGCATAAGAACTCCTCCAAGTCCTTGATTGCATGCATCGGTACACACCACAAAATATTTTTCCGGGTCTGCAATCTTCAAAATAGGTGCACTTGTAAGAAGATTCTTCAACCGTTGAAAACTTTCCTCACATCTTGGTGACCATTCAAACTTTATCCCCTTCTTTTGCAAAGAAGTGATCGGGTTAGAAACCTTGGAGAATCCTTCGATAAACCTCCTGTAGTAACCAGCAAGGCCCATAAAAGATCTCACATCAGTCACATTCCTTGGAGTTGGCCAATTCATAATGGCTTCAATCTTCTCAGGGTCTACAGATATTCCTTCGTCGGAGATGATGTGACCCAAATAATGAATTCTATCTTTATAGAAGTCACATTTGCTCAACTTTGCATACAGCTTATGCTCCCTTAGTAATTGCATTGTCATCCTCAAATGTTCTTCATGCTCTTCTTCATTCTTAGAATAGATGAGAATGTCGTCTAGGAATACCAGAACGAACTTGTCCAAATATTTGCTAAAAACATTATTCATGAGACACATGAATGTAGCTGGTGCATTTGTGAGACCGAATGGTACCACTACAAACTCATAGTGTCCATACCTCGTTCTAAAGGCTGTCTTATGAATATCTTGTTCTTTGATTCTTACCTGATGGTAACCAGACCTCAAGTCAATCTTTGAAAATACCCTTGCTCCTCTCATTTGGTCAAATAGGTCATCAATTCGGGGCAATGGGTATTTGTTCTTCACAGTGACTTTGTTCAACTGCCTGTAGTCAATACATAACCCGAGTGTTCCATCTTTCTTTTTCACAAATAGAACAGGTGCTCCCCACGGGGACACACTTGGCCTAATGTATTTCTTTTCCAGCAACTCTTGTAATTGCATTTTTAATTCTAGCAATTCCGGGGTACTCATCCTGTACGGTGTCTTAGATACTGGTGCCGCTCCTAGAACAAGTTCAATTGTAAAGTCAATGTCTCTCTTTGGAGGAAGTTTTGGAATCTCATCAAGAAAAACATCCCTGAATTCTTGTAATACATGATAGTCCTCCAAACTAAGAGTTTCACTCTCTGCTGCCTCTAAAACGTGAGCTGCATATAGTTGACATCCCTTCCTACAGAACTTCTTCAACTGCATGGCTGAAACCTGTCTAACAGAAGTCACCTTTGGAACGCCTTTTACAACCCTCGGGTTTCCTTCTTCGTCCATGCATTCAAATGTCTTATTGTAGCAGTCAAGTTTAACCCTGTGTGCTTCTAACCAATCCATTCCAATGAGAATATCATAGGAACCAAGTGGCAAAATATTCAGATCTGCATAAGTGAATAGCCCATCCATCTCTAATGGACATTTCTCTACTATTTCGCTAACTTTTCTCTTGGTTCCAGTGGCTAGTTGAACTAACCAAGATTTACTATGCTTTAATTTCTTGAAAGCACACATCTCAACAATTCTAGGAGTGACATAACTGTGAGTAGATCCAGGGTCAATCAAAATAGAAACAGATTGCTTAGCAATCTTACCTTCAACCTCAACCATAGTTGACTGATGATCTGCTTGGCGGTCGTCCACTGCTGCATAGATTCTAGGGATTGTCCTCGCCACTTGATCCACAGTTCCAGCTCCTTGGATGTTGTGAACTTGATTTGCATTCCCATTCCTATGTGGACAGTTCCTAAGCATGTGGTCTCCTCCACAACCCCAACATTGAAGTGGTTCTCTTGGCTCCTTTGGATCTCTTGGCTTGTCTCCCATCATCCTAGTTGGCTTAGTCACAACCTGTGATGGCTGCCTTTGCTGATTCCGGAATTGAGGAGGTTTGAACCCCTTCTTCCTTTGATCAAACTTCTCATTTTTCTTATCCTTCCATGCCTTATGGAACTCTGGTTTTCTCCTGTTTTGATCAAAGCAGTACTTGGCCTTTCTTATGGCCTCCTCTAGAGTTCGAGGTTCATCAAACTCAATTCTATCTTTATATGACTGGGGCAGTCCACTTAGGAAACGCTGAATTTTTACCTTATCATCTCGAATATACTTGACATACCTCAGTAGCTACAAGAACTTGTTTGCATATTCTTCCATGGTCAATTGTCCCAATCTCAGCTCATGGAACTCTTTGATCTTATCATCATAGTACCTATCAGAGAGGTACTTCTGCTTGAAGTATTTCTTGAACTGCTTCCACCCAATCTTTCTTTCATTGACCTTCTTCACTTGCCTGGTGTGTTCCCACCATATAGATGCTCTTCCATTCAAGTTGAAGATGGCTACCCTTGCCTTCATATTTCTCGAGTAGTCTTGGACTTGGAAGTACTTTCTCATCCCAAGAAGCCAAGCCTCAGCTTCTTGACCGGACTTTACTTCTCCATCAAATGTAGGAGGTTTTGCCTTCTTAAATTCCCCATGTGAATTGTTCTTGTAGTGTTTCTTCCTCTTACTCATGTGAGATGAAGAGCTTGAACCCTCAATGGATTCTTCAGAGTCAGATGATTCATTAGAAGAGATTTCTGGAGTATACGTTCTGTCTGTAGAAACTCTTCTTGGGCTACTGGTCCTCTTTCGGGGATTTCTTCTAGAGCTACTCCCACCCCTTTCGGGATTTGATATCTTATGCCCAGAGTTTATTTGCCTTTGGATGTCTGTCAAACTCTGTAGCATGGCTGCATTCAACTGATTTTGTTCTTCCTGAGCTTTAATCATCCTTTCATTATCTTCCCTACAGCTTTGTAACTCCACCCTTAGGCTTCTCATGGTGGCTACAACATCTGGTGGGGTCTCTTGATTTCTTCTCCCATTAGATTCTGTTTCAGCATTTTCAACCTGTATATTTTCCCCCATGGCGTCTGTCTCAGGTTCATAGGGATCCTGTGCGTCATTCATGATGTTCATTTCTTGGCCCAACCAAGATCCAAAAATTTTCAACTGTATTAACTAGAGTGTTACCCTGCTGTAACTGTGGCTCTCTGAAATGTGTTCATCAGCACAATCGTTAGCTGCATTATATTCTCAGAATTCATAACTTACTTCATGCACGTGGAAAAATGCCATACTGACAATTCATCAAATCACAACAACGAACTATGAGGGGAAAAGAAAAAGGGGGTCAAGGGGGCTTGCCCCTGTGTGTCCGCCACTGCAGGGCGGGTCGAGGGCAGCGCCCTCGTTTTTTTTTTTTTTTTTTTTTTATACGAATCACGCCTCATCGGGCGATTCGCTGAATCCTGCCGCAACGGGCAGTTCGCGAAATCCGGCCGCGACGGGCGATTCACAGACTACTCCCGCAACCGCGGGGAGGTTCACGGTATGCTCCCGCAACTGCGGGGCGGTTGGCCGTAGGCTTCCGCAGTTGCGGGCCGGTTGACTGTAGGCTTCCGCAATTGCGGGCCGGTTCGGCGATGGCTTTCGCGCGACGCGGTTCGGCAACGGCTTCCGCAATTGCGGAGCAGTTCGCCGAACGCTTCCGCAACTTCGGAGCCGTTCGCGGAATGCTTCCGCCGTTGCGCGGAATGCTTCCGGGGGTTTCGGGCAATTTTTCGCGAAAAGATTTGCGGAACGATTTGCGGAGTGCTTCCGCAATGGCGGAATGATTCGCCGAAGTCTTCCGCAGTTGCGGAACGATTCAGCGAAGTCTTACGCAGTTGCGGAACGATTCGGCGAAGTCTTCCGCAGTTGCGGAACGATTCGGCGAAGTCTTCCGCAGTTGCGGAACGATTCACCGAAGTCTTCCGCAACTTCGGAACGACTCGCCGAACTCTTCCGCATTGTGGAACGATTCGCGGAATCCTTCCGCAATTTCGGAAGAGAATTCCTTCCGCAAATTTCGGAAGAGAAATCCTTCCGCAAATTTCGGAAAAGAATTCCTTCCGAAAAACTTCCCTTCGCAATTTTTCAGAAAAATTCTCGGAACGCTTCCGAAATTTCGGAACGATTCGCCGAATGCTTCCGCAGTTGTGGAAGACATTCGGGAATTCCTTCCGAAACAGTCTTTAAACAGTTTTAAACCAAATTTTCAAAAACAGACTTTAAACAAATTTTTTCCCAAACTCTTAAGAAAACTTAACTTCTTCTCTTCTCTTTTACTATCAGTTTTGGTCCATAGCGGCCCAGTGCTGCAACGCAGCTCTGATACCATAATGTAGTGTCCCCTCTATCATACCAGCGTGGTAGAGAGGATCACAGTGCTCAGTCCGGGCAATTAGCCCTATATTCATTAAAATCAAACTCATTGATACCGGGACATGTACATGTGCATGCTATAGAACACAACAGAGATAAAGTAAATCATGCTGATATCTAACATACATTCAGAATTCTGTGACAGTCATTAAATAGAGACCTTGGAAGAATTATAAAAGATCATATGGAATGTATAATCATAAGAAAAACACAGCGGAATTTAATTCAATAGCACACCCAGCATTCATTCCATTATTCATCAAATGATAATTGCCAAATTAACACAAGAGAATACTTATCTTATACAAAAGTAGTCCCACGCAACTGGCTATGCAACTGCAACGTTCCACCCAACCGTAGGCCAGTGTGCTCCTCAATCTCTCAGCACCACTGCCACCCCCGAGCTGGGCATGATCTCTACAAGGAACCAGGGAACAGCAGACTCACACATAGCCAAGCATACACCAAGATGAGCCAAGCCAATCTGCAATTGGGTTTATCAGGCTGCTAGGAGATGGAAAGGAAGAGTTGCTAAGCTAGTGAGCTCCAGCACAGAGCCAGGGATAACCTTGCAAGATCTATCTAGCTTGGCACCCACAATACCTACACACCCAGCACCAGGAAGTATTCTTTTCACTGCTGTACAGTCCCTCAAGCCATACCTTCCCTATCTAGTGCTCTCAGGGTATGCATAGAAGAGTAACCAAAGCCCTCTTGATCTTCTTGAGAGGTTGCCTCCCCCACTAGGTTTATCAAGCCACTTCTATCCACTACCACTCCAAACTTCAATTCACAGGTTCAAACCAAAAACGAGGATGCACACAACAGCAGAACACCATTATGGGGCAAGATACAACGTTTTTACAGTGAGATGCATGAGATGGGTTTCCAGCTAACTCAGAAAAACGTGGGAACCCACAAAAACGAAATGGGAAGTTGGGAAACAACCCTGGGGAGTCAATCCGTTTTTAGAAAAACGTCCCTGGGCATTCAGGGGCAAAAATGACCTCCCTCATAATCCCCAATTCGTGGCCTTCCTCTCCCAACTGTTATGTAATGAAAAAACGACTCCCAGGCATGGAAAAATGGAGGATTTGGATGAAAAACGTATATGGAAAGACCCCAGCTAACTCCAACTGCGTGAATGATCAAAGGCTGCCTGTTCAGAATGGCTTTGGGCACCATTTCGTGGGTGGTTTCTTGCCCCACAAGCAAAAACACGATTTTCCAAGTTGATGGCTTGCCCATGCACGAAATTGGCTGCCATACTCTTTCATTCCCAAGGCATTAACTGCCCCAACCAATTCCTTGGAAGAATTAAATGATTGGGTGCATGAGACAAAAATGGTAGTTGGTGGTTTATGAGTTTCCCCATTGACACATGGATTAACACCATTGGCTCAAGGGTTTGAATAATTTCCCTCCCTTTTCCTTGTAGAGTCATGCCCCATATCTTTTGTTGCATTGCATAGCCGGTTGTGGGTTTTTCATTGAAAATTCATAATTACATGATGTCTTATATACATTGTGCCCATCTCGCACAAGAATCGTAGGCATCTATTTTAATTGCCGATACAAAATGCTAAATCAACGGTGGGGCCTTGGCCTTGAGCTCCTCACCATGATTAAATTACAATATTCACATCATTTACGATTTTATACAAAGGGGGTCAAAATGGGGACATTACATATGGTTAAGATGAATAGTTAATGGAATCAATCCATACATCTACTGGAGTGGTCACCTAGAGAAATTTCATTATAATTAGGCCATGGGAAGTCGTTTCTAATAACTAAGTTAGATTTAAACCTTGTGACAGAAGGGGGCATGGTCACCCTAATGTTAAATTTCTTTTGTGGAAGGAAGATTTAGTAGGGGAAGTGAATCTCAAGGAGTAGGGGTATGTTAAAGAGGTTAGAGGCCATTATGGTTAATATGACGATAGCACAATGCACAACTAAATCATTACAAGGCATAATATCATAGGAGTGAGAGCAGGGTATTAATGAGTAACATCATGATAAATCAAGGTGATTAAATAACACGTATAATGCAAATATGAATGAGAATATGTGGTGTTGATAAGGAGGGGGAAGATAAGAAAATAATTGTCAAGGAACACAGTTATGAGGGTATCAAATATAATACAAACGATAAGGTATAAAAGTTCCCATTGGGAAAATAAACAATAAGAAAGAATTTCAAGTAATTGGTGCAATTTAAAATTTATCTTGTGGATGTAGTAAATGCTAGTGTTAACATAGTTGGTGTAGGTCGATGATAACAAGTGTGTAAAGTAAGATGAGCGACATTATGATAGTCATTCATACAGTAAGAGGGGAATAATGATTAACTTGAGTAAATACAAAGGAGGGGAGTAGTCAATGTAGCAGGAAGACTAAAATGAGTGGGTGCATGGGATAAAATATTCCTAATAAGGGAGCGATCCATAAACAATGTACATGTGGGCTAGGTGGTGATCAATGAAATCATTATTATAATACAAGTAGATAGGGAGGTAGTTTTAAAATTGAGACGTGAGTCAATACAATGTAAGATGTCTCGATGTAATAGATGGTAATGTGCTTATGTATTAGTATGAGGAGCACCTATGAAGGGGATTGCATGGACAAATAATATTTATGAATGTGCATAAAATAACCCATATTAATATATGAGAGATTAGGGTTGTACTAAAGGTAGAAAGGGAACTATCGCCTCATAGACAGGTAGGGTTGTGCGAAGAGAGTAAACAAATGATGAAGGAAAAAGTTAGGAATTATACTATAATTATGGGGTAAAGTAATACAGAATTTCTTGTAAATGCGTATACATAGACTATGAAATATAAGGGGCCTTATCATAAATCATGGAATGCACTATCCATAGTGGTATCGAGGAAGCAAAATATTAAGGTGGCATAAATACAATTTGGACATTTAACTTAATCCCTAATTGTAAGAGTATAATGGCATATGATATTTTAGGGAGAGATTGTGACAACTAAAATAGTTGGCAGTAATAATAAAGAGAGGATCGTAATAGAAGAATATGTGCATGTTTCGTCAAGTCATGATAGGACATAAAATTAAATTTGGTACGTCGAGTAAGCATCTTTACTCTATAAGGATAAATTAAAAGTTGATCGACAATAGATGGGGTTGTAAAATTGTAAAATTCTATGAGGAACCTAGATAGTCATGCTAGGAGGAAATTTGTGAGGGTGTGATGCTATCGTGTGAGGGAATGACCTTATGTCATAATTTTTAAGTTGTAAACAACAACGAAAAAAAAGATATATCGCAAGATGCATAAGTCAGATTTCTTGAAGGTGGTTCATAATGTAATACATTGATGGAAAGATGGTGTGTGATGTATGACTTAGAAGTAGTCGTTTACTTAATGGGTAATTGGGATTTTGGAATGAATTCAACTTGATTTTAACCTAATTGTTAGCCTTAAGTATGGTTATATAGTGTTTTTGAAGGACATTGTTGAGTGTTCCTAGTTTGGAATTACCTAAGGTACCTCACATTAGCATATGTTGTAGAGGATGTGTTAGTTTCGAGCTTTCTCTTATTCATGTATGGGTAATAAAAGGTATCGCACAACAAATAATATTGGACATTGAATGAATTTATGTTTGTTTAAAAACAAAAACAACACAATTGCAGCATATCAATTATAGGCATGTCAATGACAAATAACCGTTAAGATAAGTCAAGGGGTTAAACAACATGAGCAACAACCATAGTATCTGGTAAGGTGTGATAATAACATATGAGCTCATTTGCATATTGTGATGAGAGTATTGTTAATGCGGTATAAGTAATGATGAGTAAGGACTATAATGTTAGTGTGCAAAAATAAGTAAGAGTCATCATCTTGTGTAATTAATGGTTTATAAATAAAAAGAACTAAAAAGTGTAACTTAGATACTGAAAGTAATAGAGTAGATACGATTAGTGGATAACATAGATATGTGAATGAAGGAAATGGGTATGTCAAGGTAAGGGATATTTAGAGAAACAGTACCAAACATAGGACAATGATGTAAGGATTACAAGATAAATGGAAATGCAGTAGAAGATAAGTTCTAGTTGAACTTGGAAAGTTTTTAATGATGATATGGAAATTTCTCCATAATGTTTAAACTGCAGTCTCAATGGGTGTATCATTTAAACCAACAACCTTTAAATAAAGAGCATGATGGCTTCATAATTTATCACTAGTAATAAATATTGATATAGAGAAATGGCGTAAGCCAAAGTGGAATTAACTAAAGATGAGATCCGATTAAAAGTCATGACAATGACTTAGAATCAAATTAAAAGTAATATATAAGACAAGGTATCCTTATGAATCACATTATAGAATGTACAAATTAATTTAATTTAACAAGGATGCTGATTATTCTATGGATTAAGTATGGTAATGAACCTTGAGTAGTCAAACCAACAACCTATGCAAATGTTAAACAAAATATAAGGACACCTCCAATAAGATTAAATGGGTAAATTTTGTAGATGTCATTATGTATAATTAGGAGGCGGCCCAGTAGGGAAAGTATACCGTAGGTTATTCTACCAAGGAGGACGCAGAGACCATGCATCGTGATTATCCTGCACTATTTTGACCATAACTTCGGGACGAAGTTTCCTGAAGGGTGGGTGTATGTAATGCCCTGTTTTGACATTTCTACCTGAACTATTGTTATAGGTTGTATTTGCTTGATTGTGAGACTTCGTCGGTTTGACGACATTGTGGACATATGGTTCTATTATTTTTTCGATATATATATGTTAGTGTGTGATGTTAGTATTATGATATGTAGTCATGTTAGATATGTATCATGTGTTAATTATGTCTCAGATATGCAAGTTAATGAATGATTGGTACGTGGATACCGTTAAAGTTATTTGTTGAACGAATGAATGTTAATATACCAGGTGCATGGTGAATATAATGAATTGATTATTGTTGTTATGTTAAGACGAAATATATGTGTACATGTTGAGGATTTGTGCACGATATTCTAGATTGTATGTCGAGGACTGACTTACAGGTTAAAATGGCTAAGTGATAGCTGGATCCTACAAGGTGGGAGAGCCTTGGGGACATGGACTTCGAAATATAAATGGTATGCAAGTGATGCATTATTTACTTTCGCATGATTATTATGTTTTTTATTATGATGTATGGGTGGGGTAGGGTTTCAGGAAACTCAACCACTCAGATTGGTTATACGATGACAAACTGAGTACAAGTGCAACGGAGTTATTATGTCGGGTAGACATAGTCCCTTGTTCCATTAGGGGGGTGGAGGCTTTACCCATCATTTATCCCCGAAACCTAGAGTCATGGGAGGGTTGTGCGACGACGCGATCCCCAAGGTGTGTGATGATGACTGGTGGTTTCCTACTGGGGAAGCTTGGTCGATGTAGTCGACACTTCTGCTTATGGGTTCTAGCTGGAGCCGGTCATGGCTTAACACTTCAGGGTAGTCCAACAGAGGAAATGATAGGATGTGGAAGTTAGTTGTGATTAGGTAGATGATGTAGGTAGATAGGAATAGTTTGAAGTCAGGAAGAAAACGTGATCTAACTATGTATGTTGAAAACCATTGATTGATTAAGTGTTGTAACTCAGTAATGTATGAATTGTCATAACTTAATAAGATTTCAGTTAGGTAAAAGATTGTACCTTGAAAACTATGTTTAAACCTGTGTTAGTAAACAATAAGTTTCGTGATAATGATTGATGTGTGTGATTTATTACTGTTAGTGTATTTACGCGAGGTATGTAAGCAGTAGCTACGCTTACATAACTCGCCTACATATTTATAAATTGTGTGAAATAAAACTGAATTATAATGTTTAGGCATTAATTACATTATTACTACTTATCTAACTAGGAGATTAAATTAATACGTCGAGTGAGTAAATTTTGGTTTAAATAACTGAATAGGATAATAGAGTGAAATAGGTGGTAATGAAAGATGATTAAGTAATAATGTTAATTATTGCCGATTAATGTTAATAATGTTGATTAATGTTAATTATTGTAGATTAATGTTGATAATGTTGATTAATGTTAATTAATGTTAATAATCTTGATTAATGTTAATTACTATTGATTAAAGTTAATAATGTGGATTAATGTTAATTAGTTTCGTTAATGTTAATATTATTGATTAATGTTAATTATTGTTGATTAATGTTAGTAATGCTGATTAATGTTAGTAATGTTGATTAATAAACGAACTATGGTTAACCTGAGTAGTAACTAATGCAATTGATTAGTAATGCTTGATTGATTGTTAATAAATTTAAATAGTCAGGACTAAGGGTTAAAATGTTAAATGATTATTGTAATGTTAATAAGTAGTATTAATTTGATAAGTTCATATTAATTACAAGGTTAGTTGATTAATTAAAATGTACGGATAAGAATTAATTTATAAACCATTAGTTTTATTATGATCATGCTTAAGTTAATTAGAACATAAGGTAATTTATAAATAGAAATACTATGAAATTGCTGGACAAGTGTTGGGTATACATTTTGGAGTTGTTTATAAAAAATGATGAATTAATTATAAAACAATTAAGAAACATTTAATTATGAGGTCACTGAGGTTGACTAATAATTAATAAGGTGAAATGTGTAAGTGTAGAACACATATGGTTAGTGAGAAAACCGACCCAAAAATTAAATTATCATAAATAACTTTTATTATTGATTAAATAAATATTATATTTTGAAATAAGGAAAGAATATTAAAATAATGGAATTTAATGTTTGAGTCAAGGGTTAAGGGCTCAAGGACGGACTTGGGGGCTAAATTTTTTATGTTAGAGATGGGGTATTAATGGCATAGGGAAGGAGTCGACAAAGAAAATGGGAATAAGGTCGAGAAGAGGGGAGGAAGAAGGGATCTTCACCCTTGGATATTTTGGGAAAATTTGAGCAGAGATAGAAATTTTCAGAGTAGAAGAGAAGGGGGTTAGTGTTGGAGAATTTGCAGAGGGATAGAACTGGTTGGATTGTACTCAGTTTGGGCTCGGGGGTCCAAAGGGGTACCTTTGGAGTTGGGTGGTCTGCGAGACCTTTCCAGTTGGCAGGGTGGCATACCAGATTTGTCTGGTCGATTGAGTTCCAAAGGGTTTGGGAAGATTTTGGTTGTAGGGCTACAACAGAACAAAAAGGACATACAACGAGCAGGGAAACAAAAGGGAGCAACAACAAAGAGGGATCTACTAGCTATTTACAGGTACTTATCCTATAAGTATAATGATCATTTCTACCCTTGTCATATTTTCTTTCAGGTTATGGAAACAAAAATTGTATGTTGTTACACCTACACAAACATAAATGGTTAGAAGTAGATAAAACAATAAATACATATATAGAAACCTGTAGATGTAAATATGTTACACTACACAAGCATGAGAATCCAAATTAAAACATAAGTTAGAAAATCAAAACGAAGACTTGAAACATTGTGAAAACAAATAAACATGGATTTATTTATAAATTTAGTAAAATTAGGACATGGGTCCTATAGCTAGCAAGCTATAAAAGCATGAGAAATAGAGAGATCCAAATTAAATCTACAGTTTTGGACTTTATGTAAAATGACCATCAAACTTAAGTAAGAAGTTTTAACAAACTCTTTCTAAAAGATGATACAATTTTTTTTTTTGGTTGCTAAAATGAAGATACTATATATACAAATCAGAAATGGCTCATGCATGCTTTTTCGATAAGATGACAAGTGCAACTTGAACATGATGTAAACATGATGTAAGTGTTTTGTTTTCAATATGAGGAATAAAATAGGAGTAGACGTTTTACCATAAAGTAAATAAAAGTATTTTATTATTATTTTCTTGGATTAAGTAAATAACTAAGATATAATGTTCTCACATCTTCAATGCCAATTGTGTGAGCAACAAAATATCTGCTTTTTTATCTGATTAAGTGAATAATTAAAGGTTTATGTTTTTGGTTTTTAAATTAATTTTTTTTGTGTGTGAGCAACAAAATCTAGCTTTTGAACAAAAAACGAATTGGAAATTCATGTAAAAGCATATATTATATTTTGTGAATTGTTTTAGATTAGCCACCTCTACATGGAAGTTGTTGACCATTATTTTTTAATTTTAAAATAAATATTTTGAAAAAAATAAATAGTATGTTTAAATGTACTATATTACAATCTTTAAATCTAGTATAATGTAATATAAAATCTAATCTAATATGATATAGATCTATGTATGAGTGTGAGTTTTTTGCAGTTACATACAAATTCATATTCATATATAAAAACTCACTATTTTTAATGGTGGAAGAAATCATAAAAAAGACAAAATTGTGATTAGAAAGGAATCAACAAAAGGAAAGAAATTGTGTCTAACCTTCCTCCTTGACTGTTTTTGAGAAATTTCTATACATAAGTGTTAAGAATATATATATATATATTTAAAATAAATAAAATTATTAAAAAAAATAATTACCATCTCTTTATTAATAAAAATTATTTATTAAACCTGGGATTTTCGAGTGCAAATCCCAGGGACGACCATCGTCACAAATCTTAAGAGATACATGACTCAACAACATTTAATTTTCAGGGGGATTAATGAATTTAATACAATTCAAACCAAATTATTAGCTAATTTCTTGTTTCTCTAACAATTCTTTTGGACTACACTAGGTCAATTTAATGACTATACATTTATCTTGCTGAAGACGAAGGGATCTAAAAGGTTCATTAAATACAATATTGAACATGTTCCCTTAAATTTTAATTGTTGATATTATTCGAGCCGTATATACAAAATTTGAAAGATGTTTATAATTTTATTAGTATGCTTGATATTGATATTGGATTTTGAATAAATACAAGATTTTCTATATTTTATTCATGGACCTTCAAAGTTTTTTTTTTAATCTAAAATTATAATTACATATTGAGAATATAAATGTATATTATTCAATTGAATACCAATAAATTCCATACTATTGTTTTTGATATTTTTTTTCACACAAAAATACCAGTACTATTTAAATTAAACTGTAGAGAGTGTTTACAACAAAATAGAATATGAATTGTCCCAACAGTTTCAAAGACCATACAGACATTGTCACATAAACAACAAACCAAAACTACCACGTAGGCCCAGCAAGCCACTACCATTGAAAAGAAACAAGGAACCAAATCCCATTCGACAAGCCGAGAGAGATGAACAACAACCAAGCAATGACAAAGGGCATTTGCATCAGGCGACAAACAACTAGATATAATCGCCGAATAGAAAACAAAAAAGCCTAGGACTAACATCAAATGCTAATAGTCGGGACACATCCCAACAAAATGATCAAAGCAAAAATATAGTCTCTTAGAAAGCCTGAGAAATCCAAGCATCCATAGATCCAAAAATTGACTCCAACTAGAAATTGGAGGCCCGAAAAGCTTAATCCCCTGGAAAAAAATAGAGAATGAGTCTACAAAAAAACAATCAGCCATATATATGTAAGTCTAAACAAAAAATACTCATGAATTAGGACAAAAAACAGAATTAGAACCCTCCTCAATGAGCAGATGAAGATCCTAAGCCTCCCAAAATATGACGCCTTCTCTGGCAGAAAGATCCCTTTTAGAGAGAAAATCTGCATCCTGATTGAAAATCATGCAGGTGTGTTGGATACTGAATTGATCAAACTCCATAAAAAAGAGATTGAATCGCTTCCATCCTATGTTACCAGAAACGAGAAATGGGAAACGAAACAAGAAACAAGAAACGAAACAGAAACGAGAATGGAACAAGAAACGCACTCAAAAGGTTTCGCTCATATAAGAAACGAGGAGAGAGAAAAAATAATACTACTAAATAAAAAAATAAGTTTTGAAAATATAAAAATGAAACCATTAAAAAAAATAAAGTTTTTCAAATTAATAAGACCAATTAGAATTTAGAATAAAAAACTCATAAACACTGATAACACAACTCATAATAAGATGTGATTGTATTCTCTAACCTTGTTTTATCTTTAAATTAAATTATCATAATGAAAAATACATGATCATGCTCACCTAAAATGAACTATTTTATGCTTGCTTATTTACTTATCTATCATTCAATTAAAACTTAACAAACTTTAAGCTCATCCATCTAATTTTATTGCAACATGAGCCTTAGCGTGATTTGTTCAAGGAGCACCTCCTAATTTATGAATTGCCTCCTCCTCGAAGTTCTTATAGATTTCCATTACTCGAAGAGACTGTCCTACTAGCGGTTCTCCCTACTTATGGAGAGTTATATTCATCGCTAGTCCCATAACCTCCAAAATTCATACAAACGGAGTGAAACATAGTGGATTACTGAAAAACATAGGAAGAAACGATCAGCGTTCTCCATGGTTTCTCATGCCTAAAAACGAGAACGGCTGTAAAAAATGACGTTTTCTGTCTCGTTTCCGTTTCTTGAGCGTTTCTTCAGCAAAACGAGGATCCCCATCACGTTTCTGGTAATAGAGCTTCCATCCAAGAAGAAAGCAGTAGAACATTAAGGGATGTCTTTTCTAAATCCCAGTCAACAATAGATTTCGAATCCCCAATAATTTGTAAGGCCTTCAAACCTTTAGCTTTAGCAAAAAATAACAACATCCAGAGAGACAAAAGCTCACATACGGTATTGGAACCTGGACCACAGTTCAACCATAGTTTATAGCACTTACCCACATCAAACCAGATAATAGCTTCCGCTGTGAGGCCCCATCAAAAAATGCCTGAATCCTATTTTCAATCCGCACCACCCCCTTGAGACTTTTTTGAGTGCATTCCTTCTTATCCCCACTGGAACTTGAAAATTCCTAGAAATCTGCCACAACCCTACTACAAATGAGAGAGGCAACTAAAGGCTTATCCACTAACAGTAGACGATTTATGGCTTCCCAGATCTCCCAAATTACAAAACAAGGTAAATCCACCCACCTTGAAGACTTCTTTTTCCACTGAAGAAGATAGTCTGAAAGAGACCCCCCCGACCACTGAAAATGGATGTTGAGGGCTAAACAAATGATATGACACACCCCTTTGGAAAAATTACACCGTCCAAAGAGACGATTTATTGTTTCATCCTGATCCATGCAACAAAGGGGTCATCTATTTGGCCCAATGCCCCCTCTACGGAGGAAGTTGTCCCAAGTTATAATACAGTTCTCCAAAGCCAACCATAAGAACATGATTATTTTCAATGGAGCACACCAATTCCATATAGAAATATGCTACCATTTTCCAAAACCCAGGACAACTCAAAAAAGAGATTCATAAGCCAATTTAGTTGTAATGTTCCCCACCTTTTCATTCCATGACCAAATCATCGAGTCCTTCCTGTCCAAAATCTAAAGATGCAATCTCTTTAAACTCTAAATAAAATGATCCCATTCACTGCTCAAAGTCCCATATAGCCCAAGCTGGTGTGAACTAATCCGATCATGAAAGCCAATTGAAGATGATGACCAAGTTGATATTTGATTAAGAGTGAAATATCCTTTTGATCTCAGAAACATGACTAGTTCCAATGATAAATTATGTGGCATAGGACCTCCCATGATTGGATCTCCTCCTACCTTTATATCCCTACAATCCCCTGGCTTCCAGACTAACCACTGCTCGATGAACTTCACTAAGCCAATCAGACCGCTCCATATATTTGAGGCCTTTTTAACACATTTTGAGCTCTGGAGAAACCATTGTACTGGAGATTGCAAAACAAGGATAGGATTTATTTCATTTCTTGCCACTCCAAAGCGATATCCACCCCAAATAGCATTACATCGTCGACAAACAATAGATGAGTCACTATCAAATGAGTTGTTACTTTGATTCCTTTCAATTTCCCATCATCTCTTGCTTTGATGAGGAGCCGACTCAAACCTTCAATGATAAGTAAGAATAAAAGAGGGGATAGAGGACAACCTTGTCGTAGCTGCTTGATCCTTTAAAGAAAGTTGTAGAGAATCCATTGATGAGGACAACATAATTAGCCGAGGATACACATGCCAAATTCCATCTAGAAACCTCCCAAGGAATGCCAATCTGAATTAGAACTAGTCGTAGGAAAGTCCAGTCCACCATATCGTATGCCTTTGCCAAGTCCAGCTTAAGGATTAGAGCTTTAATATGCTTTGGCTTTATGCTATGAAAAGCTTCTTGGGAAACACCAACATCATCGAGAATTTGCCGATCTTCCAGGAAACCAAATTGCTCCATGGATATATGTTTGGATAAAATCGGCTTCAATCTTAGTGCTATTATTTTTTAAATAACCTTGTATATAAGCCTTTACAAAGAGAAATCGGTCTAAATTCTTTGAAATCTTTAGGGTGGGAGCATTTTGGAATAATTTCAAGGTAAGTGGAATTTATAGTACCCAAAACATGACCTGAAACTGTTGATTCTTCAACTGCAGGAAGTATGTCTAGGCCCATAATGTCAAAGAAGAATAGGAAAAGTTCTATAGTCCACCCATCCGAGCCCGAACTTTTAGATTTTGCAAAGCCCTTCAAAGTTACTTTTGATATATTTATTATGACATCGCTTTCAATATAAGTAATAGCTACTTTAGGTTAAAAAAGATTGAAATAGAAATTAATTAAAATTAACTTAATAATTAAATATAAAAAATAACCAAATTAATCATGTATTTTTTTAATTATGAATTTAAAAAATAAAATGAATATTATCATTACAACAACAAATAATCAATACACAATGAATAATAATTTAATCACATATATGTACAAAAATATGTAAACAACAATATATTAACTCTCCCTTATAATAAATAAACTCTCATTTTTATTTTTATTTTTAAATTTAGCTAAGTTAACTTTCCATTGCTAAGTCCATTGAAGTTGTTTGTAGAAAGTCTAGAATTCATAACAACACTGAAGTTGTCCCACAAAGAGAGACTTGCCTTGAATAAATGGGAAACTAGTATCTCCTCTGGGAAACTCGTATCTCCTCCTCCATACATTGCCTATTTCAAAACAAAAATAGCCAGAGTCTTTAGCTACAACAATACTAATTGATACATGCATATAAACAAGACTAGAAAGGGTCAATTTATTGAGGGATAGGGTGAGACATGATGCCAACAATGCATACCTCCAGTTGAAGTGGGGTGTTTGTCACGTCCACTAAGAAGTCCAACGTGGTGTTGAGGGTGTTGAGATCTTCCCTCATTTATTGAATAAACACCCTGATCCCTTCTTGCAAGAAATCTCACTCCATTAGAGCTTTTCCAAATAGAGTCTTTATCAGCCAATACTAGTCCGGTGCTTGGTTAGAGGGTTGTTCCTCCAAGGCAAGCTCTACCATCTAGTCCTACATTCCCACAATTTCTTGGCAGATAGGAAATGGACTTTTCTTGTTGAAAGAGTCATAAGAGTAATGACCTCAACGACTGCTTCCTCCTCTTCTACATCTCGCCCTTTGCCTCGATGCCATTTCCCGAAGTACTGAGTCATACAATGCACCTAGCTAGGACCACTGCTCTTTGAAACCATGTTGATTTCATCACACCCCGCTATCAAATTTAAACCACCAAACAAACAATGCGAGCCATTGAATTGGTTGTTTATATCCCTTTGCCCACCTAATGCCATAGTACTCTGCACTTTTGCTTAAGCCGTAATTGCACTAGCTCATGAATTCGCTTTCCCATGCGAACCGAAACAATGTGCAGATGCCTCAAGGCTCCCCTCCTTAACAGGCTCATGGAGGACCTAGCCACATATCGTTCCAGTTTGAACGCCCATCCCATCCTCGATCACATGTAGGTGAGGCATGTTGACACCCGCATCCAAGAATAATCTCTACAAATATTAAATAAAATAAAAATATTACATTTATAAAAAATATTAATACATTATTAAAAATAATATTTTTTAATCTAATATATTTATCCTTTAAAAAAAATCACATTTTATTTATTTTTTCAATTAATTTTTTAAAGAATTTTATACATCAATGTTATAAATTTCAAATTGTTTTTACAAACCACAATTGATATGGACAGTGAAACCAACATAGATCCATCTTAAACCCGTATCTATCAAGTAGGGATCCAATTTCTTGAGGTGTATTTTTTTTAAAATTTAAACTCAAGAAATTTGATCTCTCTTGATTGATAGCTCTGGGTTTAAGTTTTGAGTTTTTATTTTATAAACGAACATCTATTTTTCAATTACTTTTCATAATATTTTATTTTATGAACCAACATGGATTTTTTTAAATACTTTCCATAATTTAATTTTTTATTTTATGAGCGGACATGAAAATTTTTAATTATTTTGTTAGTAACAAACGTTACATCACACACGTTACAACATCTCCCCCATACTTGGCTATAGAGCACCTCGTTTCACTCGGTGCAATGAACTATCTTTATCAAGTAGCTGAATGTGTGCAATGAACCGTCTTTTTCAGGTAGCTGAATGTGGAAAACCTTATCAGTTGGCATCAATGTCATGTAAGCAAAGAGGGGAGGTGCCACGCAATACATGTTCTCAAATTATTAGGTGGTCGTGTCCGTCCCACCCTCTAAATCCGATATCCATCTCGCGTCACTATCCTTTAAAGCCAATGTCCCTCTTAGGCAACTTTTTACAAAGCAATAGCTATTCTCTCTCAACCCAACAACAACTTTGAAACATCCACATCTTAACTACCGTAAGGTCTGGCCCCCCGACTCTGAAATGCATGTGACCGTCATTTTTAAACCATATGTGTTCAAGGAATACAGCTCACGAGTCACGGTAACTACCGGGCAGTGCTTCTCCGTACATGTATGGTCAGAGGTTCTATACGGTCGTATATGCTTTATATAGTATTGCTTGGTCCATTTCGTATTTTTTTTTATTTTTGAAATTAGATCTCCATAATTACTTATTTTGGTTTCCATTTCATATCAGGAAGTAGTAGAAGAAATCTAGTACAATAATCCAAAACTCTTTACTTTATATTGAAGTTTTATATAGTAATTTTGATAGATATTTAGGTTTTTATTATATAATTTTATAGCTGAAAGTTCCAAGATCATAATTTTTCATATTTTAAAAATTTAAATATCACTAAATTTATTCAAAACTTTTTTCTAGATTTATTTTCATTGAATCTAGAGGAAAATAAAAATTAAAAAACCATTTGTATAATAACTAGCAAGCTATATTAATATTAATAATATGGCTTATATACGTCTATCGGCGTATATCAACCACATTTAAGCCATATTGATATACACCGATCGACGTATATAAGCCATATTATTAATATTAATATGGCTTACTAGTTGACAGCCGACCTGCTCATGAGGTTTTGTTAATAATATTAATTAATTATAATAATAATAACATGTATTATTATTATTTCGATATTTGTTATTTTATAATAATAATAATAATTAAAAAAAATATTGTATACACATATACTGTTCTTGTAAAGAATACATCACAATGTCTCATATGTTTTTATAATATTAATATAATAATATTAATATTAATATATTATTATTATTATTATTATTAAAATTGCGAATTCTCATTACAAAAGTAAAAATGTTAACATTAATATTAATGTTTTCTAGCATTAACATTATGTTAATCATTAATGTTAATGTTAATATTAATATTAAGATTAATGTTAATATTATTATTATTAAAGTTGCAAATTCTCATTATAAATTATTGTCATTTGGTATTCTTATAATTATATTTTCTTGTTTTCATTTATAATTATTTTAATTAATAATTAATAAGTAATTAATAATTATTTTTATTATTAGTATTTTAATTAATTTCTTTTTTTTTTTCATTTATAATTATTATAAATATTTTTTTATTTATAAACATTTTTTTTATTAATAAATATTTAATTATAATATATAATAATAATAATTTAATTATAATGATAATATCATCTATTTATTCTTATTCTTATTCTTATTTTATTATAAATAACAAATATTGAAATATATTATAATAATAATAATAAAAAATTATTATTGTGTATATATATACTTTTCTCGTAAACAATACATCGCAAACATAAGTTTTAAGAATAATAATAATGATAATAATAATATTTATTATTATTATTATTATTATTAAAAAAAATTATTATTATTATTATTAAAGTTGCAAATTCTCATTCTAAAATAATCACCAAAATAATTAGATTATGGCATTGGGTTGAATAATATACCTTATTTAAAATTAAACAAAATTCAGTATCATATTGAAATACCTCTATTGTATGGAATATAACGTTGCACTATATCTGATCTGTGATCGACATTTCTTTGTTTTTGAGAATAAATCTTCATTTGTTCATCCATGCTTTTCTTTTTTGTGCGAGCTCGTCCGACCCTTTGAAATTTTGTTGCATCTTTTCTTGAATGCAATGCTTGACCACGTTGTCTTTTTTTATTGAGCGGGCTCAAAAAACTATGGTGTCTTTGTTTAGTGATCTTAGATGGAGTTATACAACAATTAAACATTTTATTACACTCCTGACCCACATTGTATACCAAGGTGTTAAGTGCACGTGCATGCTCCAAACTAGTAGGTTTAATATCTAGTAAACGCCTTAGTGTTTGATGAGTTGATGACATAAGAAATTCCATCTCATCGGCCTTAGACATGGCATTGTCTAGTCTTATAGTTGTTGAATCAACATGGTCAGAGGAATTACCGATAGGAGAATCAAATCCTGGGGGAAGCTCTTCTTGGAATTCTGGGTTGGGAGCAACTGTTTCATTTAAATCAACTAGAAATCTAGGCCTCTCAAAAATACTAGAAACATTTGGTGATGCATGCTCACCAAGGGAATTTTTTCCTACCAACATGCCAACCTTTAAGGCATGTTTACAAACATTGCCATTCAATGCCCAAGCACAGTTATAGAAGAAAAAATATGGCCCTGCATATATGACCTTATACCAAGTATCATGAGTATTCTTATTTTGGCTACGAACCCGATATTCATTGGTATTTATTTGATCACATGCACATTCTTCATCTGGGATTGCATCTGCTTTGCACTGGGATCTAGCTAGTTGTTCATTGGATTTTTTAGGTCGTATAATACCAGCTTCCTTTAAGTGTTGCATGTGAATGTAATAAGGTTCAACATTTTCCAACAACACATGAATACCCCAGTCAACCCGCCTGTGGCATGCATTGATTTTCTCATCAAGGTACCTTTTCTTTAAGTACCTATGGTATGACTCGATTGCATTGTTGGTATCTTGATTTGAATGGGGAAAATTTCTATAAGCTTTCGCCCACATATCTAGAAAGTGAAGGGGGTCAGTGACAAAGTAGAAACTAAAAATAATGAAATAGATTATATAGTTAAAACACAAAGATGTAGACAGTACTTACAAATTTTGTTGTTGTCTAGCCAATTAGTTCTGAAATAATTCAAAATTTTTTCTTGACCTTGAAATTCATCAATGATCCGTGCAACTGCATCTTGTACTGAGCGGTCATCCGGACATGAATGCACGATGTCTCCTAAAGCACGAAAAATTGAGACTCTAGTTTCCTTTCCATTGACTTTGCTTAAAATATTCTTCATCCATGCATGACGAACATGCCATACGCATAATAATATTGATGAATTAGTTAAACACCTGAAATGACATTACAGTTAAAGAGATTAATGTACGTATATATGTAATGAAACATTAATCTTCTCTCCCGCTCCCCTCTACAAATAATTAATCAAGTCACCTTAAAGCCTCAATCTCAGCTGCAGCATCATCTGTAATAAAAGCATGAACATGCCAATCTGGATGCTCTTTCATTTCGACTTTAAACAATGCTGCTAACCATTTTTTAATATCCTCCGATGTATTTCGTGAGGAAATAACCCAAGCTATCGGGACACCATTATGGTGTTTGTCGAAAACCATCAATGTATAAAGTTGATACTACATTGAAATAAACACATAATTATATTATACAAAGTCCACACGTAGGAAATCATTTCAATAACTATAATTAAGTGAGAATCACAATATATGTGTACTCCCCCCATATTTGTTCATGCTAAATGTAGAGTCCATGGATATAGCATTATTATGTGAGTACTTTATCATCATAGAACGCATCCAGCTTGTTTGTATACCAATGATGAATGGCTTGTTTTGCACAACATCTTGTTGTTGGTAGAAAAAAAACTTATCTGGAAATTGATTGTACCAACAGTCCACGCTAATTGGATCACTCTCATCCTTGACGTATTCTTGTCTTTTTAGTTCATTGTACATGTTTAAAATATCTTGTCTTGTCATTAAGGCATCTCGAGTTGTCCCTGTGAACAACTGACCACATTAATGCTCCACGTCATTAATGAATTTATCCCATATCATTGTGACGTTAAAACCATCTTGAACCATCTGTCTCATACTAGCTCGTAGATGATCTGTTAGATGTGGAGCATAATTGAAATCCTGAGGCCTTCCAACTGCATCCTTCCCATGACACACAACACCATATTTGTCAATATGCCTGCATGCTGTATATATAATAACAACATCAGTTGGTAGCTTCTAGGAGATACAAGATGGAAGATCAACACGCTTTTGGGAAAATTCTTGGAATTGATGCCCCATGAAGCAATCAATGAGCTCTAATATTGTTAGATTATTGTGGCCAACTAGGTATGCAATATGTGCACCAATATTTAGAAGCCCATGATGACTCAACCTCAAATATTATTGGTCACTAGAGATTGAGATATTTGGATTTTGCGTTAAGAAATTCCAACAAACACAAAGGAAATACTCTAGAATGATATGCAAAAAAAGACACATATTAGTTAAAGAAGGTCTAAATGCATTAAACATGCATATGCCCAATTAATGAAGTGATTGGGTGAATGAGACATAATATGGACCAAAGTCTAGATTATTGGCCTATAGACCTGGCATATCCATGATTGGAGAATGAAGTAGTCCATGGATTGGTAAATCTAGGAGTAGATCTATATTAGGGACCAGAAAGTGTATGGCATATAGGGATTCCTTAGAAATAAACTAGTTTCCCTAAAAGATAAAGCAACTTTTCAAAGAATAACATTAGGATAGTGGAGGGAGATCCATCTACACTCTCACTAGTACAAAGAGAGAACAATAATCACTAATGTAATCAAATGACAAATATTTAAATTATCTCCCGAGTAACCACATTAAACAAATCCAAGTGACAATATTTTCTAAAAAACAAAGTGATTTTGTCAAAGGTGGAGACGTATTAGATTGGATTATCAAAGCTTGATAACCCCTTCATGTTTTGTGACGGTTGTTGTTGGTATCTATATAATATTATAGGGTATCTAGTCACAATGAAATATTACGATGTTAAGATTTTGTTAAAGAATTAATATTTTTCTTTTAAATTATGTATATTCATATTTTTGTTATTGGATGTATATTGTAAATAATACCACATGTTTAAGTATTACTTGAAAGTTTTTTCAATCTAGAGAGTTAGCTTTGGGATGTTATTCTATGCATTGATGTGATAGCATGCTCCTTCACTTTGATGCAAACATTATTTATGGGTTGAGTGGGAATTAGTAACTCATTTGAATTACCTAGATGAGGCCCAAGTTTAAAGACAATGGTTCCCACTATAACCCAAGAGTATATCCAACAACGTGCAAACCAAATATACCAATAACTTGTGACTTGGCAAGGGATGCGACTTTCATTAACACAACCAATATGGGGGTCCCACTCCACAGTGGTGCCTACACTGCTAGCCTTATCAAAATAAGGCCAATGTCTCATTGGGGATTTGAACCCGAGTGTGGATATTGTAAAACTTACCTCCTCACCATTCGAGTTATTGACCCCTCAACAATATTATAATCTATCTTGCTATAATGGAAATTTTTGTACTATGGGATTTCATTTTACATAATTACTTTTTTATTAGTTGTGTGTTGCAAATAATCCTACACTCATAACAAATAATAGCTAGAGATGGTTTATAAGACATTCTCACACTTAAGAATGTACCAATTCAAAAATATGTTTTAAAACATAATTACAAAATTAATATAATAATATATTTCCTCATTATATTATGCCTTATAAATCATCTTAAGTGTTTAGTTGTTTTTGTTTATGTTTATGTTTTTTCAATCAAGGGATTTTCCTCCACAATCACTTTGTTATAAGCGCTTGAGTAAACATAAATAACCTGTTGGCTGTCAATTTGGGTTCATTATATTCGTATCCTTCATCCAACTTGAGACCTGTCACAACTACCCTAAAATTAGACTACATACCTCTTAGTGGCACTCAAGATACCTGTAGTAGTTATTGGCAGATTTGAACGCCCAACCTCCTAAAGTTTAATAACAAAAAAAACCCTAAATAACTAGTAGAACTACATATATAACTCTTAAAATATTAATAGTGATTATTATCAATAATATTATTATAGTAATAATCTAATTTAAAAAACTAACCATATATCAAATTAACATACAAGACTCTTTACGAGGGAAAGAACACCCTATGCATATCCTCTAAATAAGAAATACTCCTCTAAATAAGAAATACTCTTCTCAAACTCATCTTTATACTAAATACCAATGATTCTTCATAAATATAACCATAATCTATCATAATGAATTCCCTAATGTAATCATGTGTCCTTCGTGGATAAGTAATGGTTTCTACCGCCCTAAAGAGGAGTAATGGTTTTTATCGCAATAAAGAGGCTCGACCATGTGAATCTTCATATATATAATTTTTGTATATAGTGGCCAAACTTTTTATGAATATAATCAAAATTAGTGAGGTCGATTCTAAGAAGCAAATCATATGTCCTTACTTAGTAGTCTTGATCCTATAATTATTAATGAATTTAAATCATGATTATAGAATGCCAAATTTTTAATGACGAATTCAAATCATGATTATAGAATGCCGAATTTTTAGTGAGAGGTTAGGGCTATGTGCAAATCACAAACAAGTAATCATTCAATTTTGAACTTCTAAATTGTGAACAAAGACATTGAAAAAAAATTCACTTATGTTTTTATAATAATAATATAATAATATTAATATTAATTATTATTATTATTATTATTAAAATTGCGAATTCTCATTACAAAAGTAAAAGTGTTAACATTAATATTAATGTTTTCTAGCATTAACATTATGTTAATCATTAATGTTAATGTTAATATTAATATTAAGATTAATGTTAATATTATTATTAATAAAGTTGCAAATTCTCATTATAAATTATTGTCATTTGGTATTCTTATAATTATATTTTCTTGTTTTCATTTACAATTATTTTAATTAATAATTAATAAGTAATTAATAATTATTTTTATTATTAGTATTTTAATTAATTTCTTTTTTTCATTTATAGTTATTGTAAATTTTTTTTTTATTTATAATTTTTTTTTATTAATAAATATTTAATTATAATATATAATAATAATAATTTAATTATAATAATAATATCATCTATTTATTCTTATTCTTATTCTTATTTTATTATAAATAACAAATATTGAAATATATAATAATAATAATAATAATAATAATAATAATAATAAATTATTATTGTATATATATATACTTTTCTCGTAAACAATACATCGCAAACATATGTTTTAATAATAATAATAATGATAATAATAATATCTTTTATTATTATTATTATTATTAAAAAAAATTATTATTATTATTAAAGTTGCAAATTCTCATTCTAAAATATTTTCATTTATTATTGTTATAATTATATTTTTATTTACAATTATTTTAATTAATAATAAATAATAAATAATTAATTAATATTTATTATTTATTATTATTATTATTTTCTTAATTTCATTTACAATTATTAGAACTATATTTTTGTATTTATAATTATTTTTATTATTATAAAAGATCTAAAAATAAAACAAAATAATAAATAAGAAAATAAGAATATTAATATTATTATTATTATTATAAAATATTTAAAAAAATAATAACAATATAATAAAAAATAATTATTATTATTTAAAATAATAATAACAATGATAATAATAATCATTGTTATAGTTTTTAACTTTTTTCTTGATAATAATAATCATTGTTATAGTTTTTAACTTTTTTCTTGATTTTTTTATATTTAAAGAAATAATTTAAATTCACAACTAATTTATATTTATATTTATATTTAAATATTTAATATATATATATTTTTTATAAAATATCATCATTTGTAATAAAATAAAAAACATTAGTTTTTAATTATTATTTAATTTTAATTAATATTGAGTCTGAACCATAATTTTTCTTGTTTTATTATAAACTATGAAATTTTATAAGAAGTAGTTAATATTGTAAATATAATTGTTTGTCCATTTTGAAATTTACGTTTACTTTTCAACATGAATCCAAAAACCATCACTCTAAAAAAAATCATTATTTCAATACTTTTAAAAATAATTATTTCAATACTCTTAAATCGAGTGAATTGGAAAAGAAACAAACGATAGATTAACACTTATTAATGCTTTGCCTCAACAATTCAAGAACATGCTTCTATTGTATTTTAATAAACTATATTCTATTTCAAAAATTTGATCCCAAATAAAGAAAAGGTATGCTTAAGAAACGTTGTTTTAAATCATTTTCATATTTCATAATTATATAAACTGTTACACATGACAAGCACCTTATCTTGCTATGTATGCAATTTGCAAATGGGTCGCCTATGCTTACTACAAATGGATCTATATTTTTTTCCCCAAATTCTACAGGAATCCATGCATTGAAACTACACAACTCCAATGATTCATGAAATATGGCCTCTTAAGCCTTCTCTCTCTTAATTAATAAACATTTTGTTTATAAGTTTGATTTTAAACACCTATTATGTTAATTTAAAATGTGATATCATTTCACTTTTAGATATCCTTCAAATCATTTTAAGATTTCATAATTACACAAACGGATATTTGTGATTGATTTAATTAATTATTTGATGTTTAAAAATTTATAAAAATGAAAATTAAAGAACATAGTAATATCTAGATATATAAATGTGTGAATTATTTTAAAATTATAGAAAAATTCAATATAATTTTTTTTCTTAAATATAGCTTAAAAAAAATAAAAAATAAAAAAAATGAAAATCCGCTTCTCTTAAATATAAAGAGTTAAAAAAAATAGAAGACGGCAATCTATATGGCTTACATTATGGTTTGTCAAAACAAGTTAAACTGCCAAAGCATCAACAACTATCCAAGTTTTTACACATTCTTGATTACATCATTGGTTTAGGCAGAGTTAATAGAATTACAGTTCGTGAAATGATGAAACATTTAATTTTATTACAAACGAATTTGTGAAATGATGAAACGCTTGATTTTATTATGAACTTTCTTTGCCACTCTAATGTGGACGGAAAGATGTCTATCCTTTTTAAATACCATAACATAGAAATTAAACATGCAATTTTTATTTATCATAATCTAAACTTGCATTTTCTCACTGTAATGGATTTCAAACCCTCGAAATTGGACCTTGATCCAACCATTGTCTGGAAAATATAATACCATTGCCTACAAAATAAAATGCGAAATTGTTTAGATCCAGTTGCTACCTGCAAAATCTCATCATTTCCAAGCGGCTTAGACCTAAATGGCAATCATCCATATGCTTCTTTCTGGGTATAAACCCATAGCCCTTTCATCCCATTGATATCAGAAGCGCTAAAGTGAGAAATTCTTTGATAATTGGCTTGGTCATTGAGTGATCTGCATTCTTATTTACACAATCATTACCCTTCAACAATCTATACCAGTATTGGTTAATAATTGTTGTAAAAATACCATTAAACAATTCATAAATAATTTAAAAAACATAATTGAAACATTTATATCATGATTACCCTTGAACAATTTATATCCATATTTGTCAAGGATTGATGCACAAAACACACTTAAAAAATTTATACCAACCTGAACGAATCAGCTAGTTATGCAAAGTTGAATAATTGTTCAATTAGGGTTTTGGTGCTTTTTTGTCTCATGATAAATGCAAATTGAACAATGAGAAATGTTTTATTTGATCTAACTCATATAGTTGTTGTTTGAGCAGGGGTAGGAGATGTTGAATGTGGACAGAATGGAAGCTGAAATGGGAACACCATGGTTTTCTGAACAAGATTGGGACCATATATTCAGTAATTCACCGCATGCAGATTGGGATGAGGCTAATACTAACAATCATTCTGCAGCAGCAGTGGAACAGTTGGACATGGATTTGGATGCGGTGAATGAAATTTACAGAAAAAATTAATTTCAATCTTCAGCTATACTTAATGAGGGCTATGAAGAGAATAATCATCATACTTGAAGCTCGTCTACTCAGAAGGCTCTGTGATGATTCACCCTGCTCGTAACGGTTGCTGAGAGCTGACATGGACGGAGCCAAATCGGCTGCCATTGTTGAGGAAAAGGGTTTCAATCTCTTGATTTCTCGGTCAAGGTTTCAGTTCTCGGTTTTTCTGAAGTTTGCCAGCCTTACTTGGACGCCTTAGCATCATTATCGATCGGATTGCCTGCAAGTATGAATATATTTAATACGATTCATCATAAATTTATTGAATTTTATTGTTAAGAAAATAACCTTCTACTATAACTTAAACACAACAAAAAGCTGAAAAGAAATATTGCACGAGTTGATGGAAAATGTTTACCTCTCCCGTGGTAAATATATTTGCAAATGGTTATTGGGATTTGGGGTTAAAACAAAGTCTATTCCATGTATACTCGAACAGGTGACCTGATCATTCAAAAAAATTAGTCGTCAGTCGCCTAAGCATAAATTTTGAGAAATTTCAATCAAACGACAAATTTTGAGAAATTTCAATCAAACGACAGCCAACAAAAGGCATCACCACCCACTTCAGGTTCTCAGGGTCCCTAATTTAACAAAGACGAGGTCGATTCTGAACCATTGATATTCATATGCTGCAAAGTAAGAAGGTGCACTCAAAGAAGATGGGAGAGGACAATTAATATGGTTATATATATACATATGGTTATAAGACGATTAAATGAGCACTTCAGCCTATATAATGAGTCAATGAAGTCTGCATATTAAGTCTGCATATTTACACCGGGCAGAAGTCTGTATATTAATGTTGAGCAGATTGTGCCCTAATGAAAGCCAATTTGGATAACTTCAACAATGAATCATAAAAAGTAGATTTAGAAAGGCAAGGTACTCACTTAAAAACAAAATTTTTTAATTCAAAACCTCCACGGATTAAAAATTCATTTTTTTATCTAAAAAAATCAATGTAATGATGTAACATATATTTGAAAAAACCCTCCACTATTTGGATTCCTAATTAGTGACACGTTTTAATAATCACTCACATATGGAAAGGTTTTTTAATAGAGAATAATATAATGCTTTGTGACATAAAATCATGTTATTATTGAATAAAACAGACGGGAAAGTAATGAAAATATGATGGTCGGACTCATCTTTCAATCTTTGCATATCCTTTATATCGTCGAAGGCGCTTCGGTTTGGATCAATGGTCTTAGTGGCCGTGAGTCACGATAGAGTAACAAAGAGGTATATTACTATATTGTGTATACAATGAAGTTGCGAATGTATGCTAAGTTTTCCAGTGATCAGCACTGGTATGTTTGTGTAGTCTAGTCTGAGGACTGATCGATCTATAGAGTATGAGTCTGCAACGTGAAAGACAGTGGACTGATCGATCTCGGCACGGTATGGTGGGCTGACATTATTTTAATTTAGGCCATTCAACATTCATCCAATTTGAATGGAACAAAAAGGATCCCTGTCAAAAATATATGGAGGTACAAAGCATAAATTTAATATTAAGAAAAGTAAATTGCAAAATCAATAATTAGTGAACCAACATCTTCTTTCACCTTTTACATAACAGCAACCCTCCCACCACTAAACCAGTAAAATGAGCAACTGTGTAGCTCTTCGATCAAGATTGTTTTTTTTAATATCCATGGCGAACAAGAAAAACCTAGAAAAGTTTGGGGGAGGCGGCGCTTTGTCCAAAATAAAGCGAAACCTTTCATAATATTTTCGCTATGTCCTTGAAATTACAATGCACGACTACAGTATCATACAAAACTAACTGGAAGACTGTGAATGCTGTGAGGAATTCTAAAATTGTTAGAGCGGGGTGATTGACGTACATGGCAGATGAATGAAGTCGGCAACAATACACAAACCATTAATGAGAGGAGTTCTGCTTGACAAGTTATAAAAATATAAACTTCTCATTCAGTCTGGAATGAAATTGTAGCCATAACCTAGACTGAAATTGGTAGTTGATATCATCTATTTGATCCAGCTCTCGCCATCAATGTAACTGATACTGAAAAAAGACGCGACCTCTGTAGAGCTCATGTCATGCGACCACGAAACTCTTTTGTTTTCTCTTGCTCCAGGTCTGTAAGATTGGTACTGTCCCTAATGCACAGTCCTGCACATACAGAGAGAATGAAGAAAAGTAATATTAGAATGAAATATGAAATGCATGCATTCCTTTTTTGCTGATTTGATGCATAGATACCTAGCAGTGGCTTACTTTTCTCTGGAGGGATCATTCCATTTGTACCATCCTTCGGGGATGATAATGTCAGCCATGTAAGTGTAAGCATACACTACTGTGGAGTGACGTTTCCATGCCCTTCCCAAATACATTAATCCATTGCCTGTCAACTGGACCATGCCCTGCCCAGATACATTAACCCATTCCCTGTCAACTTGCAGTGCAGAAATACGAAGTCGGAGTCTTCCGAGGGAGAGGACCTTTTCTGTGCTGTAAATGCGCCATTATCTATAGGGATGGCATGTAGTTTGCCATTATCTACTGTGGAGTAACGTTCGAGCCACCTGTTCGAGCAACCATAACCATAACGTTCCAGCGACCATAACGTTCCAGCGTTCCATCCACCATAACGGTCCAGGGTTCCAGCCACCATAATGTTCCACCCACATGTTCCACCCACCATAACCTGGTTTAAATTTGTGGCCAATAATAATAATAAACTGTGTCGTTTGGATTTAAAACTGCCAGCAAGTTAAGTCATTAAATCTAAATCCTCGATCTATGTACTAGACGAAGCATATTTGGGGATCAGTAAAATCTAACCGTCTATTAAGTCATTAAATCTAAATCCTCGATCTATGCACTAGACGAAGCATATTCGGGGATCAGTAAAATCTAACCGTCTATTATTAAAAAATAAGAAATCACCCACCCAGCCCTCACCCCCAAAAGTTAAAAGAATATGCCTATCAGCGTAAATATACAATTCAAAATAAATATAATTTTCATTAAATTATTTCCATGACAAATGAGAACTATGAAAGATGATTAAATTCTTTCAATGATAAACAAGAACTATGAAACTATGGAATATGCTTCTTTGTGGCGACATTGTTGCACTTTACGACATATGTCAAAGAATGAGCAGTGAGCACTTCTCATGTTGGATGTGTGGCACAATCCACAACAACTAAGCAATCAAATGGCCACACAACATGTATAGTCACACTCTGCTTACCGTGTGCAAAACATAAATTGATATTTTAAAGGAATTGTTGTAGCTTTACAAATATGATTGACACGTGCTTAGTTTGTTTTTTAAATGGATGTGAATAATAATAGATATAGTACATTGGTATTTCATGATCTAGTAAGTTAAAAGTGTATAAATTTACCTATTTTTTAAAAATTCTTTTAATTATAATATTATTTGATTGATAAGAATTTTCATCATAAAAAGGGTGGCAAGGTATTGATGATTTAACAATCCTGAATGACATGCACACGAGGGAGATATGGAGCTCTCATGTGTCTTGGTCTCCTCGTTAGTTGGTTCAAAATCCTTTGGGTATGTCTTCTTATAGTTCATTTACTACTTCAAGAGTAGAGGTGGGATATATTACCTCGAGACCATGAATCATCTTAGTATAAGTTGTAGGGGCATTAGAGTTGAAGGTGGTCAACGTTCAGGGGAATTTAGCAAAGATTAGAGTTACAATGAATCTTGCTATTTGGATGTTTCATTTGAATTCCACGTTTCCTTGAAATAGAGCCTTCACTCCCTCAAAGATTCTTGAACAAATTAGGTTATCTTATTCCTAGTTTGATAGAGGAAATTAGGTTATCTTATTCCTAGTTTGATAGAGGATTTTTTTTTTGTATGTTGTTGTTTATTACATTCGACCTTTTTGTTAGTCTTTTTCTGGGTCACCCTTGGTTTGGTGTCTATAGAAGGTTTGTCGTTTTATTGATTTTATATAGCTTATCAATCAATGGGCCTACTCTAAGGTTTGAACACAACATTTAAGAAAATTGAATTCACAATTGCAACAATGCAAACATTCCTTGTTTAGACAATGTGAATGACAATATTTATGATATCAATAAAATATTAAGGAGAATGAATTCCCAGCTAGTGGGAATGAGACATGAGACAAGCCATCAACTATCTGACTATCTGTTTGGCAATCCATGAGAAAAAACCAGCAGAATCAGAGGTTAAGATGCAGGAAAAAAACATGAGAAGTGGTAAAATGACAAGGGTGATTCCATGAAGATGGGTAACTCTTTTTTGCCAAATATGACTGTGAAAAACGGAAATTTTACCCATGTATTAAATTGAAGCCCTTGAAACTCATATTTGCCTTATGAATTTTGACATGCGGTTGAAAAACGAAATGTAAAGAATTATGTTGGCTTTCCAATGATATTTTTTTCGAAATATACCAATGCCATATATCGTGTCGAATTTTCATTTAATGAAACGTGTGTACTTAAAAATTTGAAGAGCAATTAACAAGTAGTCTGTGTGGGTGCACAATAAATTAATGTTAAAATAATAATTAAAAAAAATGAAATATGTGAACATGATCTAGACAGAGTGCACCGGGGCTTACATATTTTTCTTTTAATTTTTCTCGAAAAATTATATTTATTATTATTTTTCGAAACTTACCAATGTATATTTAAGTCGCATTTTGCACACATGTGTGTGTGCACGAAATATTATGATTTTTTACATAATTTGCAAAACTAAAACTACCCTTTTAAAGAGGACGCGTTTATCTGGGGCTTGTGTATTTTTTCATTTTTTTTGGATGTGTATTTTGAATGTTGTGGATTTATCTTTGAGCTCAATTGAAGTTGTCGGCATGGTTTTTTAGGGCAAGTTTTAGTAGAAAATTAAAAACAACAGACATATGAAGATAAAAATTCGTAAATTTTATATATCTGGATACACGATTCGTTGACGAATCCAATAGTTTCAAGTCCGCTCTTAATGAGCATTTAATGCCATAGTTCAACTTTGTGGAAGGCAGACAAACATTCCATTCTGCTAAGAAAGGGGCTTTCGGCCTAGATTTTAAGCCCTCGATCGAGCTTTTTCAAAAACCTCGATCGAGAGCTTAACAGAACCTCAATCGAGGGTTTAATGATACCTCGATTGATGGTTTAATAAAACGTCGATCGAGGTCTTGTTAAACCCTCGATCGAGGTATTTGCTCAATCGAGCGTCTGTCAAAAAGGCTCGATCAAGGGTTTGACTATGTAAAAAATATATATAAGACAGCCGAGGCAAAACCGCGAAAGGAGTTGGAAACAATCAATGTTGCCAACTACCCTTCCCTCTGAAAAACAACAACGAACCTGTATGTAATTAACAAAGAAGGATTCACAAAATACAATTTACTTCCTTTCTAGTTTTTTTTTTTCATTAGAGATTTAACAATTTGATCTTGTTGAATTAGAGATTTGTCATTTTCATATTGTTGAATTAGACCTCATTAGACATGTAAGATATATTTGTAGACATAATTCAAGATTTCATACTAATGTTTTATTGTTTGTTATAATAATTTGAAAAAAAAATTGTTTGTTTTCATTGTAAATTGATTCATGTAAGATTTCTTTGCAGGCATATTTCAAGATATCATACTAACATATTGTTGTTTCTTATAACATTTTGAAAAAAAATTTGTTTGTTTTCATTGTAGATTGATGGGAAATAAAAAAAAAAAGATAAAGAAAACATGCTAGACAACAAAATGCCAATGAAGAATGTGAGTACAATAGAGAACGAATGAGACAACAAAGAGTGAGGTTGAGAGAAGAAGAAGATGCACATTTGGTGGAACAAATTCCAATGGAGGACAACCAAGGTAAATTATTGAATTACATGCTATTATAATTTAAATATCATGCTACATAATTTACAAAATTAGTAACAATTTTCCAATAAATCTAACTAAATTTCATAATTTAATTTGTTTCATATTTATTTGTAATTGTATTCTTATTTATTTCATCAATTTGTTATTTAAATTTCAAAGTTTGCAACAATTTTTATGTTAAATGAACAATTTTCAAATGGCTTTAAACCAAACTTAAATTAGAACAATTTTCAAATGAAACATGTAAATTTATATTATATTTTCATGTTAAGATATGAACATATTTTTAACTATTTTCAAATTATTTCAAAGTTGCTAACAATTTTCAAATTATGCTTCAAAGTTGCTTTAAAACAATTTTCAAATTATTTCAAAGTTTGCTAACATTTTTCAATTTTACTGTCCAACAATTTTCAAATAAAATGTACACTTAGATTCTATTTTCAAGTTAAAATGTATGTACATATTAACTATTTTGAAATTTCTAAACTTTATTAACAATTTTCAATGTTATTAGAATAATTTTCAAAGTAAATGTATACTTAGACACTATATTTTCAAGTTAAATTGTACATATTTAACTAATTGCAATTTTTTAAGTTACTAACAATTTCAAATTAAATGTAATATCAATTCTTGTTTTGTTAGAAAATTCGATTTCAAAACAAATGAATGAATATTTTGAAATTTACATGTTTGATAGTTATGTATTAGTTAGAATTTATTCAATTTGAAAACAAATGAATAAATATTTTCATAGTTATGGTGGTTGGCAATATTTTCATAGTAATGAATATTTGAATACAAATGAATGTTCAAAGAGCTATTTAATTATAATGTTTACTTTAAAAAAAAATTATCTATCACATATATTTTTATTTGCATACTATGGCATATTACCATGATAAGATTAATGAATAGAACCATATATTTTGTTAGGACAAATTGGAAATAATTAAATTTGCAATGTTTGTAACCTTGCATTGATATGTGAAGCATTATTGATAAAAAATCCTTAAATTGCAATTTATGATAAAATTACAATTTCCATTTAAATGTCTATTGTTGAAATTGCAAAATCATCAACGAATGAAAATGTTATTTTGCATTAAAAATTATGAATTTCCCCTCTATCATATCACTACAATGTTTTTAATTAAATATCGTATTCATATCTAAATCAATGTTTTTTTCCCCACATTTAGAGTATAATAGGTATGTTATGATGGGTAGAAAATCAATCTCAAATTTTTATTTCACTTATATACAACATGGGATGCATGATGTTGACCTTGAAATTCTAGGTTAAAAGTGTTGTAATAATTTATTCTTTGCATGGTGATATGCAACTTGTATTTTAAATATTTATTTATTTATAAATTATACCATAAAGTTAAAATAACATTTTTCTTGTAATGTAAAAGTAAAATGGACATAAATTGCATAAAGAAAATTTGCCCACAATTATATAATGTGATGATTGTAAATGATATTAATTTTATGCCTACAATGATTTTTATCAAGTTATTAATAATTATCTTGACTTAAATATATATAGTTGATTTTCAAGTTACTAGCAATTTTAAAGTTAAATGTACAAGTTACTACAAAATTTGCATCTGTTGCAAGTTCGGATCTCGGAATAATCCCTATCCGCTTAGCTGTGGGAAGTACTTGGGCATAAGGCCTAAAACTCATTGTGAGGAGTACCACAGGAACCCCAAAGTAGCTGGCCCATTGAGAGGACCTCCCAGCGAAAAGGGCAACGACCCCTACCTGATTGACTAGTTTCCACCCGTGAGGTAAACCAAGAGCTGTTGTTTGTGGCCAAGCGGTTATCAGTTTTACCTGTGCCGTGGAGTGAGGGGTACTTCCCCAATACGCAAGCCGTCATACAACATTGGTGGCTGAGTGAAACACCTGAATTGTTAGGAAGCTTAACATACCTGGGGTCCATACCTATTTTCAGCTGAATTGTTGTCGATCACTTCCACGCCGTTTCAGATCCAACGTCGGCATTGCAGTGTTCGTCCGGGGCTCGTACGATGCATAGGCTAAGATCCTAATGGAAGGCCTTCACTAACACCTCGGGGTTTTGGTGTAACAGTTCGTATCACTTGACCAATTTGAAATTTCAAGTTACTAGTAATTTCAAGTTACTTGAGCAATTTCAAATTTCAAGTTACTAGCAATTTTGATTTTTACTTAGAACAATTCTCAAGCTAAATATATTAGTTGGAAAATTCAATTCACATGCAATTTTCAATTTTTCAAATTTTCAATTTCCACATCAAATTTCAAGTTACTGGCTATTTTAAAGTTCAATGCACAACTATGAAGTAACCAATTTTCAGTTTGTTTTAATTTACATGTTACACAGGGAGAGATTATGGTCAGACATCACATCATGGCGATCAAGAATCACATGACCCTGTGCCCCCTCATGATCCTGATCAGCCATCACATGACACCTTTCCCTCTCACATTGAAAATATAATTGAGAGTTGTAGTGGGGTTGGAAGGGGTGGAAATTTTCTAGAAGATTGTGCAGTTGTTTCTACACAAGAAGAGATTGGGAAGTCGATCCTTGGTCGGAGAGTTAGAGAGCATGTTAATAACATAATCAAGTCATATTTTGAACAACATTCAATGATGGCACAAGCTCAAATCCTACATGGGTTGATAAAACACAAAAAATTGAAACGTGCCACAAAGTTGTTGAGTTTTCAAGATGTTAAAACAAAAAAGACATGCCAGAATACAATAGAAAATGTAAGAACTGCATTATATTCATTTGGAAAATCAAGAAACAATGATACCCAAGTTGCTCGTAAGGTAATTAGAACGGCTGTTGTGGCACAAAGCACCTCAAGAAATTGAATGGTATCAACAATGGCATCATTGCTCAATGTTTCAAAAAGAACATTGCTCAAATATACTAAATTCAGGGTCCGGATAGATGAAAGTGATGAAGCTACTTGTTGGGCTCTTATTTGTAGGGAACCCTATCGAGATAGGATGGCAGCAAGAATTAGAGAGAAGGTGATACAGTTTTGGGATAGTCATTCTTGTGCTATTCCAGATCGAAAGCATGTCCTGTGACAACATTTATCCAGAGCCATTTATCAGGAGCACTATAAGCATGTGATGGAGATGACGGGAGTTGCACTTTACGAGGAATTCCAAGAAACCAATCCTGGTGTTCAAATATCATTTAGCATGTTCAACAAATTGAAACCGTGGTATATTAGGCTGAATACGATTCGCGACACTTGTTGCTGTCGGTACCACGTTGAATTTCAACTATACTATGACACATTTCTGGATTTTTGCAAAAGGCACTGGAACGGTGTACTAGCTCCTCATACAATGCGAGATTTTATTTGTATGATACTATGCAACATGAATCTTGAACATGTGTTTTTCAATAAGAGGTGTGTAGGTGGGAGAAAATTCCATGAATGCGGTGATTTGACATTGTTCCATAGGAACTTTCCTATCGATCCAACACACCATGGATTGTCAGATATCACCGTTAGGTGGAAGAGGTACGAGTACGTCAGCATGAATCCAACACCTTCTTCATATGTGCCATCCAAGAGGATCGACTTGCTCGATGATGAGATTCCCGTTTCAGATTTCATGGAGAAGTTTCAAAGTCGGATTTATAAATACATAAAGCACTCCCATAGGTCCAGGTGGCAAGCTTCAGAATTCAAACATTCCCGTGAGGTATTTGAGCCGGGCACAATCTTATCAGTGGTAGACTTTGCAGAGAACTACACCTTTGCTCCTTAGAGAGAGATACAGAGTGAGTACTATCACTCCAACCAGGTGTTTATCTTCGTACATGTGTTGTACAGACATGCTCAAGAAAACATTGATGGTAGGGATAGCACTCCCCAGTCACGTGAAGTGATCAAGGAGTACCATTTTTATGTTAGTGATGATCGTGAGCATGACACATTCAATTCCATGGTATTATGACACCATCCCTGGTACGAGGGAATTGCATTCTGTTCGAAGTAAAGATATGGGGGACATATTTTCCATTGAAACGAGGAAGTATGCCTGCTTTTGCGATTTTTGCATTGATGCAAATGGATGCGAGCTTGATCACTGTGAAAATGATTTATATTTCAAACCATCAAAATATGTATCTCTTAATCCAAAGGGCCCACATCCAATTCCAACATGGCAAGAGATGCACACTGAAGAGGCAATGGTCTCATTAGATCATGATCGAGTTTCCGATATGGTTAGGGAAGGTATAAGAGTCTTCATTAAGTTAATTAGTTCATTGTATCTTACACATATACAAATGTTGTACAAATTTGCACGTAGGACATTTGAATAATATTTGTAATGTATCTTGCAGGTGATGTATTCGTTGTCATTGAACCTGTCCACAACCAAGAAAATGTTGAATACTATTTGATGCGGTGCATGCAAATAAAGAGTAGATTGTTGCGACCCTACCAAGATGGGGACTTCACATACCAGGTTGGAGACATGGTTGTAATGGGACACTTTTTTGAAAAAGTGAAAAAACAGGGTGCTCACATTATTTATAGAGATTTTATGCTTGGATATATATCATGTCAATACAATCATTTGGTGGTTGCAGCTCGGATACCTCTAACAGAAATCAAGGTGAAGAGAGGTGATCCAAAGAGATGGAAGATGACAGAAGTTGACCATGATCGTATTATGGAGACTTGCATTCCTATAACCCATTGGCCAGATGAATGAGTTACATGTATGCCATTGGTATACATGTCAGAAGTTTTCATGTTGTCTTGTGTAATATTTTTTTGGAGATTTTTGTGGAGGTTGTTTTATAAATGTATTTTTGTATTTATGCTTAATGTCAAGAATACAAATACCAGATGGGAGGCTTTTGTGAAATTTGGGTCATGGTGCTCCAATTTGAATACACTTGAACATGTACAAGTTCTAATTTTAGATTTTGATTTCAAATACAATTGTAATGTAATTGAGAATTTAAAATACATCTATACAATGTGGAATGGCGAAATTTAAATTTTGAATTGTACAATGTATTCTAATTTTAAATTTTGATTCCAAATTTGCAAAATTTTATACATTATAATTTCCACGTTAAACCAAAATCAATAAACTTATGTATTTTAGCTTTTAGGTCACTAAATAATTGATAGGTTTTAGGTTCTATGTCCCTTGTATTCATATGTGACAATGCTCTATATAATAGATACTCAATGTTACCTACCTTGAACTTGAATTTGGTGATCGATTACCATTTTGTGCAACATTCTTTAATATATGAATTTAGAAAATTTTGGGCATTATAATTATTGTTTGGACCACACATTCTTGTATCGATAACCTAGAAATTTTTCTATTTAGGACTATTGTGTTTCCCTTGATTGTTCATAGTCTATCATTGAAGATTCAACCAGAGGTCTCATACATACCCATGTGTGGTATATATGTGACTCTTCCTTAGCTATATTTTTTTGTGACGTGACCGCAATCAATCCATAGTTTTTAATTTTTCTTACTAAGGGAAATGAAGGGCACCAAAACACTCCTTCAATTTGGTTTCCTTCCAAAGCTATTGATTAATAATTAGATTGACCTTGCTAGTAGAATTTTTACATTCGTGGGTGACATTTAGTTATGGTGATTTGGTGGTTGAAAATCCCTTTGCTTGACACTTGTTATAATTCACATAATGAATGTTCGTCCATATCATGAAAATGATTTGTAAGGTTTTGCCATAAGTAGTTGGGAAGCATAGTCTCACAAAACATTATTTTGTTTGTTGATGTAAGCATTCATTAACTTTACATACTCGCATTCAATTTAAAAAGTTATTTTGTATATGTTGATGTGAACATTCAACATACAAGCATAGTACATGGAAAGGTAATAACTTGTACATGCCTTCATATATGCAACTTACCTACTTGGATCAAATGGTGTCATTATCTCCATTTGTCATCAAAACATAAATAAAATGAAATAGTTGTACAAGCATAGTTTCTACCATAGTTGTACAAGCATCTGCTATCAACATATTTCCATTTCTTATATTAACTAGGTGGTTATGCCCATTGCCAAGAAAACAAACCATACATTTATGACTTTAGATTAGAGCACATACTTAAAAGAAAATAACACAAAGATTACCTACATACTATATAACTTGTAATTATATAATTTTGTCTCAAGGGATATTTCACACTCTCAATGGACAAAAACATTCTTATATGCAACAACACATTGAATTTTCAATTGAAATTACACATTAAATTTTCCATGTAATTGAATTGGAATGTGGAAACTGTAAGTGAATTGTAATGTGTAGACAACATAATGCAAAATGTCAATTTCAATTTTCAATTTGAAATGTATTCTAATTTTAATTTTTGATTTCAAATACAAAATTGAGAATTTAAAATACATCTATATACAATGTAAAATTGTAAAATTTAAATTTTAGATTGTACAATGTATCATAATTTAAAATTTTTATTTCAAATCCAATTGTAATGTAATTGAAATTGAACTTATACATTGGAACAACACATTGTATTCTCAATTGAAATTACACATTAAATTTGAGATTTTAATTTTAAATTGTAATTGAATTGGAATCTGGAAATTGTAAGTGAATTGTAATGTATAGACAACATAATGCAAAATGTCAATTTCAATTTTCAATTTGAAATGTATTCTATTTTTAAATTTTGATTTCAAATACAAAATTGAGAATTTAAAATACATCTATACACAAGGTAAAATTATAAAATTTAAATTTTAGATTGTACAATGTATCATAATTTAAATTTTTTATTTCAAATGCAACTGTAATGTAATTGAAATTGAACTTGTAAATTGGAACAACACATTGTATTCTCAATTGAAATTACACATTAAATTTGAGATTTTAATTTTAAATTGTAATTGAATTGGAATGTGTAAATTGTAATTGAATTGTAATGTGTGGACAACATAATGTAATCAAAATTTCAATTATTAATTTCAAATGTATTCTAATTTTACATGTTGATTTCATTTCTGCAATTGTAATGTAGTTGAAAACGAGCTTTTAAATTGCAATTGAATTGGAATTGAAATTACACATTAAATTGGAAATTTTACATTGTAATTGAATTGGAATTGTAATTTCAATTTTAAAACGTAATGTATGTATTCAATTCTAAATTTTGGAAGATGTGAACTCTAATGTAGTCGAAATTTGCATTTTAAATTGAACTAAATTGTAACTACACATTAAATTTGCATTTGAAACGACAAAACATAAATTTGTAACTGTAATAACTATGTCCAGATCTAATATAAAACACAATCAATTTCAAATCATATACAAAATACACATGAAAACATCAATATGATAAAATATACAAAATATCCCAAAGTCCATATCCAAAGTCCATATATGATAAAAGTACATATATAAATGATATGAATCCATATCCAAAACATGATAACGTATATATAGATCATCCAAAACATGAAAATATATCAAATGTGAAAATATCCAAAACATGGAAATGTATAGATCATCAACTCATCGACCACTACCCCCACGAGGCCTATGATCGTCCCTCTGACTGCCCTCCTGTGCAGCATCCCGCTGCTATCTCTGAGACTCTAAACCCTCAAGGAATTGTGCCATATCCGCCGTGTCAATGGTGATATCTGGGATCTGGGTAGGAATACGGGTAGACGGCCCTTCATCAGGATAATGTACTCGAGGTACATCCTAACTACGTGTGAAATCCAATGCAGCACTGACACCCGCCTGTTGCGATGCCTATGTAATATGCCATTACATGTAATAAGTTAGATTTATTAAAAATTAAAACTAAATTTAACATAATCTAAAAGCTATCCGTAAAAAATTGAAACATAAAGTACAAAAATCAATTACTAAATGTGACTAAATAACATGAATTGGAACATAAATTAAAACTCACATGTGTCTCTGGACCCGGCTCATCAGAACCTTCGCGGTCCTCATATACATAATCAGGATCTACCACCTTTCCGTTGCCCTGTACAATTTGAAATTCATTTGAAGTTAAAATCTACAACATAAATCTTGAAAATTAAGAAATAAAACACAAATTATTTAAATTGAGAAATAGTATTCAAACACAAATTAAATTGGAACATAAATTATAACTTACCCCGACTGGCGGACCAATAGATGGCTCACTAGCAAAGAGTTGATCCATGAATGGGGTCCCCTACATGGATCAATAGAATACAACTCCCTTAAGTATTATTGACCATTCAATTTGTGACATTGATATGATGTAACATGAAGAACATATATACATAATTGTACAAAAGTATACCTGTCGTGTAGCGACGCATCTACGATATAACTGAAAGTATGCATCTCGCGCTGACTCAGCATACCGCAGTAGGGTCTCGCGATCGAAAATCCTGAGCATGTCACTAGAGACATGCTCTATCTCTATCTCTGCAGGTGGAGGGGGTGGTCTAGATGCCTCTCCATGCATAGCAACAGCAACACTGCCCAAGGCAGTGAACAACGAGTTTGCAAGGTCATCTCTAGCCTCTGCAGCAAGCTGGGATGATTGTGCCACATCCCTCGACCTGATAACCGCCCTGTCTGGAAGCAGTGTCAACCTCAGAGCGGGTGGCACAAAGGCAGGGTATCTCCAAGCTCCAGGACATTGGTAGGAGCGTCCCCTACCAACCCCATAGAACTGGGACCCTGTGCTAGTGTAATTCGAGTGCATGTCCAAAACAAACTCTGCATAAACATGTTTTGCAAAGTACAATGAGACCTGGTCATGGTGGGGGAACATGCCCCACGCTTCCACGAATCTATCATATATATGTGGTGTAGCGACCTCCAACTTAAACTCCCTAAGTCTAAGCGGTTGACCGGGGGCGTGGTCACAAGGGATGTCGAATAAAGCACCCTTGATGTCATGCCCTCTTATGGCGACTTTGACATCCTCCCATTTGTGGATCCCAATGACACCATCTCTCCTCCTCTGGCATGAATGTCGCCAAATGTCACTGAGAGGTCCTACCCTCATGTAGAGGGTCAACATCTCATCAATCACCGATAACATCATCGACAAAGATCACCGTGTGGGAGAATCCTCCCTCAAAGTGCTCACACATGAGCTCACCCACTCTTGCTGGGAAATGATGTTGTAACGCCCCCTTCCATCATTGGATGCAAGGAAGGAAAACGTTAACAACACACGGGCTTATCGGAGACTTAGACCCAATAATTTTTGCACATAAATTCCTAACATTTTAAAACTTCTATATGCAAATTCGTTTCCATATAAAACACAGCGGAATGAACATGCTAACAAGCACTCAAACAGACAGTAATTGCAATCATATCAATCACAGCAGAGAATGATTCAACATACAGAGACCCAAGCGCATTCATATGCCATGCATGGATTCTATATTAATTCATTTCATTACACATGGGCAATTTAACATATTGCAGAACACAAAATGGAACAATTTATAATCTACAGAACACTTATCTTGAGAAGTTGATGTCCAACAACTGGCTACGTGAAGGCAACGTTCCTCCCAACCGTAGATCTCTATCCAGCCTATATTCCTTCAGCTGAGAGATCACCCCCGAGCTGGGCTGTGTATCCACTAAGGAGGACTAGCTGGGTTCACTCATAGGCATGGTTTCAGTCAAGCATCCAAGCAGATAGAGGAGGGTAATGCTAAGCCAGTGAGCTCAACCACAGAGCTACAGGCATCTCAAGTGGGCTCAACAGTCAGGCACCCACATTACCTACCGCATCCAACACAAGGAAGATCCCCTTCTCTGTTACACAGTCCCTCAGGCAACTCTTCCCTCCAGTGCTCTTCAGGATGGGCATAGAAAGGTCCAGCTGCTGACCCTTGAGATCCTAGCCTTCACAGGGTTTATCAAGCATACCCAACCTCTGCATAGTCAATCCCCACTTGATTTCTCACCATTCTGCTCACCAAATACTCAAATCCGTCACTCGTTTTCTGAGCTGCAAAAACTGGGTTTTCCCATTGATTTCGGGGTAGCTAATGCTCCCAAATTCGCCCCAAGGTTCATGCTAATGGATTCCCCATTGGATTTCCCTATCCCATGCCAAATATGGACGTTTTTGGTCTTTCAAAATCTGAGTTCTCTCAAGGTCGCGATTTTCTGGTTTCCTCACTGTTGGCTCTCGTTTTTGGATGGGAATGATGCCAGCTAGTTTTCACCATGGAATGGGGTGAGAATGAAGCAACCTCCCATGAGGTTGAGTGACTTCTTGCCCAAGTAATCAGAGCCCATGCCCACCCATACGAATTTCAAGGCTGCCCATGCTCCATTGAAGCCATGGGCTGAAATCTCAACCACCTTCTTACAGCAGGCATTAATGTCACCTAGGGAAGTCAATGGGTTCTCATAATGACAAATGGAAACCTAGGGTTTAATCCCATAGCCCCCTCACCACTCCCTAGTGGATACACATGGCCCCTTCTCATTTGTTTCCTCCATAGCCAGTTTTTTTGGTATTTTATTTCAATGTTAAATATTTACATCAATTTACAATATCCCATGGCTTAATAGCACGTGGGTAACAAAACATCAAGCGGGTCTAATTTAAAATAAAGTTCGAGCATAAACTAGCGGGGCCTTGGCCTTGAGCTCCACGCTAGGGAAACATACATCGTTTGTTTACAATATTTACATTAGAGCCAATATTTCCGAAGGGTTCAAAATTGGGGTATTACAGATGTCAACAAGAGTGATCTCTGCAACCTCATCATCGTACGATCCCCCTGATGGGGCACCTGCGATCCAAACCAAAACACAAATGTTACTAAAAATATATATTATAACTTGCAGCTGAAATTTAATGCATTATGTACTAAAAATTTACTAAAAATGTGCTAACAAAAAATACGCACCTGATGCACTTGTGTCTTGTTGCACATCCTCCTCCTGGGGATCTGCATGTATGTCGTCGGGATGAACCAACACACTATCTCTCCTACTGTCGCCACCAGTGGCAGCCGACCTCGGCCTGGCATCACTCCTCGGTGAACAGGAGCGTTGCTGATGGCCGCCCTGTCAGATGACGTCAGATCCTCTCGTGCTTCGTAGAGAACGAAGCACCGAATCTCTCTCTTCAGGACTATTTGCATCACATTTTAATTTCTAATTCTAATTTTCTTTCAAATTCTATTCCAAATTTCACATTTCAATTTCAAATTTTTTCATTTCAATTTCAAATCCTATTCCAAATTTCACATTTCAATTTCAAATTCAAATTCAATTCAAATTTCAAATTCTATTCCAAATTTCACATTTCAATTTCAAATTCAAATTCAATTCAAATTTCAAATTCTACTTCAAATTTCACATTTCAAATTCAAATTCAAATTCAAATTTCAATTTCAATTTCAATTTCAAATTTCAAATGCAATTCCAAATTCAATTCCAATTCCAATTCAAATTCAAAGCCACCACTGGAATAGAGTTTGCTCCTATTGATCCTCAACCATCGAGTGAAAGGAAGGTTCCTGGAATAAAATAGCCCCACTCATGTCGATGATACAAGTACTAAGGAAGTCAATGCTTAATTGAGTGAGCATTTACCCTGCCGTGAGAATAATGAAGAGGAAGGAATACAACCACGTCCTCGTCCAGAGGACGCAATCTAATAGAAGTAGTGCATTGAAGCCAGGGATAACCTGTGACTTGATGGACGAAACATAACTATAATGAAAGAAATTAAGGATCAGAGTGGTGACAAGGCTATACATGAGGAAGGAAAGACGGGATTGGCATGCAAATTTCCTAGCTTACTCGACGTCCTAAAGCTTTTACGGTGCTTAGTTTTGGAATTCCTATGTAAGGAATATCGAGAAACCTCTTGGAAGGTCGTCATGGCTCCTAGGGGGAATAAGGCTATGAAGAGAGGAAGGAAGGTTAAGGAAGAAAATCCCCAAGGATGACTTGAGAGCAAAGGTGGGTCTGTCAAGTGGCTTGTTTCTTCCAAGAAAGAATCCCTCAAGATTGAGTAAGTTAGAGAGGAGGTGACAGAATGGGTGCAAGACCCGAGGACAACTGTTGGCAGGATGGCATCCTACGGCAGGCTCATGGTGACCTACTGGGTACAAAGGGGCTTCTCTCCCATGTCCTCATGGAACGAGTGAAGTTGCGAACAAGGAAATTGGTGACAAGGAGCTAGCGCGGGCTTGGAAAGAACATAATAGAGATTGTCAACTAATGTACAAGAAAATCGACATAATGGCTAGCAAGATGGGGATACATTTCTATCGACCCCCTGCTCTGGGATCTGGTGATCTGGTATTACCTCTGCGGGTGCAACTGGTTTGGTGAAGATCACGGGCAAGGGAGGCCAGGCTGTGGCGGACGACACCTCTGGAGATAGGGCATGTGCGGGAGAAGGCAATATTAAGGAGTTGTGAGGGTCGTTTCCTTCCATTGGTGCGAGTTCATCAAAGGTCGTCTGAATAGCTCATATGGTTCCTCAATCTTTTTGTAATTTGGGTTGGGTTTATCTATGTCTTGGTTGTTCCTTGGCTAATAGTAGTATAGGTTTCAGTTTAAGGAATCGGTGTATGAAGAACAAATGGCAGTTTTTATGTGTCTGTAGTAAATTCATCCTTTTTCTCAAGTTGATGTATGGTGGGGGAAGGGAAGTTATTGAAAATCTGATTGTTGTGCCATCTAAACACTAACAAAGCCCAATGTAATGAAGCCATGTAGTCTTTTTGATATAATAATATGATATTTTATTAAAAAAAACAAAACTAGATTAATATCATTTTTATTTATAATGAAAATTAAAAAATATTATAAATATAATTTTTAATTATTATATTATTAAAATTATTATTATTAAATCTAGATAAATTAGGATTATGTAAAGAATTAAAAAAAAAATGTCATTATCTTATGTTAAGTTTTTTATTTTACTAATTTCATTTAAAGAAATGTTATTGTTTTTATGATTAATTTTTTTCATTAATTTCATCTATATATAATAGGTAAAAGATCTCAATATTATATATGATTGACACAAAATATCAAACCTAGACATGGATGGAATATTTAAGTCAAATACAAGTCATAGTATAATAGTTAATCATAAAAATCATATAATCAACACATAGAAATGTTTAATTATGACACAAAATATCCAACCTGGACATCGACGGAATATTTACGTTAAATAAAAGTCATAATATCATAGTTAATCATAAAATTCATATAATCAAGACATAGACCATATTTAATTATAATTAATTGTGATTAATTATAATAACTCTTAACAATATTTTACCATAGTCTATTCGTAAGCAATCATTATTAAATATAATGAACTTTAATTAAATTAATTATTTGAAATATAAACCATTATAGTTTATTATAAATTTAAATTATTTCTTATTTTATTTTAATAATAATAATTTAATTTACTATAAGTTATTTTTTTTAATGATATTTTCTTGTTTACAAGATAATTTCTCTCCACAATATGTCTTTATTTTATTTTTATTTTTATAAATAATTATTGATAGTTTTTTTTAATAATGTAAACAATATTAATATTATCATATTTATAAAATGTTTCCTATTTTAATATTAATAATGTTATGTTAGGCCACCTGATCATCTAATGACATTAGGCCACCTGATGTTGGGAATTTTTCCAAGCTATCCGTTATGGTTCCAGGCCAATTTATCTTCATTGATGCTCACATTGTGGACATACTTTTCATGGCCTGAGAGGGGATCCTATTTAGGACAATTTGGCAAGTTGGTTATGGTTATGGTTATGATTAATAATATATGATTATATATTATTAATATTCATTTTTAATTTTTAATATTATACTATTAATTTATTAAATATTTTTTTTTAAAATAAATTAAGTAAAATTTAATAAACAATATATGATTATATATATTATTAATATTTATTTTAAATTTTTTTATATTATAATATTAATATTAATATATAATTTTTTTTTAATCTTCTCGACGTTCTCGGAGGATTGAAAAAAAATTGGCAGCATTTCTGCTTGCAAATTCACATACCAAATAATTTTTAAACAAATAAATGAAAAATAAATTTAAAATCATAAAAGTATTTCAAATTTAAAATAGTTTTGGTTTTTGTTTTGAAATGGTTTTCTGTTTCAGGTTCAAATGGTTTTTTTTTCAATCCTCTTGGCGTTCTCGGAGGATTGAAAAAAAATGGGTAGCATTTCGGCTTGTAAAATCACATTTTAAAATAAAACCGGTAGCATTTACGGGGTGAAATGCTACTGGTTGATATAAAAACAATATTAAATTAAATAATTTAAACAAATAAGTGAAAAATATCTAAAACCCTAAATCTATTTCAAATTTGGTTTTTGTTTTGGTTTGAAATGGGTTTTTGTTTTGGTTTGAAATAGGTTTTTGTTTTACTTAAATCAAATGGTTTTTTTTTTCAATAAGTTTGGTTTCAATGGTGGTTTTCGCTTTCAATGGCGGGTTTAGTTTAATTTCCTACATCCTAACCATTTCTAAAAAACTAAAATAAACCTAGATTTGATAAAAATACACAAATTTATACATATAATAAGAAATATATATATATATTTTTTAATAACAAAATGAATGGTAGGACTTCCACCCACCTGGTGGAAGAGATGACATGGCGTTGCTGTGGGGGAGGTCGCGTCACTGTAGCGGCCGTGTGGGTCAGGCGTGTGCTCGGTCGAGGTCCCGGCTCACTGTGCTCTGTGCTTGTCTCTGTCCAACACGAAAACAGGGCCGGTCGGGTCGGCCGGGCCTTGTTTTTTTTTTTTCTCTGTCGCATTCCCTCGATCGAGTAGACCCTCGATCGAGATTTAAAATCTTGATCGAAGGTTTGCTCGATCGAGGGTCTGTCAACGCACAACCGCACGGACACTTTTTTTTTTTTTCTGATGGTTCGAACAAACCCTCGATCAAGGGTTTAAAACATCCTTGATCGAGGTATGTTAAAGCCCTCGATCGAGGTAGTTTTAAACCCTCGATCGAGCATATAAAACCTCAATCGAGGGCTTGAAATTATCTCGATCGAGGTTCCAAAAAATGAATTTTTCCCTTCCGATCTGCCAAAAATGGTGAACCACATTCGTGGATTCACCCACAAGCGAAGTAGATATGCATTATAATATTATTCTTTTTTTTGCTCATGGAACTCAATCTGCAGTAGGTCAACCTATGTTTTTAGTGTGCTCAGTGATGGACAATGCTATTAAAGAGGAGACAATGCAATAGACAACCATTGAAACATCATAGTAGACACATCATTAGAAAGTTGATACATAGGAGCAAGAAGATGTTCTCATGGAGGAAGCCCATAGTGAGCACCAATTTGGTTTGATCTATTTTTCTATGGTTTTTATTTTTATTATGCTAATTGGTACTCTTGTTCATCAATATAGTTCTAGGTTTAATAGATAAGTATCTAATTTTAGCTCCATAAAAACCATGGAAAGAAATACTATCGATTGTGTTGAAATATTGTAACTTTGAAGAATATTCTGTTGTATTTTATTATTGTGATTTATTCGGAGATGTTTTATTCCTCCATCCGGATGTTATTATTGTATTTGGTCATCATAGAGTCATGAGGTAAAACCTCCTTTGTAAGTTGGGTTGATAGAACCCTCTAGAAAGTAATATTATATTGTTTTGAGTCTTCCTAGGTAAGTCAGCCTAGTTAAGTTTGTTGGGGCCGACCTATTTAGTGAAAAATTCAAGTGGAAGATAAAGTATAAATAGGAGTGATGTGCTCCTCATTTAGACACACACTCACTTGTGTAATTCGCATAGGAGAGAGAGAGAGAGAGAGAGAGAGAGATCTTCAAGGAGAAGGAGCACTTGTTTGGGGTTTTGTCTTTGTGCTTTTTATCATCTATATTGAGGAATTTTTGTTGGGTTTTCTTCCCCTAGAGGATTTCCTAGGATAAATCTGTGTCTATCTTGTGATTGTGTTTCTTTTAGTGATCATGTATATGCTATTGTTCTGAAATTGAATTGAATATTGAATCTTAACATGGTATCAGAGCTATCCTGAATAGGACAACTTTCACAAGGTGAAACTCTCACTCTTCTCCCTCCGACAAGATATTAGGGTTTCTATCAAAGTTGGAATTTTGAAAATCTGATTGCATAGAAAGTTGCGCCTCCCTAGGGCGCATCTATTGAGCCCTAGATCAAAATTTTTGTGTGGGTAGATCTCCAGGAAATTCAAACCCTAGTTTGACTTTGGACAATAAAACTGCAGAAAACCAGAAAACCAGAGAACCAAAAAACTGCAGATCATAATTTCACAAGTCAATTTTGAGAGGTGAAAATTTGGAATCTCCAAAAACCAAGTGTACCAATCAATTCGCCTCAGTCAAGCGCATATCTTGGTAAGGTCAGTTTTTCATTTTGAGAAATTTCATTTTTTGGTGACCTCCTGGATAAGATGGCCCCAAGCACTAAGGTTGAGGATAAGCTAGAAGGAATAGAGAATTTCCAAGCATGGAAATATAGGATTGGCCTCATTCTAGAAGAGAATGACCTTTCCAAATACATCAAGGAAGAATTTGCAGAACCTGGAGAGGATGAAGCTAAGGAGAAGCACAAGAAGGACCTGCTTAGGGAAAAGAGGATAATTGTTGATTCTATCAAAGACCACTTGATTCCTCAAGTGTCATCCAAGAAGACCCTGAAGGAAATGTATGATTCCCTAGCCAGAATGTATGAAGGAAGGAACATCAATAGGAAGATGAATTTGAGATCTCAATTAAAGAGTACCAAGATGTGCCAAGGAGAATCAATCGAAGACTACCTCACAAGGGTCTCCCAGTTCAAGGAGCCACTAGAAGCCATATGAGACTCCCTTGATGAAGATGGGATAGGTATGAATTCTCTCAATGGTCTCTCTAGACCTTGGGATTCATTCATCCAGACTATGTGTGCCAGAAAGGAAAGCATGAAATTCGACATTGTATGGGAAGATTACATCCAAGAGGAGGCTAGAGTAGCCAAAAGAGAAGCTCTACTTAAAAAAAATGATCAAGCCCTAGCCACCTATACCAAGAGAGGAATAAGTCAATCTAAATTCAAGAAGGAAAGCCACAAGGAGTCTCAACGTCCCAAGAAGTTCCAAAGGACAAGAGGAAACAACCCAAGAAGAAACTACTCCAACTTTCAATGTTTCAATTGTGACAAGCTAGGACACATTGCCAGAAATTGTCCATTGAAGAAAGAAGAATACAAGAAGATGAACAAAAAGAAAATACATCATGAACACCTAGTTGAAGTTAAGATGAAGAAGAAGAGGAAGAAGGACCTCGAAGAAAACAAGAAAAATAAGAAGATGCGGAAGAGTATGTTTTATTCTCAGAACTCTCTGGGTCTGTGACACTTGGAGAAGATACATGGCTTATTGATAGTGGTTCTTCAAAGCACATGACGGGGCAAAAGAAAAATATGTCAAAACTTGAAGAGAAGAACTCTCCTCAGAAGGTATAATTAGGATATGACTATCAATATCCTATCAAAGGAATTGGTGAAGCAAGCTACAAATTTGATTCTGGAACCCCCATGAAGATGAAGGAAGTCTTATATGTACCAGGTTTGAAGAAGAACTTACTTTCTATCTCAACATTAGATAAGAAAGGATATAGGGTCGCATTCATAGATGGACAAGTACTTATGTGGCCCAAAGGAAAATCAATTGAAGATGCAGTTGTCATTAGTGAAGAAGAAGGAGGCTTAGATAAACTCAAGGGACATTCAGAAACAACCCTTGTTCATGAGACCACTAGCCCCAGTGAATTATGGCATAGGAGGCTTGCTCACATCAAATACAAAGCACTACCCCATGTGAGAAAAGTAGTGACATGATTACCAGATTTGAAGATCGATCATGAAGGCATTTGCAAAGGATGTGCAAAAGGAAAGAATATCAAGAATCCATTTCCAAAGAGTGATACGAAGACTAAAGGTGCGTTGGAATTAATCGATTCAGATGTATGTGGTCCAATTCCCTCCACATCTTTGAGTGGTTATGAATATTATGTTACATTTATTGATGAATATTCAAGAAAGACATGGATATATTTCTTGAAAGCAAAGGATGAAGAATTTGGAAAATTCAAGGAATTCAAAGCCTTGATAGAGAATCATTTAGAAAGAAGAATCAAAGAATCCCGAAGTGAGCCACCTCAAGATATTTGGTCGCCCAGTCTATGTTCACATACCAAAAGAAAAGAGTACCAAGTTGGACCCTTCCGGAAAGAAGGGAATATTTGTTGGATACTGTGAAGTCTCCAAAGCCTTTAGAATATACATTCCAGGATTCCATCACATGGAGATTAGTAGAGATGTAACATTTAACGAATAAGCATCTCTTAAGAGATCCAGAAAGTGCTAGCATGAAGAAGTATATGAAGAAGATGTACCTCCCAGAAATGTAGAAGTTGCACCCTTCCCCGAAGATGAAACACCAGAAGACCATGATATGATAGAACCTCAAGAACCTCCCATTATGAATATGTCACAAAAGAGAATGCCTGCTTGGGAAAGAGAAATTATACAAGAAGCAGAGAAGTATGGAGCTCCAGAAGGCTCCACAAGAGTAAGCAAGAAGCCAAAGCCATTTTCCAGTTATGTGGCTCTGATGTGTGATCTTGTAGATCAAGAACCTACCAGTTATGAAGAAGATATATAGAAGAAAGAATGGGTAGAAGAAATGATCGAAGAATACCAATCAATAATGAAGAATGATGTTTGGGATATAGTTCCCAAACTAGGAGTAAAAGTGTGGTATCTTCCAAGTGGATCTACAAGATAAAGCATGCAGCTGATGGAAGTTTTGAGAAATACAAGGCAAGGTTTGTGGCTAGAGGATTCTCTCAGAAAGAGGGAATTGATTATGAAGAGAAATTTGCGCCAATAGCAAGGTACACTTCCATTAGAACCATAATGGCACTTGCATCCATGATGAAGTGGAGTTTACACTAGATGGATGTGAAGACAACTTTCCTTAATGGTGTGATTGAGGAAGAAGTGTACATAGAACAACCACAAGGATTTGAAGTTGAAGACAGACAGATTCATGTATACAAGTTGAAGAAGGATTTGTATGGATTGAAGCAAGCTCCTAGAGCTTGGTATGGAAGGATAGATAGCTTTTTTACGAGCTTGGGATTTAACAAAAGTAAAGCTAACGCTAACCTTTACTTTAAGGTTATGGATGATGAACCTGCCATATTATTATTGTATATGGATGATTTATTTTTGACAGGAAATGAGAAAAAGATTGTAGAGTGCAAGAAGAATCTCGTTGAATAATTTGAGATGAAAGACCTTAGATTGATGAACTATTTTCTAGGTCCAGAAGTATGGCATAGCCCAGAAGGAATCTTTCTCAACCAGGGAAAGTATGTTGTGTAAATCCTAAAAGGGTTTGATATGTTGGAATGTAAAGTCATGGCCACACCCATGGATACCAACCTGAAGTTGTTAGCTGATGAATCTTCAAAGTTAGTGGATGTGACTCAGTACAGATAGATTATTGGGTCGTTGATGCATCTAACAAATACCAGGCCAGATATATGCTTTGCTATGAACACCCTGATTCAGTATCTAGTTGAACCTAGACGTGTTCACCTGGTAGCTGCAAAGCATGTGATGAGGTACCTGAAAGGTATGATAGACTTTGATCTATACTATGTTGGAGATCATGGCTACAGATTGTATGGTTATACAGATGCAGATTAAGCTGGAAGTTGATCAGATAGAAATAACACCTTAGGTGGATGTTATTGTCTGGGATCCACCATGATCTCATGGTTTAGCAGGAAGAAATCCAGTGTTTCTCTCAGCACAACTGAAGCAGAGTATATAGCAGCTTGTTATTCTAGTTGTGAATCCATATGGCTTCGAAAATTGATGCCAGGTCTATTTGACCTGGAGTTGGATACCACGATGATTCTATGTGACAACCAAAGTTGTATAAAGATGATGAAGAACCCAGTGTTCCATGACAAGTCAAAGCACATAGAAATCCAATATTTTTACATACGGGATATGGTACATAAGGGAGCTATAAATATCCAATATGTGAGCACTAATGAGCAAGTTTTTGATGTGTTGACTAAGCCTCTGTCTCAAGTGAATTTTGAGTACTTCCGTGACAAGCTTGGTGTGGTTCGAAAGGACCTTCCCCGAAAGGGGGAACAATGATGATGATTTTGCAGTGGGATTGTATCATCCCTGGACTTCATGTACTAAAGTGATCCACATACTTTTGTCTTCATGAAGTGGTTGGGATTGTATCATCCCTGGACATTAGTCCTAAAGTGATCAACATAATTTTGTCTCCGTGATGTGGTTGGGATTGTATCATCCCTGCACATTAGTCCTAAAGTGATACGCATACTTTTGTCTCCATGATGTGGTTGGGATTGTATCATCCCTGGACATTAGTCCTAAAGTGATCCGCAGAATTTTGTCTCCGTGATGTGGTTGGGATTGTATCAGCCATGGACATTAGTCCTAAAGTGATCCACAGACTTTTGTCTCTATGATTTGGTTGGGATTGTATCATCCCTAGACATTAGTCCTAAATTGATTCTCGGAATTTTGTCTCAGTGATGTGGTTAGGATTGCATCATCCTTGGACTTATGTCCTAAAGTGAGAGGGATTGATCATCCCATAATTGGATCATGTGTGTTGCAGGTTATGTTGCTGTAGATGATGTTGTTGCTGATTGAAATATCAAGAGTTGTTGTAGATGATCAAGAGATCAAGTGTTGCTATAGACGAACAAGTGATCGAGTGCTGCAGAAGATGAAGATCAAAGATGAAGACCCAGTGATGTAGAAGATGATGCTCCAGTACTGAATATGTTGAAGATGTTCCAGTAACTATTCCAGTTTCTTATGTTGTTGAATAAAAATTTCGATGATTTATAGATGTATAACCTTGATGTTTTTTATGATGGTCTCTCTCCTTGCTCCTATAGTTGATGTTGTTGTTGTCAGTAGAATACCCTTCTCGTTAAGGGGGAGTGTTGAAATATTGTAACTTCGAAGAATATTCTATTGTATTTTATTATTGTAATTTATTCAAAGATGTTTTATTCCTCCGTTAGGATGTTATTATTGCATTTGGTCATCATAGAGTCATGAAGTAAACCATCCTTTGTAAGTCAGGTGGATAGAACCCTCCAAAAAGTAATATTATATTGTTTTGACTCTTCCTAGGTAAGTCGGCCTAGTTAAGTTTGTTGGGGCCGACCTAGTTAGCGAAAAATTCAAGTGGAAGATAAAGTATAAATAGGAGTGATGTGCTCCTCATTTGGACACACACTCACTTGTGTAATTTGCATAGGGGAGAGAGAGAGAGAGAGAGAGAGATCTGTAAGGAGAAGGAGCACTTGTTTGGGGTTTTGTCTTTGTACTTTTGATAATCTATATTGAGGAAGTTTTGTTGGGTTTTCTTCCCCTAGAGGGTTTCCCAGGATAAATCTATGTCTATCTTGTGTTTGTGTTTCTTTCAGTGATCCTGCATATGCTATTGTTGTGAAATTGAATTGAATACTGATGTTATCTATCTTAACATATTGAATCTTAACAGATTGAGCATTTTTTTTTATAAAAAATTGAACTAGTATGTACTCTTCTACTAAATTGATTCGCCAAAATATATTTTAATAAAATTAATCATAAAAATTGATCCAAAATCTTTATCCTATCTTTAAATATCCAAAACATCTAACCAACAAAAACCTATTGCAACCCAACATTAGTCGGCTTAAAAAACAAAATAATGTGATTATGCATTTTGAACTTACTCCATGACCTCACTAAATATGGGTTAAACAAAAGGTTGTTTCAATGGAAGGTAGCATAACATCTCTTAGCAGGGCTGGAATTTGACAGGAAAAATGCCCATCATGGGCCATTTTTCCCATCAAATATGGCCTATAATTCATACTAACTGTCAGAAAAAATGAAGAAAACTGTAAATGTCTGTATTTAGTGTCAAAACCGTCATTTTTGATGGGTGATATTTTTACCAAATTCCTGGGTTGTCTCTTAGTATTCGAATTGTTTTATGCTAATATCTATCTTGCATAGAGTAAGAGGCGGCGTCGTTGGTATATTTGTTTGAACATTATTATCTTTCTTGTACAAATGAGTTGTCATGTGACGGTATCCCACAAGATAATATCGTTAGACTTCTTGGACAAGGATGGAATATCATTAAAGTTCCACGTGGTATTTAAAATGTTCCACTTCTTATTATTTTATAAATTGTTTAAATATTTGACGATTTGGTCTAGACCCATTTTAATAAAATATGGTATTTTTTATTTTGCAAAATTTGAATTTAACTGTGTTTTAATGACGATTTTGATGGTAGAAACATATTCAACACCATCAAAAACCCCTGTGGCACCCAAAATTTCAGAGTTTGATAGTTATAACCAAGATTTAAAAAAAAATTCTGCCTGATTTGTTTAGAATCTTGTCGGAAAAATAAAATATTTTCGTTCTAAATCATCGAACTTTTAGACTATGCACTATTTTATAGTCTCGTTTATATGTCATTTGCCTAAACATTGCACAAAGTTTCCTTATTTCAATGATATTTATCATTACTTGCCTTAATGTTTATCCTTACTTGAGTTAGTTGGATTGCGGTTTAGGTAGATTGGTGAGAATTTAAACAACTCAAAGGTTAGTTACACCAATAGGTGTTTTTATTTTAGAATTTGGGGTGGACTAGAGCCTATGCTTTTCCTAGATTGCACGAGGATGAGACAAGTGTATTGTTCAGATTGATTTTATGGCAGTTGTTCCAAATTCCAAATAAACAATTATAAAAAGAATAATATAAAAAATAACTGATAGTTATGATGGATAACTGGTAACTGATGCATGCTATACCGGGCAGTTCTTTAATAGATGAACATTTTGTTAACATGCAGTTTATGTAATTAGCATGAAGAACAAGTAACTTATTTGTAACACTTAGCTTGTTACCTATCGGTATTCACTGGCTATGAGTTAAGTGGCTGTGCTAATTTATATGGTATTTTAAAAATATAGAAAGTTGCTTTCTTGTATCGTCACATGCTCATTATTTGGCTTTTAAATCCCATTGAAGCAATTTGGTGACTATGATGGTTTTCTTTTGAATAATGGCTTTTATGTGTGGGTATGGACAAACATGTTAGGTTGGATAACTATCGTAGTTTATATTAATAGAGTATTTAAATGCTTTTTGTTTTAAAGGAGAAGAGTATTACAACTCTAAAAGAACATAGACAAGAAATGTTAGGTTGGAGAATTGATTGAAGTTTTTATATGAATAGAATATTTAAATGTATTTTTTTAGTATAAGAGTATCATTAACTCTTAAAAAACATAAACAAAATTGTTAAGAATTAATTCTTAAACAGACCTATATACAATATTATATTAATTAGCAATTTGACATTTAATTTTTCAAAGCATAGACAAAATCCTCTAAAAAGGGAAGGATGCAAGGATTTGACATCACTTAATAGAGTCTTGATTCAATGGTTTTTATTTAAGAGAATATGAGTCAAAGAGGACAATATAAAACTCTAACACTCCTAAGTAATGAAACAATTCCAAGATAGGTGGTGGAGACTCTCAACCTAACAATAATGTGGACATGAATCATGATTCAATTCCAACTACAAAATGTGGTTCTTGAAGGGAAAGCCTTGGAAGATAAGAATCCATTCAAAAACCCACAACCTATAAGAGAGCATAAAGGATCAGATTGTGCGGTGTGGATATATCCAATTAACTTCCTTATCTGAAAGTCCCCATCTTCTATTCAACTTCATTGGAGAAGTATATGATTATTGAGAGATAGATAACTCTTCTTAAGCTTGTACATACAAATAGGTTAATCATACCTCCACCTTTAGTCTCTCCAAATAGGCTTTAGAGTAAATATTTTCAGTTTATAAATCTCATCAACCAAAATCATTTGTCAAATACTCTAAATAGTTAGATGATCAAACTATATAAGCTATATTTTCATGAAAGAGAGTGCCATGTTTTCCATTACCTACTACCCTCACCCCAAAGACCTCTCCATATGAATTTCCCTTTCTTAAAAAAACGCTTCGAGAGGGATTTGTTTGAATGAGTTCAAGTGAATTTTTATCCTTTCCAAGTCTGCATTGAATGACAAGCCAAATTAATACTTTTTTAATACCATTCCAATCAAAGAACTTATCAAAGTTACCTTATTTTAAGCTTCGAAAATACTTCATAAAACAATAGAGTCAAGACAATTAATTTTGAAGTTCCGGGGGGCTCAAATAACATGACGGGGCATAAAATGAACCCTAAACTTGTTTTGGTGTTTCCCATGATAAATTTAATCTCTAATCAATATTTTCCAAGTTCATCACAAAATAGACACCTTACCATTCATTTGGTTGAAAGATGGCTAGTTGAAGCTTGTGATTAGTGAGTCCTAAACCACCATTTTATTTCTATAAAGTTATGATATACTCCAAGATATTAATGAGAATTAATGTTCACCTCTAGACTTAGACCATAAGAAGCCTCTCAGTAATTTTTCATCCTATTGAAATGTGACATTGAGGGAAATTAACAACAAATAATAAATATGAAGAGTCTGAAGAATATTACCAGTGACTATAAGTTTCCAATGAAGGAAAGGTCCATGAGCATCCACTTTGTAACTTATGTTGAGGTTTTAAGATAAGCCATAGATATTGTGACATTACATTTTTATTATTATATTAATGTTGTCTTTATTGGTTGGCTAGGACCTTAATTCTAATTGTATGCTTCGTCTCCTATATATATTAAGGAGGCCTAGTTTTAGAGATCGTCTCATCTTTTGCATTTGATACAATGTAAAAGGATGTCCCCCCCAAAAAAAGGATTCTTATTCATCTCTTTATTTGATTCTCAAGGCATTGTGTTTCTCTTTCTTTCTATTTTTATGTTATTTTGAAAATTTGATGCATAACATTTGGTATCAGAGCCTTTTTTTATAATTTCTTTTTAGGGATGTTTCAAATAACATAATTTGGAGGCACCTTAAGATACATAGAGAAGTTCCTTTGGTAAAAAATTTCGCTATAATTTTAGTTTTATAGTCCGTGGAAGTTAGCATTTTTTACTAGTCCAAAAACTAGTCTCAAAATGGCGTTTTGGGTAAAACTATTATATCTAAATATAGAAATACCCAAATTGTGTGCCATTAGTTGCATAAAAAAGAAGATAGAACATAATGTTTTTGAAAAAAAATTCAAAGTAGATCATACAAATTGGACACATGTCAAGGCATACAAGAGCACTCTTCTAAAAGGGACAAACATGACAAGTTTTGGGAAAGGCACCATAACTTTCACTTGGCATATCAAAATCTGATCAAACATGTGGCATTACAAAGAACACATACCAAGCTACTTCAAGCCAAAATTTTAAACTTGAAGGGGCTGAAATCTGAAAGATACTTCAAGAGAAAGGTCGGCTAGGAAGACAACCTAAAAACTAGGGTTTTCAAAGGTATGTTAACTTGAAACATGCATAACTTTTGTTTGGTAGATTTGTTTAGAGTGATTTAAAAGGTGTAATAGATAATAATAATAATAATTAGAGAATAAATCTAGTAAATATTAGTGGTATCATATGGTTGAAAGAGGTGAAGCAAAAAATTCTATGCTTGCTATACCTCACGAAGGCTCATCCATGACACAAGATGAGCATTACGATGTGCAATTTGGGTTGTCCAAGATGATTGAAAGAGTAGAGAACATTGAAACTACAATGCTAATAAATGTTGTATTTATGAATATGGTAAATAGCGATAAATTCCAAACATTCAAAGGGTATATCCAAGTTGATATAAACAAACCTTGAAAACATGAGGGTTGGTAAATAGCGATGAATTCCAAACATTCAAAGGGTATATCCAAGTTGATCTAAAAAAACCTTGAAAACATGAGGGTTGCACTTATGAAGGATATAAGAATCCTACTAATCCAAAAGTCAACTCGTCAATAAGAGGATAAGGAGAACAATATGGTGGAGTCCTAATCACCTCATGAGAAAACTCTATCATACTTAGAGAAAAAGAGGCTTGAGTCCCAAACACCTGATCACTCACATTACTCCAAGATCCACATAATCGTGGGTTTAGCTTGGGACCAAGAAACTATTGTATTCCCAAAATAGATATGAAGAAGTGTGATGTTAATGATCCTATAACATGGATATTTTAGATGGAGAAGTTATTTTATCTACACCAAGTGCCAAGTTTTCCGGTTTTTCCAATATATTCTTCAATACAAAGACACATGAGAAAAATCTTGCCTCTTAAATGCGTTAAAATATGGTATGCCATTCCCTACTATTTTCCTCTCAACTCTCAAATATTATGTGGTGCCGAAAATGTGGACTAATGTTTATCAACCTTTATGGCTTCTTTCAAGTGTTATTAATTCTTTCTATTGATTTTATTATGATGTCACCTGTGACCAGGACTTGAGTGCATTTTCCAGAATATTTAGTTTAAAAAAACTTTCATTTGTATCAAAATATGTTATATTGTCATCGCTAGGTAAAGGTTATATTATATTTTATTCCATTTTTTATATTTTATGAATGTACGTTATATTATTGATATGAAGGCATTCTTAACGTCAAATTGGAATATGACCAATTGCATTAATTTCAACTAGTACAAACTAAAATCTTGTTATTGTTCTACTAGTTAAAAATCAATAAATTTGCTCCAATCTTGTAACTAAAAATCAATCATAGTTCATTGTTTTCACTAGGATGATCAAAAGATTTAACCATAGAAGTTTGTTTGCCTGTCGCTTTTCCATATTCATACTAAGCTTGAATTGATAAGTTTTATGCTTAGCCATTCACTTTGAAAATGGATCCATTCATTGTTCCCTATTCCCTACCCTTCCCTTATTTCTTCTTAACAAATATATTGTATATAATGGCATTCACAAATTTTGAGGATGCTTTAAATTACTTAAATTTGAAATTTTGAATTAGGGATCATGAATGTTGTATGTTGCGTCCTACAAGTACTCAAATAGTTGCAGTCTTTCCATTATCCCACTACTGTAAAATATTATCATAGTTGACTAGGCTGTTAAGTGACCATAAAGGTTTATTAACTCTTCCGAGGTTTTTTCTCATATATATATATATGAATTGATAATGGAGAAAAACAAAAACAACAAAAAAAAAAACATTTTGTTCATTGGATCTTTTTAATCGTGTTTGTATTTCCTTCTTATTGCATGTAAGAAAAACTTATGGACACAAGTTTTCAAGGAAAGGGGTTTTATGCACAAGATGCTTCTTTATTTTCCAAGCATCCACTATGGTTTATGTATCCGATAAATCTTTTTTTTTTCAAAACAATTTCATGCCCAATACATGGGTTATATCTTCTATGTAAATTTTTGGTTTTTTTCTACGTAAATTTCTATTCTATTTTGTGTAGATTTATATTCTTCTTTGCTCATATTTTGCTATGAATGTCCCCATTCTTGTAAAAACTTAGATTCCCTTTCCATTCGTTCATCATTTTTAGCATGCCTTTAAGGTTTTGGTTTTGTAACCTCGATATTTGGTACCATATGTAAGGCCCATCAAGGTTCATTATGACTTAATTAATTCAATTATTCACTTTGCAATCTTAGTTTTAAAGTATGTTTTTAAGAACTATTTCAGAATATTACTTGACTATTTATTGTTTCCTCAATTGATAAATACTAGAAAAACTTCATTTATGTTCTTCACAACATAAACAACTTAAGTAAAGTAGAATGAGTTAAAAACATCACGAGTTACAATAACATATACACTATGGTTAATAGTATCTCTATTGTCTTGTTCATGCCTTATCCAGGCCCCACTCCAATATCCATTCCATGCTCCCTTTTTCATGCCCAAGTGGGTCTACACCACCCTTCCAACTAGGATCCTTGCCATCATCCTAGCTCCAAGAAATATTTTGGTTTTCCATGTCCCTTTGTGCCCATTGTTAGTACTAACAAGGATTTTAGTCTCAAGGATTTAGAAACTGTCACATGAAGAGGAATAAATGCAGAAGGTTCAAAAGAGGGTATATTCTTGATATAAGTTCGAAGATAAGTGCCTAGGTGCTAAGGTGTATGGAAAATATGTTACAAAGGAGAGAACCCGAGCACCATGTGTTGAGATTTAGATAACCATAGGATTAGAACCACGAGCTAAAGAAGCACACCCTCGCACTAGATCAAAGGAATAAAGGGATGAGACCAAGAGCTAATCCGAAAGGAGCTAAGTGCAGTTGGGGAGTAGATGTCCATTTAGGCAACCAGATCAACAGCTAAACACCATAGATCATCACTAAGGTGCACAAGCATTAACACCAAACCGCCGAGCCATTGGTTGGAAGCCACTAGTCTATGTGGCATCTGTCTATTGGTAATGGATCCAATGTTCACATGTCTCATATTGCCTTCGGCCGAGCCATTACCACCCTCCCCACTAAAATCCGGAAGCCACATTGGCTCTCACCAAGGTGACACATTCTCTATAGGGAACATAGACCCCACATGCACCAAACCTCAACCGACATGTGGCCCTCAGCACCAGATGACGTTAGGTAATGTCACCCCAAATTTTTTGCAATGATTATGAGCCACTTAGAAAATTCAATTTTTTGGTCATTAAAGGGAGAAATAGTCCAAAAGGAGCTCATTTTTTTAAGGAAAAGAAGAAGCACCATTCTAGATTTGTAATATATTTAGATTCCCAGTGTCATAATTGCTAGGTCGACGCCCCAACCAACCTAGTGATTTCACTTTTCTTACCCACCCTTTTTTATTGTTTTACCTTAAACAATAAAATAAAGGCTCTATGGCATCCTCGTCTGAAGTAAAACCCCCCAAGGCCAAAAGAGAGGGTAACCCCATCAATGATCACATGATTTTCCATGAATCCAACATCTTTAACAAGGTCGTCTCCTTCCTAGACCATCATCGCCTAATTACAGAGGAAAAAGCCAATTATGTCATAGGCCAAGGATACTGTAATATACGGGAGAGCAACCTCTCATGGGAAGTTTTCCCATAAACTATCCATTTCCCTAAGTTTGTTACTTGGTGTTCTGCCAACTACTTAGCTGAGAAACGGGCTACATTTTCTTGTGGTGGTTCTAGGGCCCTATGTATTATATTTAAGGATGCCTTGGTCAAAATGTTCTTCCTTGTAAAACACCTAACCATGAAACCCTTGGAAGATGATGGCCTACCTACTTCAGACCAAGCTCTAAATATTTTAGAAAGAAATCATATACTAACAAAGTATCTTAAAGAGGACACTCTAGTTCCGATCGATCAACTTCCATACAAAACCTCCATTTTTATTAGAAATATCAAGGAAACCCCTGACCCTAATCTACATTATATTGGGGCATGACCATGAAAGAGCGGTAGATGATACAATTTTAGGTTTCCTAGCTACCTTAACCGCAACAATAGGTGTTATGCTTAGCAGGTTTGATTTATACCAGTTTTGGTACACAACATCCATGCACGACTTGAATATTTCCACACCATCAAGTGATCCAGGTATCCATTGTACATGTTCTATCTATTTCTATATCAGGACTCAACATACCTTGTGTTGGCTCCTTCATTTTTAGAAAGCCCCCTAAGTGTAGAAGGAAGCGTGGGGTAAAGAGGCAGAAGTTGCAAAATCCCCTAACAGACAAAACAGTTTTGGGACTTCCCCCAATACTATCTAAATAAGCATGAGGTGAGTGGAAGAAGAGGAGTGAAAGAAGAAGAATATAGAAAGAGAGATATTGAAGAGAAACAAAAGAGAAGAAAGACACATATCAAAGATGAAACCATAACAAAGAAACAATATAGATTAATCTTATGTATTTGGGTTTTGGGTAAAGTAATTGGGGTATGGGTTTTCTAATCTTTGAGATACCATGATGGGTCATTCCACATATGATAATGTAAGGCCGTAGAGCCATGGATCTAAAATGTAACAAAAGTAGTTGGAAATATAAATGAAGGAATCTTGGCCCCCCTAATTTTTCTATGTATGGATATTTTTTATTTTGTTTGTTGTCTAGTATAGATTATTTCTATTTCATGTATTCATGTTATGGTTAATGGAAATCTGGTGTGATAAGATAAAGATTAATATTGTTGCGATATGAAGAAAATCAACCCTCTCAATATTATCCTTGCAGTTAACACTCCTTATCACATATAGGTCTTGGTTGTGCTTCAAGTGAGACATTATCCTTTGAGGGATTGAAAATGCCAGCACACTAAACTACAATGGCGCTCTTTGTTAGCCCCAGTGCAAGAACCCAGTCTCTAATTTTGCGCCAAGAAATGGTTCCATTTTCAGGATCTGGTTATTAATAGGATGCTATTAACTACATCGATACATAGGTGATGACGGCCCATATTCAACTATGGTGGGACAAGAAGTTTGAAGATTCCATAATATAGGAAGCCAAAGTACGAAGGTGGGTAATGCCAATACTCAGATGATACATTATTTATGGAGGACTGTCGTTGGATCAATATGAAATTTCAGGATTGAATTTTCGATAGCAATAGTAGAGTGGTTACAGAGACTTGCGGAAGCTCCTAAATACCTCAAACAATAGAGGAGGCTTGTTTAGTGAAATTGAAGGGACCTTATAGAATTGAACCATCTAGATTCACCTCTAAACAAGGGTATTGATTTTTGGGTAGAAAACACTCTTACTGGTTACATTGTAGAATTCACAGTAGAAAATAACCAATCGGTAACCAAAGCTGAAGAATAACTAAAAAGGGGAGTCGAAGTCAAACTACCGAAGGAAGTTTCACTGTAGATCAAGACCTGGATGGTTGAATTCATATTTCTATCGTTAAACTGGATCAGAATGGATGAGTAAAACCTTGATTCCGTAGGGGAATGGTTGAGTTGATGTTACCTTTTTACATGAGGTAGAAACTATGTGCAGTGGAGGGGGAATCTAGTAAGGACACAAGGGATGAGTGAGTAGCAAGAAGATCGACAATATGTGAATTGGTGGAAAACATAGATGAGAAAGGTGAAAAGAAGAAGTGGCCAACTAGAAAGAGTTGCAGAATGGAGAAGGACATAAATAAATGGAAAGTGAGCTATGCCAGATGAAGTGGAGAGAGGAATTGACTAGATCATGGCTAAAAGTAAGAGGAATAGAACTAAAATATCACCTAGTAAGAGGAAAATGGGGATGAAGTACAAGAAAGGAGAAAGACTGTGAGGTTCAATTACTAAGTAGTGGATCATCGAACCAGTCATATAAGCTATCCTTGAATGAATTTGTGGATTAATCATAGTTATCAAGACTTATGGAAAATGATAACACCCCTGAAAGAGATCCCCCCATTGTTGCAGAGGTAGAGATTGAAAGTAACAAAAATAGCACAACTTAGTCCACACCCCAGGCTCCCTTGCACAATTTGGTAGCACAGTCTTAGCACTTTGTTTTACATTTACCATGGTATAGACATATGAGTAGTAGTACAAATAGCTTACAAAATAGTTCATTAGCAGGAGGAAGTAGTACCAATTCTTAGCAGACTAATAGTAATTTGTTAACTCAATCGAGACCAAAAGGATTTATGTTGGTAGGAACTCTAGTTGTCATAATGGCTAGAGTGCAAGCATGACTGCCTCTAAAATGTCTTAAATTTTGGGGAAGAGGGGGAGAAGCTGACGCAAAAAAAAAATTGTTCCTTTGAGAAGCTATATGGAACGCCCGAGAGACCACGATGACATCTAAATTGGTTGAATTCCAAATTTTTTTATGAGGAAGAGCTTTACAATGGTATATGAAGTTGAGCAAATGTCGAGATCCAACTGCGCTAACCTTGACTCTGGAAAACATAAAGAAATTATTTTTGGATGAGTTTTTGCAACCTAAATCAGAACAACAAGGCATCACAAAACTAAGAGAAATTTGGGAGATGCTCGGAGAATCATATTGACATTATAAAAAACACTTCAGGGATTTATTAGCTAAGATTTCATTCCATATGCATGATTCCCACCACAAGGAATGGTTTATTCAATGATTGTTACCTTTAACAAGAATTCCTTTATTGCAACAAGTGGTGAGCTCACACACAAGTTCTTTGGAACATGTTATGAATATTAAAGCAATGGCTAATTATCCAACCACTATAATATCAAGAACTTCCTCATCAATTTGATATTTATTGAAAGTACACAACAAGCTTGTGGAATTAGCTGAAAGAATCTAGGAGTTGACTATACCGAAACCCATACGACCACAATTATGGAGCATATGATCTATGAAGAAAGGAAGTCATGTGTCATAATTCCCCAGAATGAGGGGAGGAAAAATACCTCTAGGATGACCTTTCAGTAATGGACCAACTGCAATTATTATGCAAGTTGTTATAGTAAACCCATTTCATTCCATAGGGTGACCAACGTATCCAGATCCACCAAGTGCTTCTCCAAATGATTATTGTGATATTTGTAAAGCATTTGTCCATCTACCACGACTCTGCCCAATTTTTCAAAAGTATTATTCGGTGCCAAATACGGTATACTATCAATTTTGTGGATCTAATATACATAGTACTAAGAAATTTAGAGAATTAGATGCACTAATAGAGAGATTAGACCACTCTATATACCGAGTAGCAAACCAACCCTTAGAAAGAGGGGGCAGTGGAGGACACAAAAGAGGTTTTGGATATAGAAAAGCAGGAGGTCGCATAGGCCCGATTCGATGCTATAATTGCAACAAAGTTGGAAACCTCACCCGATATTCCCTATACCTAAGATACCATGGTGTACCTACTATTATATAAACACTCACAATGTTGAAGAGTGCCCATAACTGATTGTAAAGTGGGAATATGGTGTAAGAAGGATAGCTAATTTTATTAACTTTGAACCCTAGGAAGATCATAGCTTAACAGGATTTGTTGTTACCTGGGGCGGGGCAAAAAATAGAGAAGACTAATTTAGACCAAATTCATTAGTAATAATAAAAGTATTCGCAAAAATGACTAAGTGCATCCCAGTTCAACAAAAAGAGTTTTTCCGTGGTGTTGTCGATATGTTTAGATGAATATCGACTTGACCATCCAGGGATGAGGTAGGAACATCCCACCAGTACAAAAGGGATGACATGATGAGAAATTATGGGAGGGGAATATGTATTAAAAAGATAAGAGATCTTGTTTATTTTTGGTTTAGTCCTCTAAAAGACATCTTGGAATATGAAAGCGCTACCTATTAGTTGTGTAAAATGCTTCTCAAAATACATGGTGTTGTAGAAGTCGATGAAGAAATATCTTCCCCTATACTTGAAAGACCCATTCAGCTTGTAAAGAAGTGGATAAGGAAGAGGACTAGTTGAGAATTCCATCTAGATGCACAAGTTCATGGCTATGATATTAAGAACACAATTTTTTATTTAGGGTTTGATGTGAATATAATTTCAAAGAAATCCTGGAAATCGATGGGTTTTGCTTCCCTTGTCTACTCCCCTATTTAGTTGTCAATGACAAACCAATATCACATATTCCCGATTGGATGACTAGAGAATGTTGACGTTGATTTAGCAGGAGTCAAAACCACAATAGATTTTGAAGAAATTGATATTATGGGAATAACTGATCCTTATCCAACATTGTTAGGCATAGATTGGGATTATGAGAAATATTAAGTGATCGACTTGAAGAATAGGACAATGACCTTTGAAGATGATGGTACAAAGGTTACAAAACCTTTGGACCTACACCAAGGACCCGAATACATTGATATAGTACATGAGAATATGTAAATGGATGTTATGGATAACATATACTCCCTGATAAAAGGAAATAAGGAAGAATATGTGAACCCAGCAACATAAGTCTTAGTAAGTTGGAGAAGCATTCACTCTTTTGATAGTGAGTCCAAAGAAGCTTGAAATAATTGATATATTGGGTGGCATGACCTCGCTTCCCGACATTGTGCAATGATAAAATTAGTTCAATGGATTGGAGTAGAAGTGAATGATCCAATACTGTATCTGGAATCAATGTCCTAGACAGATTCCTTAGGAAAATGGACTCCTTAGTTGTAGAAGAATATCGCATGGGAATCCTGGATACAACACTCAGAGGGAATCTCACAAGATGGTGGTAGACACATAAGGATGATCTCCATGATTGGAACATAAACCAATTAGCATTAATAGTCAAGTTTAACCTTCCAAGCATGCCAAAAGTGTAGAATAAATTTACATGGGAGAGACAAGTCCCTATGCTCACATTGATTAGTGTGAACATTAGTGGGAATTTGATGGATTGCAACCAAACTTTTGGGTTCACTAGTTTTTTCATGAGCTAGGACCTATTCCTAAGGATTGGTACTTGCATTAGGAAATAGGACAACAAATAGGTGCTGGAAGAAGATGCACACAAAATTTTGTTAGGATTTTTCCTTTTCCACAACTAGTGATTCAGTGATAGAAGCACTAACAACAATTGGAGGAGCATTATTCATAGATCAACTGTGGAATGTGGGAAAATCGTATATCTTTCCTTCCCGTCAATAATTTCTAAACCTCACCTTTGTGATTCCAGAAATGGTATCTCCTCTCTATTACGTAAGGGTAGAACATGAGAATTCAGACCTGGATGCTTTAGAACACTTGCAACATTTAACCTTCAAGGAGTATGAGGGATCTTAATGAAGTATAGTAGATGAAACTAGAACAAAATAGAGCAATGTATACAAAACCTGTAAAACTAAAAATAGTCATTAATGGCACAGAAGATAACCCAAAGATGCCAGCTATTTTTGCAAACTGTATCTGAGATAACATCACTATTGAAGGAATATGCCGATCTATTTTTGCAAAACTTTATAGAGCTCAAGGGGATACAAGGGGATATTGGAGAAATGAATATTTCACTGAAGCCAAATGCTAAACTTGTAAAGCATTGGCCATACAAATTGAATCCCTGAGTGAAACAGAAGGTGAAAAAAGAAATTGATCGAATGTTAAGTGCTAGTTTTATTTTCCTAGTGGACGAGTTTGATTAGATTAGACCCATAGTAATCCAGAGCAAGAAATATATAGAATATATTAGAGTCTGTGTTGATTACCATAGCCTGAATGTTGAATGTGTTGATGGTCCATTCCCAACACCATTTAGTGATGAAGTATTAGATCAAGCGATAGGAAATGAGGCAATATGGTGGGATTATAGGATGACGTGTAAAAGGTTGAAAATTCATACACCCTTTAAGTTGGTATATGGAAAAGACGATGTAATTCCCATGGAGTATATTGTTCAAAGATTAAAAATCATTTCCTTCACAAATATGTATGATACTGGCGATATTGAAGAAAAGATTAGCATAGTTACTTCAATTGTAGGAAGGCCGATTTGTCACAGGATTTCAACAGCAAGTGTGGAAGGATTGTGAAAAAGCGTGGCATGATCACCACATTACTAAGAAGCATTATCAGCAAGGCAACTTAGTCCTTCTCTATGAAATAAAATTTCTCAAATATCCTGGTAAGTTAAGGATGCATTGGCTCGAGCCATGTGTTATCAATTTTGTAACAAAAGGAGGCAATATAGTTACAAACACTAGATGGTCAAATCCCTTAAGGATTGGTGAATAGGAGTTGGCTGAAGCCTTGGAGGGATAGTCGAAGTGAAAATCATTGATTTCATGTATGTACATAGTAATTAATATATATATATATATATATATATATATATATATATATATTTGTGTCGTTTAGAAACCCCAAGTTTAATTTATGTCGTAGCTAGTTGTGTCGATGTATAGTTCTGTCAGAGCTTTTTGGAAACCCCCAGTTAAAATTACATCGAAGATATCTTGTTAAGGGTACTTCTGTCGAAGTTTCATAGTTGTCAATTGGAAACCCCAACTTCCCAGTCTGTCGAAGTGGGTTATCTATCGAAGTGAGTCTATCGAAGTGTTAATTCTATCACCCGGAAACCCCAACATAATATTTTCGTCAAAGTTATAATTATATCAGCAGTTGGTTGTTTGTCGTAGGTCTACCTGTCGAAGGTGTAGTTGGTAAGCATTTATTGCTGCTTTTATGACGGGTTCTGGGGTGGCGCTAGTGGGATTTTCGAATTAAATGCTGAAATGATTGATGTGTATGAAGAGATCCACCACTACCACCATCATCATTGGAGGATTAGGGACAATTAATTCATTTCGGGAATGACTGTCGGATCGCACCCGAGGGATAAAATTAAAAATCCCTCTTCTCCCTTGCTTGTTATTCACTGTGAGCTGAGCTATTACAGTCGAGCGAAGAAACCAAAGCCAAGTTTTTGTGTTGTAAGATTGTGCAAGTGTGAGCTATCAAAATGCAAGTTGAATTGTCTGTTGGAAGTGAGTACCAGGGCTCTGTCGAGGAGGTCCAAATGTCGGGATCTATTTCTGCGAGTCTGGAGCTGCCTGAAGCGATTTCCTTACAGGTTCCTATGAATGTGCCCTGAAAGACAAGAAATGCAAACAAACCCAATCAGGAGTCGAGGATGAAGGCACACCATGACGCTCAAGCATCGGATTTGGGCTCTACGACCTTCTTTCCAGAGTATGTCCCACCCCACAATTTGAGGGCCAAATCATTCAAGTTGCCGAAGAATGCAAGGTATCAGATCGATATTGTTTCGGTGCCAGAGGGAGTTATCGTGTAAGAAAATTTTTTGAATAACATCCAAAAGCTATCGTACGCAGACCATGATGCCAGTACGTTCACTTAATTTAGTTACACCCACTACATGCGGCCAAATTCTACACCACAAGGCCGTTTGATTGAGTTAGAACCTCAGCAGTGGGCTCTTGGTGTCACCAGAGCCGACCTTTTTCCATTATTGCACCTGTCTCATTTTGGTCACACTGCAAATTCCAATTCCCATGTTAAGAAAATTTTGTTATGTTTGCATGGAGGGTTCCTTTGGTTGGAAACCAAGGTATCTATTGATACATATCTTATTGCTAGAATTATGGTTTATCCTAAGGTTGGGGTAGACTCATCGCAGTTCTTTGTCGAGAAGGAAAGAGATCGTGATCTTGCGATAAGGATGAAATAGAAATACAACTTGTCAAAAAGAAATCGGGGCTTTGATGTAGCCTTTATTAGAGACCACGATGTTTGATTTGATGTTAAGTTATTATCCACCAAGTTGTTGAGGAAGAATAAACCAAACCAACTTACTGCGATTGTCATTGTTGCGGCATAGAAGTGCATGCAGGGTGTTCAAATGAATTGGGCTACATTCCTGCTTAATGAGTTTCTTGCATATTGTGCGGATGCACAGGATAGTGATAGACCATTTACCTATTCATGGCTATTGATGTTGATCTTGTTTGTTGGATGGGAGGAACCAGCTAATTACGAAGGTATGCAACCAATTGGTCCATGCCAAGGTTCACTATACATGAAATTATCATATTTAGACATAAGGATTCGACAACAAGAAAGTAATGTGTCATTGTTTATGCAACTGGAGGCATTAAGATACTATGTCATCTAGATATCATGAATTGATGAAGCTATGGTGGCTAAGTATCGCAGTGTGGAAAAGTTCAAAGACGGGCCCCACCACATGTATGTGCAAGCCATAAGGGAAACAAACTAGCAATGGTTAGTGATAGGGTTAAAAATATCAAATGAAGAAGTGGATGCGATGATTCATGACTGGCCGACGGAATGGAAGGTTCCAATTGAACCTGAGAATATATCGCCAGATTCATCGCAGCAAGAACAACATAAGGATGCTACATTTGTCCAACAACAAACAAGTCATAACACTCAGCAAATTGAAGGAGAAGAGGATGACCCAGAGGACCAGGAGTCTAGTCAAACTCCTACTGACCTGGAATTAGGAGAGAAGAAGAAAGGAAAAACACCAAAGAAAGGCACAAGGAAGAAGCAGAAAGCACAATGACATGAAAATTTCCAAGCCTTGATAGATGACGATATTAACATCCTGTTTGACAGGATGACATAATTTGCAGAAGAGAACTGCATAAAAGCAGAAGATAAAACAATCCAAATATTTAGCATCATCACCGACGTCCTGGATACGTTGTGTTAGGAGGTCAAGAAAATCCGCATTTTAGCTGCGCTGCAGGTGTCGCCGCTGAAAGTCGAAGTTGAGCAAAACAAAGAGGAACAAGATCAAGGAACACGATTACCCCTTGTGGAAGGGGTGTTCAAAATTTTTCCACAAGCAATCACATTTGATGAACCTGGGACCAGTGTGGAAGTTCAAACGTTGGGGCATGTAGACATCAAATTACCTGCATTACCTCTTTATATGTTGCACCAGATACAAGAAATCGTCGCAAAGGAAATTAATTCAAGGGAGATCTCTTTATTGGAGTTCATGAGGGGATACAAGAACCAGGAGGTTGCATTGAAGGATTTGAATGCTCATATTCAACAGGACAAGGACCTGCTTCGAAGGGAGAAGGATAAAGTTCAGAAAGATATCGAATATGCCTTCCAAGTAGTACCTGAGGATAAATTTATTCAAGAAATGACGACGGAAGAGAAAGTGAAACATTTAGAGACGATCATATTTGGATACTGTCTGAAGGTGCAAGCATTAGAGGATAAGTTGGTGCTGAGCACCCCAACTGAAGTGGCTGAGTAGTGACGAGAAGCAATTCAGGAGGCCATTTAGAGCCTCAAGTAGCAGAATCAAATTCCATGCAGATGTACAAAGAGGTGTCGCATTCCTGGGATGACTTATTCAAAGATGCTGAGCTACAAGAGGTACATGATCGTCTTGGGGGCTGCTGAAGAAAAGATGATCATTTTACGGGAGCAATTGAAGACTCTGCTTCCAGTCCAGTGAATGAGCAGATCTGCCGAAAGAAAGGAACTGCAGTTGGAGATCAATCAGTTGAGAGTGTAGCATAGGAAATGCACAGAGAGAGTCCATAAAATTCAGTCTGTGGCCCAACGTATATCAGAGGAAATTTGAAGCAAGCATACTTCCATCCAATAGGAAGTCACTTAGGATGTCGAGGTGAGGCATATTCATATTACTGTGGAAGGGGTAGAAACTGTTGGGAATAAGAAGGATGAAGTCCAATAGTTGGTCGAAGCAAGCAAGAGCCGCAATGAAGAGTTTTTGTTGAAGCTATAGGAACCTGACTCACAGCCCTGAAGTGGCTTGGAATGAGCCACATGTGAGTGTTGGGGGCTTGTTGGGCCTAGAATTTTGTGAGGTACCATTTTTTAAAAAGAAATTTTGGTGTGGACAAAGGAAAAGTGGAAGTGGTTCAACGAAGTGATAAACTCTGATGAAGCGGCCAAGAAAACAGGAAAACGGTCATATTGATCAAGTCAATGGTCGAAGTTGAGTCAATTAGCTAGGATTGGTACACATGGTAATAATGAGTCGGTTAGGATGTTAGTGGGGTAGTGGGAGTGGGGCAAGATTAGTGCGCCCTATAAATATGTAATAAGAAGGATTTTTTTGGGGTTACGTTATGTATGTATGGGTGATAGACATAGTCAACTATTTTCTTCTCTGTAAGGAAGATAACTGTTATTCTTGTCGGAGATATTTTGGGGAAGTCGACTCACTGATCTGCAAATTGTGTGCATAGATCCATTTTAATACATGAATAAATCTGTAATTTTTTCCTGTAGTGCTTATTTGGATGCGACTCATAATAAAAGACAAGAGCTTTAGTGGTTTTTCCCAGATGGGTTTCCCCGTTAAATATGGTTTTTTGCATGTTGTGTTGGGATGAGAATTAATATGTGTTTCTCTCTTTTGTTGAATAATCAAATGAATGCATGTTGGTTGGTTGTATGAACATTGGATACAATCTAATAATTTTGTTAGGTTATGAATTTTGTCAATGTTATGAACCTGTCGAAGCTCTGATCTTCGATGTTATGAACCTTTCGAAGCTTTGATTTGTCGATGTTCTCTAGTGAAATATAATGATGATATATTGCTCGTAACATATTCCCATTCTGTACTGCATGAAGTCTGGTTCCTGCAGTCCCCATAGATTCTTCAGGTGAGACTTCATCTGCTCTGCAAGTGTTTCTGAAAGGGATCTTCTCCCTTTCGGTTCGGTGTTTATGGATCAATTGTTTGTTAGTGAAATGTTAAGTGTTGAAACCTAGTCGAAGTAAAATTGCACCAACACTTCTCGATAAGTGCGACCCAACCGCCCTTAGCTTCCCAAAAGGTGTGACCCAACCTTGGAAACCTTAGAGGGTTCTTCGGAATCCCAGGAAATCCCAAGATCACAAAATAAATGGACAAAAGACAGAAATGTGAGAGTAGTTACCTTAAAGTTGCAGAATTCAAATCCGTCGTTCAAGTCCTAAGAAAACAACAATCCTTTTGTATGTCCCTCCACACAACCTCAACACTCAATAGTGAAAATGACATGTGGTAGGTGGGATCCCAACTATTTTATAGGCCTTTTTGGCCCCTTTTATTCATTTGACTGTTGGAGAGGGATACAATGTCTGTTTATTGTGTCGTTCACATCTCTGGAATTAGCGTTATGTGCTTTTACTAATTATAGGGATTGTTTCTCGGGCCATTTTTGGTCCCATATCGATTTGTGTGCCATCATGTAAGTCAGATCATATATGTATTTGCTTGCTTTATTCAAGTTCCAAACACACATTTATGCCTGGGTATCCTTTTTTTGTGAACAGATATAGGTTATTGTGGTGCTCCTCCTCTTTGGTGACGTCTTCCCTTATAGGTATCACCTCTTAACTGGAATTTAGGTCACATTCTCCCTTCGAGGATCTTATGAATTGATCCAGTTTCACATTGATGCCCATAGGATACCCCCCTGTCCAAGTAATTGGCCTAGCCAAACCACCATTACATTATACATTTCTCGGCAATAGAGGCTACCTTACATGGGTGATCGTTTTAGTATCCCTTGCATTTGGCGCCTATGTCGTTTGAATCCCCATCGTATCAGGATTCTATATAGTTTGACATATATTATTTAATATTAATATTGTGGCATTGTTGTGATTATAAATTAATCAATATCATATAATATTTAATATTAATTTTATTAGGAATAGGTGTTTCTGAAGAGAGATGACTTTATGTAAGAGTCACCATCAAATCCTATATAAGCTAGGATATTCTCTTTGTAACAAAGCATCTTAATATAACTTATTATTCAATATACATATATACATATTGTTAATTTTTGTGCATTAATTCAATACACTCTAGGATCGTTACTGAGAGAATAACATGGACAGCATATTAAGTATAACAATGCATATCAATCACACCAAGCAATCACATGAGACAATAGACACACAGAGTTTCACTGGGGAAAACCATAAAGGTGAAAAACCCCACAACTTCCTCAGAGATAGAAAGAGCAATTATACAACCAAAGTACAAGAGATAGTCTTCTCCTAGCAGCTGATCCTCCTCCTCACATGTGCGCCACTTTTCGAATGATAGAAGAGTGAGTAATGAGATGATCAAATAGAGATCTCTTGATCTCTATTTATACATGTCTTGTCCTTCCCAATAAACCAGTGGGGACAACTTGTCTAACTTAGCCTAATAACCCATGGTTACATTAATCCAAGCCGACCCCTTACTAGGTGGTCTAATAACCCATCAGCAAGTTACAACACTTGTGACACTTGTCAATACAAATGACGACACTTCCATATAGAGGAATAATACATCTCTATATGAGTACAATAAAATACATAGATGAAATACATTCTGAAGTTACATATACATCAACACTCCCTCTTAACTAGGAAGGTATTTCTCAACACAGATCTGCTAGCACAAGTCTTCTTCTCTGGATCATCGTCATCGTCACTGCTGCTGCTATCTCAATCAATCTCCGATCTACTCGTCATAGGAAGTTCTACAGAGCCAATCCTTTTTCATACTGGATGTAGGCCCACCACCTGCAGGTTTTCATCACTGGCCATACTGTGGAATCCTCAAGACTTATTACGTGCATCACAAAACCTGGTTGTAGCATCCCAGGCTGTTGCAAGCACACAACTCTACCTGTCGGATCTCCCAGGAGCATATTACATTTGACCCCACCACAAAAACTGGTTGTAGCATGCCAGGCTGTTACGAGCACCAAGCTCTACCTATCAGATCTCCCAGGAGCATATTACATGTGGTCTCACCACAAAACCTTGCAAGAGCATCCCATGCTGTTACGAGCACACAGCTCTACCTGTCGGATAACCCAAGGACACATTACATGTGGTCATGGAAAAACCTTGCAAGAGCATCCCAGGCTGTTATGAGCACACAACTCTACCTGTCGGATCTCCCAAGGACACATTACATGCCATAGGAAAAAACTTCGAAAGAGCATCCCAGGTTGTTACGAGCACACAGCTCTACCTGTCGGATCTCCCAGGGCGCTATTATATGTCCTCCCAGAGAAATGCCTCGAAAGAGCATCCCCAGCTGTTACGAGCACACAACTCTACCTGTCGGATCTCCCAAGTCAAATTACATGCTCATCTGCACAACCTATCCACGGCCACAGAGTATCAACCTAATACTCACCATACATCATCCTGATGTACACATGATCAGCCTGATCATCATCACTGCATCGTCCTGATGCATGTCATCTGGAGCAACATCCTAAAGCTCATCATTCGTGATCATCCTGATCATATAATGCATCTACCTGATGCATACCAAGTATCTACCTGATACATATCATCATACATGATCCACCTGATCATACAATGTATCCACCTGATACATACACAGATACATGATCCACCTGATCATACAATGTATCCACCTGATACATATACAGATACATGGTCCAATCATCCAACATGATGCATATACATATACATGATCCAATTGATCATAACAAGCATCCAACATGATGCATATACATATACATGATCCAACTGATCATAACAAGCATCCAACATGATGTATATACATATACATGATCCAACTGATCATAACAAACATCCAACATGATGCATATACAGAGCAGTAGCTAGAGCATCATCCTGATGCTCATCATCCAGGTCTTACATCCACAGCCATGGGAAGGATCCTTTTCTCACCATGCTTGGAATGGCTCCTGCAAATGTATCCATCACTTCTTCCTTGAAGTGTCATCAATCTGAAGAACACCAAGCCTCTCTCTGAAGTACTCAAACTTCACTCTGGCTAGTGGTTTCGTCAACACATCTACAATCTGCTCATCCGTCGCAACATACAAGAGCTTCACTGCTCCTCTTTGCACCATATCCCTGATATAGTGATATTTGATCTCAATGTGCTTCGACCTGTCGTGGAACACTGGGTTCTCAGACAGCGTCACACAACTCTGGTTGTCACAAAAGATACCAGTAGCCTCCAGCGAGAGATCAAATAACTCAGACAGTAGTTTCCGGAGCCATACTACCTCACAACTAGCCTAACATGCTGCAACATATTCTGCTTCGGCTGTACTCAGTGCTACGCAAGATTTCTTCCTGCTAAACCAAGAGATCACACCTGATCCCATACTGAAGAAACACCCAGATGTGCTCTTCCTAATTGCAGCACTGCCTGCCTAGTCCGAATCAACATAACCCTGCAGGTTAAACTTTGATTCGCATCATACTTGAGTCCATAGTCAATTGTACCCTTCAGGTACGTCAGAATATGCTTTACAGCAATTAGGTGAACACTTCTGGGATCCGTCAGAAACTGGCTCAATGTGTTCACCTCAAAGCAAATATCTAGTCTAGTGTTCGTCAAGTAAATCAAGGACCCAATCATCTGACGATACATAGTGACATCAACCGGATCAGATGAAGCATCACACAAAAGCTTCAGGTTCGATGCCATAGGTGTGGCCATGGCCTTGCAGTCCATCATCTCGAACGTCTTAAGGATCTCTACTGCATACATCCCTTGTCCAAGGAAGATCCCATCCGCACTTTGCCACACCTCCATGCCTAGAAAATAGTGCATCATACCCAAGTCCTTCATCTCGAACTCGACAACAAGCTTCCTCTTGGTATTGAAAATCAATCCATCCTCACCTGTTACAAACAGGTCATCCACATACAAGAGTAGTATCACAGGATTGTCTTCCTCAACCTTGTAGTAAAGGTTGGAATCTGCTTTACTCTTGGTAAAGCCCAAACTGGATAGAAAGCTGTCTATCCTACCATACCAAGTCCTAGGAGCTTGCTTCAAAACATATAAGGCTTTCTTCAACCTACACACATATGACTCCCTTTCATGTGTCTCAAAACCAAGTGGCTTCTCCACATACACTTCCTCCTCGACTACACCATTCAAGAAAGTTGTCTTGATACCCATCTGGTGTATCTTCCATTTCATTACTGCAGCCAGAGCAAGTACTGATCTAATGGAAGTGTATCTAGCCACAGGAGCAAAAGTCTCTTCATAGTTAATCCCTTCTTTCTAGGAGAATCCACGAGTTACAAATCTTGCTTTATATTTCTCTATGCTGCCATCTGCAGCATGCTTGATCTTGTAGATCCATTTGGAAGTCACAATAGACTTCCCTTCAGGTCTTGGGACCACATCCCAAACATCATTCTTCATGATCGACTGATATTCCTTGACCATGGAATCCTTCCATTCTTTCTTTTCCTCTGCCTCTTCATAACTGGAAGGTTCTTTGTTCATAAAATCATAGTGTAAAGAAACATAGTTAGTATGTGATCCAGTTCTCTTCTTTGCTCTGTGTTCTTGTTCTGGAATGCCATATATTTCTGCATCTTGAATGAGCTCTCTAGCCCATGTAGGTTTCCTCTTGTGAGAGTCCTTCTCACGAGGTGGATCTACAGGTATTTGTGGATCTTCAACTTCATGATCTACTTCTGGAATTGATTCAGTCATGGTGATGTCTTGAAATCTATTTTCCTTTGGTTCTTCATGATCTTCAACAGGTGTCTTTCTTGATTTGATGAAGGCTGAGTTTTCATCAAATGTTACATCCCTGCTGACATCAATCTTCTTGAACTCTGGAAAGTATATTCTGTAAGCCTTCGAGCTTTCACTATACCCCACAAATATTCGCTTCTTTACTGAAGGATCTAGCTTTGTCCTCTTTTCCCTTGGAACATGAGTGTATAATGGACAACCAAATATTCTAAGATGGCTGACTTCAGGTTTCTTACCAGAGAATACCTCTTTTGGTGTCTTGTTGTCCAATATCTTGTGAGGTGTTCTGTTCTGCACATATACAGCTGTCCTAGCTGCTTCTACCCATAGATGCATAGGAAGATCCTGGTCATGTAGCATTGCCTATGTTGCTTCCATGATTGTTCTATTCTTCCTTCCTGCAACTCCATTCTGTTGTGGATTGTAGGGAGCAGTCAAATCCCTCTTAATCCCTGAATCATTGCATAGCTTCTTGAAATCACCTGAAGTGAATTCTCCGCCATTGTCTAATCTGAAGGTCTTGATCTTCTTATCAATTTGATTTTCCATCAAGGCTTTGAATTCCTTGAATTTATCAAACACTTCATATTTTTTCTTCAAGAAATAAAACCAAGTCTTCCTAGAGAAATCATCAATGAAAGAGACATAGTATACATACCCACTCAGAGAACTGGATGACATCGAACTGCATACATCAGAGTGGATAATTTCCAAGATTCCTTTTGCTTTGCTTTCACTGCTTGGAAATGCCTTCTTAATGTTCTTTCCTTTTGCACATCCTTTGCAAACACTTTCATGCTTTGACTTGATTTCAGAAAGACCCTCTACAGCTTTGCTTGCAATTGGTAGTGCTCTATAGTGCACATGTGCGAGCCTTCTATGCCAAAGTTCACTTGGCTCCATGGATTCATGTACCATGGCATGTTCAGGTTGTCCCTTCAATTTGTACAATCCTCCCTCTTGCTCTCCAATCACCACTGCATCATCTATAGATTTACCCTTTGGCCACATTAGGACTTGGCCATCTACAAATGCAACCCTCATTCCTTTTGCATCTAATGCAGATATGGAGAGTAGGTTCTTCTTGAGCCTAGGTACATATAGAACATCTTTCATCTTCAAAGACTTCCCAGAGTCTAGGTTGTAGGAGGCTTCACCACTTCCTTTGATAGGGTATTGATAGTCATCCCCAAGTTTCACTTTATGGGGTGACTCATGTTCAGATAGATTTACAAAAGATTCTTTAAACCTAATCATGTGTTTGGAAGCCCCACTATCAATAAGCCAATCATTACATCCATGAGAGATAGTCCCTGTGAGAGCGGATATTAGAACATATTCATCTTCACTTGATGAATCATCACTTTCTACCCTAGCCTTCTTCTTTGGAGGTTCATCAAAGAGAGGATCACCATCCTCAGCAGCATGAGCATGGTACCTTCTCTTGCTTCCCTTCTTCTTCTTGTTGAAGTTGTTGTTGTCCTTTTTGTTCTTGGGACAATTTACAACAATATGTCCCTTCTCATTACAGGTAAAACATATTCTCCTTTCTCTATTGTGATGGTGGTGTGAAGATTTATTAAAGTGAGATGGCTCTCTCTTAGGATTCCCTTTCTTAGTGTGTGTTGTGAGAGCTTGATCTTCATTCCCCATATTTTCTTCTCGGGCCACAATCCTTGCTTCTTATTGAGAGCATTCTTCCCATATTCTACTGAAGGAGATTAGTTTCTTTCTTGCACAGATTCCTTGGATAAAGGAATTCCATGACCTAGGTAGGCCATTCAATGTGGTCATAACAACTTCACCATTATCCACTACCTCATCCACAGCTTCAATTTGTTCCTTGATCTGAGAGACCTTAGAGAAATAGGATTGAATGGTATCTCCATTTTGAAGCTTTACCCCTTTCAATTGGTTGCGCAGGGTCATCTTCCGATTTATGTTCTTCCCTTCAAATAGCTTGGTAAGGGAATCAAACATCTCCTTGGGTGTCTTTAGAGATGACACATGTGGGATGAGATGATCCTTGATAGAATAAAAAATAATCCTCTTTTCCTTGACCAAGTTATTTTTGTGAAGAGCCTTAGCCTCTTCTCCCTCTGGGACAGGGACCTCTTCACTTATATAAGTGTCCAACTCATTTTCTTCCAAGATTAACCCAATCCTATACTTCCATGCTCGGAAGTTATCATCCCCTTCAAGCTTATCCTCAAGCTTGGTGTGGTGAGACATCTTTAAAGAGTACTTCAAATGGAAATAGAAAATATTTAGGTCTTACCACTTGATTTGCTGAAAATTGGATCTAGTCCCGGATTAGGGTTTGTCAGAGAAACCCTAAAAATTAAAACTTTGAATTTCAAACTTCTGAAAGGATAGAAAGATGTGCCTTGATGAGCTGATCAGCCTAGTATATTCAAAATTTGAGGTCTACAAAGTTTCACCCTTCAGAAATGCCTTTTAGTCTTCCTGGATTCATTGGGGAGGACCTTGAATTAGGGTTTGAGTTTCCCAGAGCTTCACCCAACCAAATATCTCGATCTAAAGCTCTAAAATTTGATTTTTCCAAGGAGCTTCCATCTATGTCTTCATATTTCAAAAATTTGTATTTTTGTGGAAACCCTAATTTTTAGGGCCAAAACTGAAAGTGCTCAGAATTGAATTCTAATTGGACAGAAAGATTCTCCTTGATGAGCAAAGTCAATCTACCTTACTGCTTTTCCAAAATCTGTGGAGAGAAACCCAATAAACAAGAAACCCTAGTTTTCGCCACTGCACAATGTCTTCTTCTCAGGTTAGCTCTGATACCATGTTAATTTTTGTGCATTAATTCAATACACTCTAGGATCTTTACTGATAGAATAACATGTACAACATATCAAGTATAACAATGCATATCAATCACACCAAGCAATCACATGAGACAATAGACACACATAGTTTCACTGGGGAAAACCATAAAGGTGAAAAACCCCACAACTTTCTCAGAGATAGAAAGAACAATGATACAACCAAAGTGAAACCAAAGTACAAGAGATAGTCTTCTCCTAGTAGCTGATCCTCCTCCTCACATGTGCGCCACTTTCCGAATGATAGAAGAGTGAGTAATGAGATGATCAAATAGAGATCTCTCGATCTCTATTTATACATATCTTGTCCTGCCCAATAAACCAGTGGGGCCGACTTGTCTAACTTATCTTAATAACCCATGGTTACATTAATCCAGGCCGACCCATTACTAGGTGGTCTAATAACCCATCAGCAAGTTACAACACTTGTGACACTTGTCAATACAAATGATGACACTTCCATATAGAGGAATAATACATCTCTATAGGAGTACAATAAAATACATAGATGAAATACATTCCGAAGTTACATATACATCAACACATACACACACACACACACACACACACACACACACACATATATATCTTTTGATATTTTCTATCATCACTATATGTTGTTTGCTGCAAAGCACCCTAACACATTCAATCTACCAAAGGAGGTGCACCCCTTCCCGGTTAAAGTAGAAGTGATCTATCATACATGGAATAAATGTTGAAGCATCTAAACTTGGACAAAGGAGAAATATGGGATTATGATCCCCATATATATATATATATATATATTTCGATATTTTCTATAATCACTATATGTTGTTTGCTGCAAAGCACCCCAACACATTCAATCTACCCAAGGAGGTGCACCCCTTCTTGGTTAAAAGTAGAAGTGATCTTTCATACATGGAATAAATGTTGAAGAATCTAAACTTGGACAAAGGAGAAATATAGGATTATGATCCCCATCAGGCGACATACAAGAAGAGAATCGAGAAAAAAGAATCTTCCTTATAGTATATATTGGCTTCTTGAAAGAGAGAGGGCCACCATAGTTCTGCATGCAACACCTTGTGCATGGTATCCTTCATTGCTTAATGTCCTCCCACAATTCCTTCATGTTATTTCGGTAGGAGAAGTAGTTGTTCATGTTCTAGCACACATCTGCACAATATGACATCATCTCCCAACTTGTAGAGTTGTGATGTGATCAACTGAAAATCTACACTACGTGTTACCAACTGTCCGCGTTGGGAAATTGTGTACTCTTCCGCACACAAGAAGTAGCAAAAAATGTTTCAATTTCATTAAACTGATCTGGTATGGCCTTAATGCAAAAAAAATGCGCATCAGAGATATCCTCATCCAAATTTCCTCCGTCCTCACTAGATTAAATCATGCACATATGATCTAGGACAACATTATGTTTCCCTTGCTTGACAATGACCTCAAACTCAAATTATTGAAATAGGAGCAACCATCAGTAGATATGCCGCCAAACACTGAATTATTGACCAAGTACCTCAAAGAAGAATGGTCTGTAAAGAACTTGAAGGAACTCCCCAACAAGTAGTGTCGAAATTTTTGCAGATCATATACCATCGCCAACCTTCGTGCGTAGTCATGGAATTCTTCTTATCTATGGATAAATTTATGCTGGTGAAGGAAATGGGATGATCAATTCCTCTTTCTCAAGTTGTGATAGGACTAATACCAACGCTATTGATGATGCATCCGCATGCACATGAAACATGCGTGTCTAGTCTAGAAAAATTAAAATCGACGTAGTAACCAATTTCTCCTTCAAGGTGTCCAGCACTTGTTGGCACTCCTACATCTAGACATACTTATCTGCTTTCCTCAACAAATCCTCCAATGATATTGTAATACTGACATAGTTCTTGATGATTTTTTTGTAGTATCCAGTGTGCCCCAATGTCACACATAATCTTTTGACATGTGCTGGGGTTGACAGATTGATTATGAATGCAATATTTGTCGGTTCGATTGGCAGACCTTCCTTGCACGCAAAATGCCCCAAGAGGATTCCAAATGGGATGCAAAAAATATGCTTCTTCAGGTTTAGAGAGATTTCCATTTTCCTACAATGATCTAACTTGAGTCTTAATACTTGTAAATGATATTTCAATAGAATGAACACTATCCAATTGTCTATATAGACTTCTATGAAATTATGCATGAATTCCTTGAAAGAATCCACCACCATTCTGGAAAATATAGTTGGTGCATTCTTCATCCCAAAATGCATCACATTATAGGAAAAAGAGCTCCATTCCATCACAAAAGCAGTCTTCGTGTGATCCTTTTCTGCTATACGCACCTGATGGTATCTAGAGAATCCATTAGTGAATGAATATGATTCTCATTTCCCCTTACATTCTCTAAAACCTCATCTATGAATGGTGTAGGGAATGGGTCATAGATACATGCTACATTGGGGTTTCACAAATCCACACAAATCCAAATTTATTCTCTTCTTGTCCTAGACCACCATCGAGATAACCCATTATGATTCTTCAACTGGAAATTTAATCCTTGTGTCTACGATGAGGTCTAGTTCCTTTCACACTCTCTCCTTATACCATGGGATGAATCTGTAGGGTATTTTATTGAATGGCTTCATCCCCTCCTTCAACTGAATCTTCATCTCTTAGAGAGATCCTGCAGTTCCCTTAATCTTTGAGAAGCTTAATGAGAATAGATATTCATACTCCTTCAACTGGTCAACTATCTCAGTGACTATCTCTTGATCCCATTAGTCCCCTATGTTGTGAATATTAGGCTCCTCCTTTGTGCCAATGTTATATTTATTTATCTTAATGGGGACTCTAAAATTCAACACAGTACTAGTAGACGCCACATCACATACTGCGTGTTCACCTGCTGTCTCATGGATCTACAAGCTACATGGATCATCTTATTCATCTATCTCCCTACTGTCAACTTTCCAGCAATATATAGGTTTTTTCAGTCATGTTGAATTATGGTGTTAAGCATAAGCAGTCTTCTACATCACATCCTATTGTATTCTTTCTCCAAAGATAAAATGATTCATTCGATGGAGAAATTTGGCTAGGTTAGGATCTGTAGTATTGAACCCGAATGTAGCAATGGTAGACACCTTCTCCTAATTCTTGGTCTACCTTCTCCTTTCCTGGTGAACATACCATCTGCACGATATGACATCCAGTGTATGGTAGAATTGGTGTGCCCACTGACTGTGTGGTACACTTCTCATATCCCATCATTGCTGACATAACTCAAGGTGTTTTGTAGGATATTCAATTCCTTTGAGTCTGTTAAGATGATCCAAGTCTATAATAGACTGGAACCTCACCTTAATACATGTCTCCACTGCTTCCCAACTTTGCATTTCCTCTCTGTGCATCCTCCACTAGCGCGCAGGAGTCGCTTAGGTTATGACACATCCATTTATTTTACTCACTTTTCCTATGGGACTTGGGATTGCATTTTATCAAGGAAAGTATCGACTTTCTCCATTCCATCGAAACCTGGTAGATCACATAGTTATAACCCAATCCAGCATACAAACTTTGTAATATGTATGCATCTCCTTGTAGACACCTCATAGAGTTGGTTTTGCCACCGATCCATCGCATCTTGAGAATCAATATCAAAAGAACAAACACTACACAAGCTAATCTCTACATCCACAGTGAGGTTTATGTACTCTTCTTTCCTGGCAGTGACATTATATATATTCTCTATTTCAATGCTACTAATTTCATCCTTCACTGGCTCTATGTATCTGTCCATCGCATCCAAGGGAGCCACTACGTGCAGTTACTATGACTCAAAGGACATGCGTCTCTGCTTCAAATTCAAAATAATATGTTCTCAAGTGCACAGTCTATCACCAACAGAGCTGGGTAGGGATCATTATCCTCAAATATCTCAATCACTACAAATTCCACCATTATCTCCATGCCATCAATATTTAATTCCACATCGGTTAGCCTTTCGATGGGGAATAACTTGTATCGGTTAGCTAATCTATGTGGTATGGGAGACCATACCATATGTGGCTTCCCCATCAACTCCCAGGTTTTCTTAGGAAGAATGTTCACATATACCCCTAGACCCAACATTACATCTTTCATCTCAAATCCTCCCAACTCAAGGGACACAATGAACTACTTCCCAGTCCTTCTCCTCTTTCTCACTCTGTGCGCATTCCTTTTAGAAAGTGGCACATAAATAGGTTCTTCGGATTCGTTAGACATTAGTAAATTTGCAAGAATATCGATTTCTTTATTGGCAACATAAGGATCATTCAATATATTCATGCAACTTCACATAAAGGTACTTACTGGATATTCTTGGTGACTCTTCTATGTCTTTCTATTTTTTCTTCTTTGCGCTGCATAGCTTCGTATTGCATGGTATGTCTTTGTTCTTCATCCTGCATAATGCACAAAATATATTCCTCATGCAATCTTCTTTTGTGATCTTCCTCTTTGCACAGTGTATGCAATTGATCTTCCCCATGTAGTTTGTCCTTGTGCAGGTATTCCTCTATCTAGATGGCTTCCTTGACCTCTCTTTGTGCCTCATACAATATCTTTAGCTGGTCCTTTGCTTCAAACTTGGGTGGGGGATACGTGGATTTATTTATATTCGGCTCCATTGGTATTCCAATATTGCATTCCACAAGAATATATTCACCTTTATGAGTGCTTCCTCGGGTTACTATGTTCACCTCTACTAGATCCTTTCCATTATTTTCCTTCCGGTTCAGTGATCACCATGTTAGAATGACCCTTATTATACTCCCACTTCTTGAGAAAGTCTGAGAAATTTTATGTCACATGTTCTGGCCTATGACATTTGTTAACACTTCTAAGAAAACTCCCACTGGGGAAGGAAAGGGAACTCCCTACCTAAATCTCAAGCCTACCCACTAACCTTTTAATCCAAAAGAAGAGGAAAAAAATCCCCAAAAATGGCCAAGTATTAACCGCTTCCGACTAGATGAGCAAGCCACAGTAAGAAAAATGATAAAAAGGAACTCTTCCGCACTTAAGATATTGAATGTACGAGATTAGAGATAGAGCTGGATCGACGAACATAGAACGATTTTGTAGAAGTTCTGACTTTTCGAACCTGCATTGCAGATTGCGGAAGTCGGAGGAGCAATTTTCTCAAAGTTGTGCCTCAAGGTTCCGAATTTACGACTCCCGCATTACGGAAGTTAGAGGAGTAATTTTCTCAAAGTTGTGCGTTGGAGTTCCGACTTTCCAACTTCCGCATTTCAGATTGCAGATTGCAGAGGAGTAAATTCTTTAAAGCTGTGAATCTGGGGTTCCAACTTCTGACTCTCGCATTTCGGATTGCGGATTGCGGAGGAATGATTTCTTCGAAGCAGTGAATTTGGGGTTCCGACTTCTGCCTCCCACATTGTGGATTGCAGAATTCGGAGGCGTGATTTCTTTGAAGCGGTGAATTTGGAGTTCCGACTTCCAAATCCCGCATTGCGGATTGCAGAAGTCGGAGGCATGATTTCTTCAAATTTTTCAATTCGGGGTTCTGACTTTCTGAATCCCGCATTTCAGATTCCGAAAGTCGGAGGAGTGATTTCTTCGAAGCTATGAAAAAGGTGTTCCAAATTTCTGACGCCCACATTGTGGCTTGCTGATTATAGATTGCGGACTGAAGTTGGCTTTCCATAATAAATTGCAAAACAAGAGGAAAAGATGGAAGATTTGATTTCTTAAACGAACTGTTCCGTGAGTGGGAGTCAATATGAAGGAAAAAGAAAGCTCAATATGAGGTCAATCCCTACAAATAATCCTGAAAGGGCTCATTCTAAAGGACAACATGTAGTTTTGAAAATTCAATTTTACACTAGCAGCGCACTAAAATTCCCCCACCAACTCATCTCCAGTTCAAGAAGTAGAGGTTGATCCAAACAACCTGAGTGGAGAAAGAAGACCACCACATTACTTACAGTTTTTTACTTTTATTTTTAATAAATAGTCCATAAGACTAATAGTTAGATTGGAGGTATTAAAAACAATTGTAGTTTTGAATTTAATAAACAACCACTTATGGATGAGGTAATCAAGAAGGTTTCTATTTTTTGTAATCCTATAAAGGCAGGTTTTGAAGAAGACCCAAGGGTTGGGATTTTGTATGAGAATTTTTTAGCAATGTAATGAAACCCATCCTTTTATATTAATTCAAAGACTTTATTTTGGAGCAACAATTCCCGAAATGAGTGTTTTGATGTCTGAAATTCTTGTGTATGTTTTCCTTGCTGGTATTTTCCATTGATTGTATTCTTCTAAAAGTGTTTAAATCAAGATTACATGGTCTGAAATTCATCATTTGATGCTTCAGATACATATGATTAGATACTCCACTCTTTCTTTCTGAAATTGCAAGTTAGAATTCATTCATATATTCTCTAAATCTATGATGGATTTTTGTTTCCCTTTCTACTACCATCTGGTAATATCCTTTTGACGTGAAAAAAATTCATTTATCTTGCCTTTGCTTCTTAAATTATAGTCCAATTAGTCACCCGTGACAAAAAACCTATGAAAGTTTGACTCCATGCCCTGTGATATACCTATCCTCAACCCAACCAATTGAAATCCTTAATACCCTTATATGAAGGTCTAGCCACCACTATTAATACACAACCAACCAATTCAAGTGATATCTTGCATGCTGAAAGAGTTGTGTGAGAGAGAGCCCTCTCTGTGTTTGGAAAGGATAGTTTCCATCCATAGGAGTGTAGTTGAAATAGTTACCTCAATGATCCCTTCTTCCACAAACTGGAAGAATTCTGAGTGATAACATATGGCGACCATACTGGGGAGCGAAGAACTTCTTTACCCCAGAAAAAGAATTACAAGGAATCAAATTAGATCTCTGAGGGAAAACAAAAGATAAGATACATAAAGGTTGTGATATTTTCCCTGGAAACTCCAATATTCAAAATTTCAGTCCCACAAGATACACTTGGTGATTTTCTTGAAAGAATTCTAACTTCCTGAAGGATATCTACCAGAATTCAGCCAGATCCTGAACCAACATAGTTCGTATCAGATACAGAAAATATCATCAAGAAAGCGAAGAAAGAAAAAACATGCATTCCTCCACTAAGCAGATATTTTTCTTTACCCAAAGAAGAATCCCAGACTATAGATACTGTCTCTTTTGATTTAAAGTTTTAGAATTCCTTATTTAGGTCTAAATCTAAGACAGATCTGAAAGAAACCTTATTTGATCAGAAAAAGTTCCAAACCCATTATTTGAGTGCTTTATGGGAGAGTTTAGAGGCCAAATAAGAAAGCAGTGACTTGTTCCTCTTCACTAAAGCAGCCAGCAAGCAGACCAATATCCTGATCACCCCTCCTACTCCAGGTCACACTGTTGTAATACCTAGCCCTAATTCTAAACCTATTTCAAATACTTCTCCTAGATCCAAGCAAACCCTAAGAGCAATGACTTCCATGTTTCCTCCCTTAGCCCTCCCTGCCAAACTCCATGATGTTGGAATATTCTCACCATCATCACTTGTATTTGCATGCATTGCATGCATACTGCATGCATCCAGTCATTAGTATGGTAGTGTCCCAACACCTAGTCCTTATTTTTGAGCCCCCTGGAGCCTGTTTTTAGCCATCAGTATCCCTCCTACCTACATAGTGTGCATTTTTTCATCATCTGGATACTAATGCACCCTACTACACACTTCTAGGATTTCATTAGTTAGTTCATGCAATGATCAGTCAGTTCATGCATTGATTGATCAATTAACTGACAGTAGCTTCTAGTTGTCTGTATCAGAGTGCCACTTGACTACTGACAGTTTGTCATGTGTCCTTGGAGTCTCCTTCCCTTAGTGCTCACATGCATCAGTTAGACTCAGTTAGACTCACATTTGATTGACCTTTGACTATAAGTGGCCACTACCACTGATTGGGTGATGTCTCTAATGCATTCCAAGCCACACCTTGAGGAGAATTCGAATCACCTTTGCAGTAATCGAACTCATTCTATTGTACTCTCATATTTTTCCCAGATTACAACTGATGAATGCCATTACAACAGTTTTTCACATTCTTCGAGTTTCATGTGTGAATATTGATTCTATTCTATCTCTTCTTCTCTGCAATTCTTGAGTGAAAATGTGAGGTTCAAGCTAAATTGATCTCCACCTGCAGAATTTCACACATGATCTACATGTGGGTTATGCCCAACGCCTCATGAGATATGATGAAGAAGGGGGTGGTAGTGCACAACAACATGTGGACCATTTTACTGAATTCATAGATATTGAAGAGATAGATGAAGATGGTGTCAATATTAGGTTATTTGCCCAAATGTTTTCAGGGAAAATAAAGAAATGGTTCAAAACCCTTCCAAATGGAGGTATTGGTACCTATGAGAGGTTGGAACAAGCTTTCCTGGCCATATGGAAGGATAAACAAAATCCTCTCCAAATTCTCACTCAATATGAAAACACAAAGAAAACTAATGTTAAGACTATCCAAGAATTTTCATCCAGGTTCATGAAAATGTACAATTCTATACCTGTGGACATCAAACCCCCTGAGGGTGCAGCCAAAATTCACTATGCTAATTGTTTTGGCAGTGAATTTTCTCTCATGTTGAGAGAAAGGAGATCTGCTACCCTTCCTGATATGTTGAAATATGTTGTTGAAGTAGAATCTAATCTGATGGCCTCAGGTAAAATAAGGCACAAAACTGAAACTGAGAAAAAGAGATTCAATGAAATAGGCCAACCTTCCACCTCCCAATCTATTGACACCAAGTTTGAACAGATGATGAAAACCATGGAAAGAGTGGTGGATAGGATGTCCCTAGATAACAAACCCCTTTATAGAGAAAATCCAGAGCCTCAAAATCGAAATATGAACTACAGGGGACCTTCTTCCCCACATGGAAGACCAAGAGAGCCAAGGGACCCTAGAAATGCAGAAAATCAGCCAATTAGACCACCTTTTGCTGAAAACTTGATAGAATAAGAAGAGGAAGATGGACAACCTTAAGATCAGATCCACCTCTTTGATCATATGTAGCCCCAATTTTATTTGACTAAAGAAGAACATGATCAATCATCTCTGTAGTTAGATAGCCACCTAGAAGAGTCAGAGTCTGAACAATATCAAAGAGGTTTCCAAAATTCAATTTTTGAATTTTGGAGAAAACATAATTTGAGGAATAGAAAGGTGACAGTAGACCAAGGAAAGGCTACTGCTGACATCTACTTCTCAAAAACATAAAAAATAAACCCTTAGGAAGGGTGATCCAAATCCTGTTACCTATGATAAAACAACTGAAAAGAATGTTGAAGCTCCTAAAAGGGTCCCATAAGGGAAGGATGAAAGTAATGTGAAAACAGTAGAGAAGACCCATTTTGCTTTCAGTTTAGAAAATGAGATATCTAAGATAAAGATCTCAATCCCCTTTAATGAGTTTTTAAAAAACTCAGAATATAAGAATCAGATTCTAGAAATAGTGAAGGGAGAGGAAGGAAAGTAGCCAGATACTCTGAATTTACATGATGATGATCCCACCTTTCTGTTTGGACCCCATGTTGAAATATCTCAAGGAGATGATGCTCCCACCTTTTATGTCAGTCTGAATATACATGATCATATACTACATAATGCTATGTTAGATTCTGGGGCCTTACATAACCTCATGCCAAAATTAGTGGTAAAAAGTATAGGATTAGAAATCACTAGACCTTATAAAGACTTATTCTCATTTGATTCCAGAAGAGTACAGTTCCTGGGGCTGATGAAAGGTATGGTTGTATCACTGACTCAAATCCCTCAGAAGAATGTTGTAATGGATGTAGTAGTGGCAGACATTCCAACCAAATTTGGGATGCTGTTATCAATATCTTGGGAATCTAAAATTAAGGGAACACCACATATGGATATGTCTTATGCCACCATCCCTATTTTTGGAGAAAACAAAAGACTATATAGAGAACAAAGATTGTCCTATGTAGTAAGCAGTAAAAGTAAACCTAAAAATCATCCCATATTTGCTGCAGACATTGATATAGGCTCTTCAATTTTATGTCACAACCTTGTTTTAGGAGAAAAGGATATGAAAATTGTTGACCACCCTGAAAAAAATGATGGATTTAATAGCGAGAAATATGCACAATGCGTTGGAAGCTCTGGAAGCGAACAAGACAACGGTCAATAGGTAGAAACTGGTAGCGATGAGGAGTCAGAAATAGAACCAGAAGCTATAGCTACGGCCCAGAAGGGAGGTCTATGGACTATGATATTTGATGGGGCCGTAAATAAGGAAGGAGTAGGAGTATGGATCACCCCCTAGATGAAGTAAATAAATTCTCCAGGTTGCAGTCCTTTAAACTGATGTTTGACTGCTCAAACAATGTAAAGGAATATGAAGCTTTGCTGCTAGGGTTGAATGCGCTTAGGGAGTTGAAAGCTAAAAAAATAAAATTCTATGGAGATGCGGAATTGATAATCCAACATGTAAATGGGGTTTGGGATATGTTCAATAATTTCTTTACAAAACACAGTATTTCCTTCATCCCTAGAGATAAAAACACAACAACATATAACTTGTCCAGCTCTACTAGCCGATTCCAACTCGCTTTTTACCCCACCAAACCCTATATGATCAATATAAATCATAGGCCTTCTGTCCCTGACAATACCAGACACTGGCAGATATTTGAATATGATAAGAAAATAAAGAAATTTCTAGAGATGATAGAGGAGTTTTCCCATACCCATATTGATCAAGAAAACCGTGCAAATGAAGAATGGGAACTTGATCCAACATAGTTCCTAACAATGTTGGGGGAGAAAGAGATCCTTTAGTTGAAAAGCAACTATATCCCCAAAGGGTTAGTACCATTAGAAAATATTTTTGATGAAAATGATGTGGCCAAAAACCCTAAAGTTATTCCAAACCATAGTGAAGTCAAAGACTGCAACATTAGGGATGATGAGGAACCTAAGATTATCAAGCTATCTAAATCCCTAACCCTATGTACTAAAGATGATTACGTTGACTGAATGAGAAAATTTTATGATGTTTTTGCATGGTTTTATGAAGACTTAAAGGAATATGATACATTTATCATACAACACACCATACCAGTAAAGACAGGTGAAAAACCATTCAAGCAGAAGATAAGAAGGATGAACCCTATGCTACTCCCTCTCATAGAAAATGAAGTGAAGAGACTATATGAAGCCAAAATCATTGTCTCATTAAGATTCTCAAAGTGGGTAGCCAACATAGTCCCAGTAAGAAAGAAAATTGGAGAAATTAGACTATGTATAGACTTCATAAATCTCAACAAAGCGTCCCTAAAAGACAACTATCCCCAATTCAAAATGGATCATATTTTGCAGAAAGTTGTAGGGGCAGCAAGAATTTCCATGCTGGAGGGATTTTCAGGGTACGATCAGGTAAAAGTGTTACCAGAAGATCAGGAAAAAATAACATTTACCACACCTTGGGGAACTTTCATGTATGCTAAAATTCCTTTTGGTCTACGAAATGCGGGAGCCACATTTCAGAGAGCTATGGGTATAGCTTTTGCAGAAGAAAGAGATAAGTTTGTGGTTATATATATGGATGATATTACCGTGTATTCCAAATCTGATGCAGAACATTTGAAACATTTACACCAAGTATTTTTAAAATGTATAAAGTTTGGGATTTCTCTAAACCCCAAGAAGTCAAACTTTGCCATGAAAGAAGGTAAGTTGTTGGGTCATATAATATCTAAATATGGAATTAAAATTGATCCAGACATAGCTGACACCATACATAAAATTGAGCTCCCTAGGAGTAAAAAGGAAGTCCAATCTTTCCTTGGCAACATAAATTTCTTAAGAAGATTCATCCCCAACTTTGCAGAAATCATGAAATTACAAACATGCTTAAAAAGGATAACCACCATATAATATCTAAATATGGAATTAAAATTGATCCAGACAGAGCTGACACCATACATAAAATTGAGCTCCCTAGGAGTAAAAAGGAAGTCCAATCTTTCCTTGGCAGCATAAACTTATTAAGAATATTCATCCTCAACTTTGCAGAAATCATGAGATTACAAACATGCTTAAAAATGATAATCAGATCACATGGACTGTTGAATCCAAGCAATCCTTCAGAGATATAAAGAAGGAAATAGTTGAAGCACCAATACTAATCAGTCCTAATTTTGAAAAATAATTTCTTATGTTTTCTTTTTCCTCAGAGCATTCCATTGTAGGAGTTCTTCTACAGAAAAATCAGGAAGGAGCTAAGCAACCCATAGCTTTCTTCAGTAGGGCTCTCAGATATGCTGAGCTCAAGTACAATATTATGGAAAACAAGCTTATGGCATGATCAAAACCCTAAAGGATTCCAGATTTTATGTTTTACATTCTCATGTGTTGCTTTTGTCCCTAATGCTATTGTAAAATACATAGTGACACATCCTAATCCAGAATGTCGAAGGAAAAAATGGATAGATATACTATTGGAGTATGACTTGGAAATCAAGCCTACAAAGCTTGTCAAAGGGTAGGGACTGGCTAGACTCATGGCCAAAGAAAATTGGGATTTAATAAGTGTGAACTTGGTATCACACATGCTGGAAGGCACTCCTTAAGGCCCTTTGTTGCAGGTATCAGACAAATTCTCATCATCTCATGAATACTCTGACATTATATATGATTTGCAGAACTTACAAGCACCCCCTGAAATGGGAAAGAGCAAATCCAGGTCAATAAAAATGAAGGCTGCAAAATTTTGCATACTAAATGGAGGCCTTTATTGGAAGGACCCTGGAAGTATTTTATTGAAATGTATGTTGGAAGATGAAGCCAGATTGACGATAAGAGAGTTTCACAAAGGTGTTTGTGGAGGACACCATTACTGGAGGCCACTGTCAATAAGATTCTCAGGGGAGGATTTTATTGTCCCACTATGTTCAATAATGCATATAAATATGTAGCTACTTGCCATGAATTCCAGATCTTTGAAGGAAAAAGGAAGCTCCTGCCCTTTCCTTTAAAACCAATATCTGTAGAAGCCCCTTTCCAGCAGTGGGGGCTATATTTCATTGGTGAAATCATTCCCAACTCCTCTTGACAACACATGTGGATATTGATTGCCATAGATTACTTTACCAAATGGATTGAAGTAGTACCAACCAGACAGGCCACTGACACAGTCATCATCAAATGTTTGGAGGAAAATATCATGTCCAGGTTTGGTTATCCTATTAAAATAATCACTGATAGTGCCCAAACTTTCAAATCCAAGAAGATGGTAAAATTCTGCAATGAATTTCACATAAAATTTGTCCATTCTACTACTTAATACCCCTAGGGAAATGGATTGGCCGAGTCATCTAACAAAATTATGGTTAGGATCATCAAGAAGCCGCTACAACAAAATAAAAGGAGTTGGCATACCAAGCTAAATTTTTCTCTATGGGATGATAGGATTTCCTCCAAGAGATCTATTGGGACTTCCCCTTTCAAATTGGTATATGGAACCGAGGTAATATTTCTCGATTCTCTCAAGAGAATTGCAATGAGACTATTACAAGAACAAGAAGAAGAACCAACACGCTAGATAAGGAGAGCCAATTAGCTGATTGAAGTACAAGAAACCAGAGATAAGGTACATGCCGAATATATATTGTCTCAAGAGAAAGTCAAGAAAAGTTTTGACAAGAGAACCAAGGAGGATAATTTCCAGGTGGGATATTTGGTGCTGAAGTGGGACGCTAGAAGAGAATAAAAAGCCCAAAATTTTGATCATCTCTAGAAGGGGCCTCATATAATTGCTGCTTACCATGGAAACAATGCGTTCATTTTTCTAGACAAAGAGGGTGACCCAGTAGGTAAAGGACCAGTCAACGGGCGGTTCTTAAAACACTATCTCCAGTGAAAAAATGAGTCTATCAACCCGGCCTCACTGTACATTATCATTTTTTTTTAGTTTCGGTCAGCTATTCTTCAGTTCTATTTGCATTCATTTCAAAAAAAAAGGACACTAGTCTACTGTTCTTGCTACCTCACAGGGAAGATAGCATCCCCAGTTGGAGCTGTTGTTAACACCTCTAATAAACATCCCATAGGGGAAGGAAAGGGACCCCCCTACCGAAATATCAAGCCTACCCTCTAACTTTTTACTCCAAAAGAAGAGACAAAAACTCCCAAAAAATGGCTAAGTATTAACCGCTTCCGACTAGATGAGCAAGCCACAGTAAGAAAATTGATAAAAATGAAGTCTTCCTCTCTTAATATATTGAATGGACGAGATTGGAGATATAGCTATTTTGATGGTCATAGAGGGATTTCACAGAGGTTCCGACTTTCTGAACCCGCATTGCGGATTGCAAAATTCAGAGGAGTAATTTTCTCAAAGTTGTGCAACGGGGTTTCGACTCCCGCATTGAGGATTGCGGAAGTTGGAGGAGTAATTTTCTCGAAGTTATGCGTTGGAGTTCTGACTTTCCGACTCCCGCATTTCAAATTGTGGATTGCAGAGGAGTAAATTCTTCAAAGCTGTGAATCCGGGGTTCCGACTTCTGACTCCCGCATTTTGGATTGCAAATTGCGGAGGAGTGATTTCTTCGAAGCAGTGAATTTTGGGTTCCGACTTCCGATTCCAGCATTGCGGATTGTGGAATTCGGAGGCGTGATTTCTTCGAAGTGGTGAATTTGGGGTTCCAAATTTGAACTCCCGCTTTGTGGATTGCAGAAGTCAAAGGCGTGATTTCTTCGAAGTGGTGAATTTGGGGTTCCTAATTCTGACTCCCGCATTGCGGATTAAGGAATTCAGAGGCATGATTTCTTGAAATTTGTCAATTCAGGGTTCCTAATTTCGAAATCCCACATTTCGGATTGCAGCAGTCATAGGAGTGATTTATTTGAAGCTATGGAGAAGGTGTTCTGACTTTCGGACACCCGCATTGTGGCTTGCAGATTGCAGATTGCACACTGAAGTTGGATTTTAAGAATAAATTGCAGAACCAGAGGAAAATATGGAATATTCGACTTCATAAATGAACTGTTCCGCAACTGGGAGTCGATATGAAGGTAGAAGAAAGCGCAATATGAGTCCCTACAAATCATCCTGGAGGGGATCAATCTAAAGGATAGCAGGTAGTTTTTGACAATTCGAGTTTACACTGGAAACGCACTAAAATTCCCCCACCAACTCATCTCTAGTTCAAGAAGCAAAGGTTGATCCGAACAACTCGAGTGAAGAAAGAAGACCACCACATCACTTATAGTTTTTTACTTTTATTTTTAATAAATAGTCCATAAGACTAATAGTTAGATCAGAGGTATTACAAACAGTTGTAGTTTCGAATTTAATAAACAACCACTCATGGATGAGGTAATCAAGAGGTTTTTTATTTTTTGAAGAAGACCCAAGGGTTGGAATTTTGTATGAGAAGTTTTGAGCAATGTAATGAAACCCATCCTTTTATATTAATGCGAAGACTTGATTTTGGAGCATAAATTTCTTAAATGAGTGTTTTGATGTCTGTAATTCCTGTGTATGTTTTCCTTGCTGGTATTTTCCATTGATTGTCTTCTTCTAAAAGTGTTTAAATTAAGATTACATGGTCTGAAATTCATCATTTGATGCTTCAGATACATATGATTAGATACTCCACTATTTCTTTCTGAAATTGCAAGTTAGAATTCATTCGTAAATTCTCTAACTCTGCGATGGATTTTTGTTTCCCTTTCTGCTACCATCTGCTAATATCCTTTTGACGTGAAAAAAATTCATTTATCTTGCATCTTATTCTCAAATTGTAGTCCAATCAATCATCTGTGATAGAAAACCTATGAATGTTTGACTCCATGCTCTGTGATATACCTATCCTCAACCCAACCAATTGAAATCCCTAATACCCTTATCTGAATGTCTAGCCACCACTATTAATACACAACCATCCAATTCAAGTGATATCTTGCATGTTGAAAGAGTTGCGAGAGAGAGAGCCATCTCTGTGTTTGGAAAGGCTAGTTTACATCCACAAGAGTGTAGTTGAAATAGTTACCGCAGTGATCCCTTATGTCGCAACCTGGAAGAATCCTGAGTGATAACAACAATATGCACATAGAGTACGAGGATTAGTATATAATATTTCCAAGTGGCCTATCTCCCCCTAGTTAAAAAAAATCACTTGTCTTATGCCTCCTCCATAGCCTCATAACCCACCGTGCACTTCCCGTTGTTGTCCTCACGGATTAGGTCCTCTATTTTCTTCCATTCCCTAAAACCAATAGGAATCTATCGTATTGTCCTTCATTAATTGCAGAGCATGCCATTTATTCACATCATGTTCAACTAACTTGTAGAACTCGCAGAATGGTGCATGAACAAATCTCTAGTACTTCTGCAATGTCAAGAAGTTGGGAGGTGCATGGCCCCAAGTTCGAAAGATCTTGCACCACTTGGTTTTAGGTGTCGTAGGAAAAGGACTAGGTGCACTTTTTTTTATGTAGTTATTTAGCGTCAGAATTAATTCTTGTGATGTACTTCTGTACTGCAGAAGCTACACCACACATTCTCTCTTACTTCCTTTCCAGTAGAAATTTGTTGTAGTTGCATGGTCATCCCAACAAGTGTCGTTTGTATCTGTGCCATCCCTTGTTATGCCTCACCTCCATGGGTCATTTCCAACCTCATCACAATATCTAGGGCCTCTGATTGAGTAACCACTTTCTGCTGTGTCAGTGGAAATCTGAAATGTGGAAGCGATCCTACAATAAACCATTCACGGTGCTGCACATCTTGGATCTAAAAAATTAGTCAGTCAAACGAAATATTGAATCGTTGGTCACAGTCTCAGATGGAATCACCAACTCTCTACTTAATCTCCTTGATGTCAACTCTAGCATATGAAACACAATAAATGTCTTCTACCTCTTCTTGATTCTTGGGACATCGAACCATAGATAACTTTTGTTGGTGTTTGGTTGAGATGAATTTTTTCATAGTAGGTCCAACAAATATTCATTGTAGTCTTGGAATTTGCAATCCCCTCAAAATGGAGGAAGGTATCACTGCAAGCATGAACAAGGGTTTTAGAACAAAAGGGAAAATATGTAGGATGTTCACAACATAAGATACAATCCTATTCTACCAAGTAGACATCTCATATGTGTAGAAATAAATTACGTGCATATGAACTAGAAAGGAAATCCATCACACTAGCTTGAACACATATTTTGCAAGGCCCATAACCATATAAAGAAGAGGACCAAGTATACTCAAGATTATTAGAAAATGCACATACTCAAATTTTTAATGGGGCCCAAACATCTTTTTGTTATTCATAGTGTTCAATTACAACAATGATCTACAACCTCACAATGGAAAAACTATTGATAGATATCTATCAATAGGGAGCAATCACGTAACAACATTACAACAACCTAAACCTAGCCCATTGCATCCATCCATTATTTCATTCATCTGCGAGCCTCTTTACCTTATCCTCGAGGGGATTTTATTCAAAATTGCTTGCTAAGTTTGATTATGTCAAGATAGCTACAAAAGACATAAGGATGGATAAGTCAATCCATTATCTAGTTATGTTTATTAATTACAATTCACAACACCTAGTCATTGGTAGTTGACTTTCCCTACACCCTTTATTTCATTTGACACATTGTTGTCACTAATCCTTATTCTATTCTACTGATATCCTCTATTATCCCATCATTTGATGACTCTTATCCAAAAAATAAGCTTCCAACATCTTTGCATTTACAATAAGAGGGACCTTTACCAATTTATAATGTTTCATACTAAAGCTCTTCAATATTCTTGTTTGCTTGATCTCTTTTAGTTCCCATGCCTAAATTAAAATTTACAGCACCAAGTTCTTTCATAACGAACATAAAACATAATTGATCGTTGGCATCCTTGATGGTTTCCTTGTTTCTGATCAACAACATATCATAACATAGAATTATACATAAATAAAATGGCCACCAACCTACTTGGAATACACACAATGATCAACTTTCATTTTGAGAAACCAACTCCCAAAATATAAGTATCAAACTTTTAATATCACATTCTTAGATATTGCTTTAAACCATAGAAGGGCTTCTTTAGCTTGCAATTTATTGTCTTATTTCACTTTATTATAAAATTTCTAGTTGTTTCATGGATATTTATTCTTCAAAATCACCATATAGGAATTGTGTTTTCACATCCATCTAATATACTTCAACATCAAATGAAACAACAATAGAAAAAATAAATCTAATAGAATTCAATTTGGCGAGAGAAAAAACTCACCAAAATAAATTCCATCTACCTAGGAATAACCCAATCTTTAATGCCATAGCATTGTCTTGAATTCAGTGATAGGAGGGTTCTTATCTTCTTTTTTATTCTCATGAACAATAAAGGTATGCCACCCATCATTAAAATTTCTTTCCAACAACTTGCTTAGAGTTAAAGTTAGAATTTTCCCCATCAACAATATTGATATTCAAACCATTTTCCATGTGTCCTTTTCGAATATACCATAGACACATACATTACCCAACTTACTTACATATATCAAGTTTCTAGATATATATGGAATGTGTGGAACACCAAGGAGATTTTTAGTCATTCCATATTCCTGCAACAACTTGACCCTTCCACTTCCTATGATTTTGGTTTTCAAGTCATCTCATAGGAAATCATCACCTCCTTCATACTTTTTTATTTGTAAATTATCATAGATATTACACTAGAACAACTCATGATAATATATTTTCTAATACTTAACAATATACTATTATAGAGTGTTTTACTTTATATTTCAGAGTTAATGCTACTCACTTAATGATGAATAAACTTAAAAGAACTGAAAATGGAATGGAAGAAGACATAATGGAAGTTATCATGGCTTCCACTTGATACCATGGTGGTTAATAGGATATATCAAATTATAAGAGACATAACTTCCATGTACAAACACCAATTGGGGTCATTTTTATGTCATTGGAAATCTCTTGATGTGACATAAAAATGACTATTTAACGTCTCAAATGTGTTTTGAAAGGTTATGAACCCCAAACAACTATTTGAGGCAATATGTTAATGAACAAAGGAAAAATAATTTACATATGAGTTTATCATAATCAAGCATCAAGCAACTGATCCTAATGTTATTTTAATAGATATCATTGACCAATCGGGTTTTAAGACATGGATCAATAGTCATTATGATCAAGGTAAAGATGAACCACTTATCACCTAAATTTTTCACACATGCAACATTTCAGCTATCATTGCAAAAATACATCATTGCCATATAACACGCAACTCATAAAAATCCACCTTTAGAGAAATCAACATGTGAAACAAAGAAATGAATCAAAAAGTCAAAATTTGGTCCACCCACCTAGGTTTATATAAGCAGAACCATGCGACATCACTTGGAAAAACCTTCGAAAGTTGTGCATATGTACCAGCATGCAGACCATTAAATTCCATGGTGCATTCAAAGATTTCCAGCCATAGTTTGGCTGCAAGGAATTTGAGTTGGATTCCTTCACATTCTTGGGCATTCAATAGCCCCATACTTGTACCTTGAGGCCACTTCATGAGAGTGAGCATTCACATGGTTAATTAGTTGTTTGAAGACCACAATTTGGCCTATAAAAGGAATCCATTAGCATGCATTTCATAAGGAGAAACTAAGAGCAAGGTTATGTTGCAAGAATTAATTTGAGAGAATCACATTTCATCCTAATTCTCATTATCCATTGGCATTTCAAGCTCACTTAGCTTGTTCCTTCAAGAAGCATGTGTGTTCCCTTAATCGTTCCAAGTTAGTTAGAAAGCAATTTGAGAGAATTCTATGGACCTTTCCAAAGGGAGTGTTGGATTCCATTTTCAAGTGGCATTTTCCTAGGTTACATCATCATATTCAAGCTTTTCCATTGCACATAAAAATTTGGTTGAAGCTCATCTCCTTATTGTGCCATCATTTTAAAGCTTTTCCAATGCACATAAACATTTGGTTGAAGCTCATATCCTTATTTTGTTTTCATGTCTTTATTCAAGTTTTATCTTCCAAGTAGTCTCCATATGTGATGTTATTCATTTAATATATTTAGCATTGCATATTAGACATACTAACCATCCACTTCATCTATTGCCTTGGTCACAACTTGCAAGGGAAAGAATAATTGCTCACCCTTTAGCCATTTTTTCACAATAGAATTTACGAATCCACTAGGGTTTTTTCTTACTTTATCTATATATATATATAGTTTTTATTTTTGGCTATTAACTTATTTGGAGATATTGTAGGATCATACTATTGTTGTTCATACCCATAACCAATGATTTTTATTGGTCGAAGTACCATTTTTCTTCATTTCTTAGGATGTGTGGTTCTTGTTATATGTTTCACACACATTAGTCCAACATTTTTTTTCAAAACTCACATAGTTGTGTGACTTGGATTTGTTTTCACCCACACAGAGTTTCCACGTGGGAACCTCACACTATCACTAAAGTTAAAAGTGATATTATCTACATGGAGAGGCCAAAAACCCACACAATTGAGATAAATTTGAGTTTTTTTAGCTTTCTTTGATTTACAATTGTAGTCCACATGGATGCCGACAGTGCTTAAGAAATAAACAAAACTTTCTTTGGCATCAAATCACTTAGTTTAAGTAGGGGAAAAGTCATTTTTGCAACTTTCCTTTTCTAGATATTGGCCTTTGAGGTTACCAACAACCTCATAGATTACACTAGAGTAGATTATCAAACTTATTTATAACTTTCAGGTTATAAGAAATTAGTTGTCTAGGAATTTGGTTTAACTTACAATAGTTTAAACTCTTGTCACTTGCATATTTATTTGTTAAATAAATTTAGATTAAACCCACTCATTACGTAAACAATGGGCCTACAATCTCTTAGAATCCTAGTACGCTATTTTCCTTGTGCCCATAAAGCAATATTGGTGAATAAAAAACCATCGCAAGAGTGAAATGCATCCCTTTTTACTGTTCTTGTTTTTAATTGTCTTTTGCAAAATCGATCAGCCTTTGAGAATTCATTAAAGAGGAGTAACAAACCCATACATGTTAATATCTCTTTGCTTTACTTTCTTATTTCCAAATGTTCACTTCAAGCGTTACATATGTTTATTCTCACTTGAAGCACACACCAAAGGACCTAAAGACTCCTCTCATTGAAGTATGCTCCTCATTTTGCACTGATAAAGCGATAAAGATGAATTAAAAAAATGGAGAATCTTAAAATACCTCACTTGTTAGACCATTAAATCAAGATTTATATTTAAAATCAACAAAAGCTCAATCCTAATCAACATAATTATTCTAATAAGAGGTAACAAGACAATTTATTGTTTAATTTATGATTGTTGGTCTAGGCATCTAAATAATGTCCCTCAATCATTTTCATATAAATTGATAGTGGTTGTTTTCTTTTATGGAACTTGTAAATCCTTCTACACCAATTGTAATCAAGCCTCGATATGAAGGTTTGGTTCCCAATGATTGTAAAGATGAGGTCATGCATTTTTTTGTTCACCACATTGAGCCACCCAAGTCTTTGTGGAGGGAACACTTGACCATTCGAGGCCAAACCTATTATCCACACTTGAGGGAAGTGTCTTAGTGGGCAGAAACTAGGATTTTCATCAGGTAGCATTTGTGGGTTGCATTTGCAGCTAAGCAAGATTTTTTCAACTACTGGAAATATTCCTAGTCCTTACAAAAAATAGTTCCATTATCCCTCATTATAACTAGTTCATTCATACTTTCACTACTTGTATTCGGTAGGTTAATAACTATTCTATATGAGAGCTATTGGAAGGCTCAATTACACATTTTGAGAGGGAGGATGTTACGTTGATAGGATCACATCATGTGTTGTTTCAATATACAAATAACATTTCATAATTAGAAGAAAATATTATTAATATATATTTTCCTCCTTGGAATGACACACTTGCATGATTTTGCATCTGCAATCTTAGCTATCACATTGTTGCATTTGTCGATTTTAGTTATTTCTTGTTATCACTTTATCACACTCCCTTATGTCATAGTAGGAATAATAGAAAACTCATTTTCATCATGGTGTTTCTTATGTATTTGAGGCCATCCTCCTATCTAAGGAGGGGTTCTTTCCATCTCGACACCTCGTCTTAGATGTGGGAGGCTACCCCTCAATACCTGCACATGTACATTTGTGGTTGGATCTATTATTCTTGGACATACCTTTCTCAACAGCCCCCTAACATACATATTACTAGTCCTCATGTGTCAAATAGAGGTACCCCCTACCCCATACAATGGAATTACTTGCTTAAACCACTTTCCCATTTATTGCTAGTTTAAATCTACCTGATTTATCTAAGCTCATCAACGACCCTATCTTGCATGACCCAACATGAGCTAACATGCTAGTTAAGTTACCTTCATGCATTATAAAGTTTAAGGTAAATAGGAGGATGACCCAACAAACCATGTGATGCATTTTCACTTATGGTGCTTGTCCAATATGATAGTTGAAAACACCATTCATCTTCAGCTATTTTAGAGGAACCTTATAGGCACTATATCTAAATTGCACTGGTCAATCTACTAGCAAAGAACACATGCCACCTTTATCACATACTCCCTTCTGCCCTCGTAAGAATAATAGAAAACCCACTTCCAACATAGCCTTCCTTATGGATTTAAGGCCATCCTCCTATGTAAGGATGGGTTCCTTCCATCCCAACACCTCGTATTAGATGTGGGAGGCCGCTACTCAGTACCCACACATGTGAATTTGTGGTTGGATATACTATTCTCAGACATACCTTGCTCAACACTCCCCCACACATACCTATTGCTAGTCATCCTTTTCCAAGTAGAGGTACCCCCCTACCCCATACAATGGAAGAACCTACTCCAACCACTTTATCATTTATGGCTAGTTGAAATTTCCATAATTGATCTAAACTCATTAATGAACCTATCTAGCATGACCCAACATTACCTAACATGTTGGTTAAATTACCTTCATACATTCTAATGTTTGAAGGTGAATAGGAAGATGACCCAAACTTGCATGTGATGCATTTTTACTTATGGTGCTTGTCCAATATCGTACAGTTGAAGACACTATTCATCTTCGACTATTTTAGAGGACCCTTATGGGGATTATATCTATATGGTATGCCAATCTTGTTACAAAGAACACATGCCAGCTTTGTTAGGATATTAAGACACTTAAGAGTTAGTTAAGATCAACTTGATATAATGTAACTTTAGGTAAAGTGTGTTTCTTTAGTATGCATTAGTATCCATTTGTACATATGTAATCTGACGGTCACGACATGTTCTAAACATAGAGTGATCCGGCGGTTCATCCTCAACTCGAACTTAATGACCATTATTAATCCATGTGTTAACACCCGATTGGTCCATGAACTCTATTTAAATAACATGGAGGGTCATTCGCTCAATGATCGATTATGAGGATCTCATTGTAACATTCTTTTTCCTTTGCATAATAATATTGCCTCAAGTAACGCTTTGGATGGGGTCATGGACTGTTCCCTCTTCAACGGTTTTAACCACATAAGAACATGGTGTCTTGATCTATGATCTGTTTGTGTGACTGGATTCTCGAGGTGCTCAGTATTTCTGAAATATCATGTGTTAGTCGAACACGGTATCTAAGCTCTTACGAAGTTCTTCTTCTATTGATGATCGAGATATTGAACTAGTGTTATCGTACATGTCAAAGGGTTTTTGGTTTCTGATATTTCTATTTATTTTTGGTCTAAGAGATGTGTTCCATTGTGTCTGGAGCACTGTTTTCAGTTGGAAATGATTTTTTTCATGGAAAATGGTTTTTGTTTGCCCAAGATACGGCCATTGTACTAGATCCAAAGGTATACTGCTTACAATTATGCTCTCATATTTCTTTCATATTTTAGCCTAGTATCTTATTTCAAATTTGTTACCTTTTCAATTGGTGTATGGTCTTTTTCATCCATTCTGTGCAAACTCGGAAAATCAGAAACATAGCGAAAAATGGTTTTCTTTACTGTGTATGCTCTTTGTCATGCGCTTTGTGCGAACTCAGTAAACCAAAAACATTGAGAAAACTTACACTTTTTGGGAAATCTAACCAAGGACTATCCCCAAATTCGAGAAATTTTCAGTTTCAAAATTCTTTTTTTTTTTGGGTGGTTGTGTAAAGTTCCTTGGAGGACAAAACAAGTTTTTTTTGGGTAGGCACACTCTTCCAACAACAACAACAACAACATTCTCCTCCATAATATTACTAAATATTTTTTTTATCTCACTTGGTTGAAAGTTACCTTAAAAAGTAAGAGGCCTTGGGTTCAAATCCTTTTTTGTAAAAGTTAATGTAATTTTAAGTTATAAAGTAACTACCTTGTAAAGGTGCTTCCCACTTATTTTATAAAAATGGGTTACTTATTTTAAAGCAACTTATTTGTAAAAGTGAGCTTAAGGGAAACGTTAGTAAGGGTGGAGACCCTTTTTTGCACTTTCTTCTCCCACTACCACGTGGATCAACTTTGCTTCCCACATGGCTCATTGGCTCCTTTTTTATGCCTTTCTTCAAAAGGGCATAACTTTGACATCTAGAGTTCGTTTTTAGTCCCGTTTTTTCTTAGCTGCCTATTTTTTGATATCTTTACATGTAGATTATCAATTTCTACTTTTGAAGATATATTACCTGTGTATTACAATATGGCCGCTCCATATAATATTTTGCTTACTAGTACCAACTACTTCACATGGAAAGCCCAGATGGAGGATGTTCTACGAAGTAGGGGACTTTACTCGATTACCTTTGGAAAAGAAAGTAAACCCATTGATGATGATAAGAAAATAAAATGGGCCAATAAATTTGATGTGAATTTTTAATGATTTACGATTCTGCTTTCAAGGAATTGATGAACTAGATATAGCTTGAGAAAAATTGGAAATTGTGTTTGGTAAACACAATGTCATTCGAGGTCACATGCTTCAAAATTAGTTTGTCGCTTCGAATCCAAGTGATTTTGCTCGCATTCTTGGAGCCATTGATAGAAAATTTTGGATGAACTCTTAAGCTGGGAAAGGATGCATAGCCATAATGACACACGAAAAAATGCATGGCATGGATCTATATGAATAATTCGCATAAGAAGCACATGGGAGATAGAGGAAGAAGTAATATGCTCACTGCACTATAAGAATGTTTTTGAGATTTGAATTTAATCATGATGTAAATGGCTATAAGACATGCTTAGGCATGTGTACCCTAGCTTGGTTGATAACCTATATAAAGCCTAGATCATTACAAGGAAAACACCTTCTAGCCGAGGTTTTAGTGGAACCGCCAACATAAAAATCGTTTAAATATCCATTTATAGCATAGGTGGATACCAGAGGTAGGATGCAAAAGATTTTTGTGGATGTTTTGTCTCCAGTGCACTTCTTATATATAAACACACCGGTGCGCTTTAACATACATAGGAACATCGAAGAGTTAAGTTATCCCACCATTTGAATTTTGATTTCAAAATTAAAATAATAAAGAAAATTGTTGATACCCCTAACACAGATATAAGCACCAGTAAGCTTTGCAACGACAAACTTATCATTTAAAAAAAAAAAAAAACGATAATATTAAGCACGCCGATGGAAATGACATATAGATTTTTTTTAATTTTTAATGTATTAATGTAGTGGTTTAGTACAATAATTTTTTAATTAATATAGTAATTCGGCAATGTTTTTTAAAATTTTAATTTTAAAAATAAAATAAATAAAATATTTTTTTAAAATCATATAAATAAAAATTGATTTCAATGTACCTATCATATTTATCACCATTAGTAAATTATATTTAAAACAATAAATTAAAAAAGTCATTTTTTTAAATATAAGTCTTGTTATTTAAGAGCCCAGCTGGTAGCGCTGCCAAGGCCAAGAGAGCTGTATAAGGGCTAATTAAAAAACCCCAGACTTGTTGGAATTCAGTAAAGCAATTTTGATCAAAATCACAATTTGAAGTGCTCAGATCGCAATTTTGACAATTTAAATTGGACAATTAATCTAAAACAAGTAATCCCAATTACTGAAATTACAAAATTAAAAAAATAGCATTTTCCAACACGAATTTTTACCGATTTTTAAACGCCGAAAAAACCGAGCGTATTGGTTATCTTTTATCCCACGCGGCTGCCAAGGGCCCTCTTTCATGAAGTCGCGGGTTCGATCCACCCGCGTCCGCTGGGGTCTGCCCCGTAATCCGGGCCGTCAGGGTTGCGGTATTTACCACCTTGAGCACTGTTCCCTATTCAAAAAAAATATTTAAGGGTTGTCCATAAGCATCTTCCCATTCCAATAGATCCCGGCACATGTAGAACCCCAACTACCACCCACGACCACGACCCAGTACTGTACCACACTTACCCAATCACCACCCGTTGGGCCACACTCATACGCCTAAAAAGGGGTCAATTTACGTGCATGGGTCGGCTCTCTTTGTTGAACCACCCTTCATGAATGTATAAAAGCGAAGCCATGCTCTTTGTTTTGTTCAAGTTTTCTTTCACTCTCTTCCGACTGCATGCAAGTAGTAAACAGATCATTAGCTTTCAAATTTTCCGATCTAAATCAGCTTTGACTGGTGGTTTAGAGGAGTCGAAGAAGCCATTCATATTTGAATTTCAGAATGGAAGGAGAAAGCCGAGGAGGACGAGAAGAAGCCCGTGATAGCGGTAGGAGAAGCTCATATCCCTCCTCCTCGTCACCCAGTAGTGCCAGTAGTGATGGTGGCAGTGGCAGGAGCAGCAGCAGCATATCGAATGAGCCCAATAATGATAATTATGATGGGAGCAGCAACAGCAGATCAAGAAGAGACATACCCAGTCCTACTACGGCTACGTCTAATCTTTCAATGGTTACTCTGTTGAATGACATGGAAAGTAACCTAGAAGCCGTTGGCAATGTGATGAGTGACATGGATGAAAGATCGCTGGAAGATACACAACAAATTCTTGTTCGTCTCAGGGAATTAGTTAATCTTATATCAGTTGCACAGGATGATCGATATTTCAGGCCGGCAGATAGAGCTGCCGTTGAGCGGTTGCCTCACATAATTATTTCAGAGGATCATATCAATAATGACAATTCATCGTGCTCAATTTGTAAGGAAAATTTTCAATTGGGCGAAGAGGCGCGTATAATGCAATGTGGACACAGGTACCACAAGACTTGCATATTTACATGGCTGGAAACCAAGCATACCTGTCCACTCTGCCGATTCGAAATGCCCTAGTATATTGCATAAATGCCTCTTTATATATATATAACCACAATTTTATCTTTAGTATATTGCATAAAGGCCTCTTTATATATATATATATAACCACAATTTTATCTTTAGATTCAACGATATGTAAGCTTTGCTGAAGTAGTTGCAACCATATTGGATTGATGCATTTGAGGGGCACTTTCTCGTTCCAGTTGTAGGTTTTTCATCCCGGATTTCGATGCCTGGCAGGACCAATTAGAAATGGTGATGTGAATCCTGTGATTTATGTGGAACCCCAACTCACTTATTATATGATACATTGGCAAGATATATAATCATTCAAATTACAATTGAAGTGCAGAAATGAAATGTTATTTAGTGCAGAAATTAAATGTTCTTTTGATGTGCTAGTTTTTCTAACACTTTTGTATTTGTTTTTGATAAATTATTGTTGTGTAATATCAATCAGTTTTGTGTTGTAATAGTTTTATCAGTTTTTTGTTGTAATTGTTTTATGGTTGTATCATCATTAGCAATTGCTTTCAAGGATATAAGAACATACATATTAAGTACTAATTGTTATTAAAGATGTAAATAAATTTTAGAAATGGAATAACTAATATAATGTTTGGATTTGAAATGAAATCATGACATCTATTTTATTAGGTCTATATAGAACAAAATCCTTACTTCTCTTTAAGATAAGAGTTTTCCGATTCCATTTTTTCATCAAGTTGTAGGATTTTTCATCCATCATTTTGATGCCTAGAAGGAAAAATTAGAAATGGTGATGTGAGGCTTGTGACTTATGGGGAACACTAACTTATTATGAGACATTGGCAAGATCTAACTATTAAATAATCGTTCAACTTATGGCCAATCACAATTCACTAGAAAGGATATTAATAAATTCTAAAGTAGCGACATTAAATGTTCTTTAGTGCGGAGATTAAAGGGTTTTTAATTTGCTAGCTTATCTAACACTCTTATTCTTGTTTTTGATGAATTATTGTTGTTTAATATCAACCAATTGTGTTGTAATTGCCTTATCATTGTATTATTATTATTGAACAAGAATTTTGTTGTAATTGTCTTATGATTGTATTATTATCAGCAATTGCTTTTAATGGTGTCCAAAAGAATGTGGTAAGAAAATATATATGGAGCACTAATTGTTATTAAAGATTCAAATAAATTTTATGGATGGAATAATCAACACAATGTTTGAATTTGTTTGAATTCGAAATGAAAATATAACCTGCATCTAATTAAATTCATATAGAACAAAATCCTTCCTTCTCTTTCAATTTTAAATAGAAACTCATGAATTATATCGACCACTTTCATGATTTTGCGAATAACCTAGAGAGTCTCTTGCTAAAAAAATTCCTTTCAATTAAGACATGGACTAGATTGTCCAATATGGGCTTATAGGCTCTGACCTTTACGATTCCTACTCTTCCTCTTGGATGGAGCAAGCAACCAAAGCAATGACGGATTCCTCAATGTGCTAGGGTACCTTAGTATTGAATGCACGATGCGGTTTTTGTGGACTCCCTTTGGTCTCCCATTCTTACCACCCCTTCCTTTATTGATGGGGAGCCATGAAATTCACCACCCAGAGAAAATTGAGATTATTGCCAATTCCTTGCACCCTCCAGTGCCATACAATGCAAGCAGATCTTTGTTTCTTGGCCACTAGAGCAACCTTACGATTGCACCATATTTGTTTCTTAGATTTTAGTCGCCTTTAAGAAGGCTAAGTGGAGTAGAAATTACAGTCACAAACCACCCATTGCTTTGCATTATACCCACTATTGTCGTATGAAATGTCGTTGGCGTTAAGTGGCATGATGTTCCCAACTTTTTGCGCGTGCACAATATTCTATCGCACAAGGGAACAATCATTGGGCATTAAATATTTCAGATCCGCCATAGCTAAATGCCTAAGCGTGCTCATGCGCGGAGTAATTACCATGTACTTCTCCCGTGGAAGCCACCTCCTCGTCCACAGTGCGATCACTCACGTACATCATGAATCTTAACCTGCCAACTACTTCACATGGAAAGTCCAGATGGAGGATGTCCTACGAAGTAGGGGATTTTATTGGATTATCTTTGGAAAAGAAAGTAAACCCATTGATGATGATAAGAAAATAAAATGGGCCAATAAATTTGATGTGAATTTTTAATGATTTACGATTCTGCTTTCAAGGAATTGATGAACTAGATATAGCTTGAGAAAAATTGGAAATTGTGTTTGGTAAACACAATGTCATTCGAGGTCACATGCTTCAAAATTAGTTTGTCGCTTCGAATCCAAGTGATTTTGCTTGCATTCTTGGAGCCATTGATAGAAAATTTTGAATGAACTCTTAAGCTGAGAAAGGATGCATAGCCATAATCACACACGAAAAAAAGCATGGCATGGATCTATGCGAATAATTCGCATAAGAAGCACATGGGAGATAGAGGAAGAAGTAATATGCTCACTGTACTATAAGAATGTTTTTGAGATTTGAATTTAATCATGATGTAAATGGCTATAAGACATGTTTAGTCATGTGTACCCTAGCTTGGTTGATAACCTATATAAAGCCTAGATCATTACAAGGAAAACACCTTCTAGCCGAGGTTTTAGTGGAACCGCCAACATAAAAAATGGCAAACAAGAAAAATGCCAAATTGGAAAACTATGAAACTTGAAAAATTGCCAAATTGGAAAAGTTGTTTTGATCCAGTGGAATAGGTGGGTGGCCACCAATATACATATGGATAATTCATCCCCCTTTAGGAATAAATTCTCGCCATTGCGTGAAGTTCTTGCATCAGATGGGGAAACTTTTGTTGAATTTGACTCCTGGTGAGTCACCTGCTTTGGTGAAGGAACTGCTCGGCTTTGATGGCCCGATAGAGATGAACATGTTGTTGGTGAGTTCACCTCAATTGTTTATCCATTATCAAATCAATTGTATCTTGCTCCAAATAGTTAGAGTTGAGTTCTGATGGGTCCAACTACTTTGCCACCTCTGAGGTGTCCAACAATGGTGGAAAATATGGGTGAAGGAGCTCCACATCAAATACTAGGTGTATGCTAAGAAAGGTAGGAATGACTAACTTGAAGGCCTTCTCACCAACTACCTTAGTGATGGTTTATGGCCTATATTGAAGTGGGCGAATACTATGATGGGGTCCTATGAGCTACTCTTTTTTTCAAATGCAACAAAACCTGATCACCCACCTAAAATTTGTGTGGAACTCAATGCTAACCACGTTAGTGCTTGTACTTAGCATTTCCTTTTTTAAAAATGTCATGGAATTGATGATTGATGTGTTGAATCCGTTCAACAAATTGAATGGCCTTGTCTACATTTATGTGGGCATGGAAAGATTCCTCTTGTGTTGAGGAAATGGGAAGAGCTACATCAATTGGGGCCAGCGGTTGGAATCTAAAAAGGGATGTGTCCAGTAGAGTTGTGAAGGGATCTATTGTAGCTATGTTGAATATATGGAATACTCTCATCCCATATGCAGGAACGTTTAAAATTATACATCCTCAGAATATGAACAATCATCCTATTGACCACCTCTGCATGTCCATTGGTTTGGGGTGGAAGGAAGTTGATTGGGTAAGTTTGGTGTCCATTAGTAACTATAGGATAGACTAGAATGTACTCAAGAACCTATTATCTTGATCTAAAATGATAACATGCGGTATCCCAAAATCAACACAAACATGTTTGAAGAAGAGCTGAGCAGTGGCTTTGGTGGGGATGATCTCCTTGTAGGCTATTAGAATGGCCATCTTAGAGAAGCGATTCATGACCACAAACACGCAGTCATTACCATTCTTTGTTGAAAGTAATCCTAACATATAGTCCATGGAGATGGACTCCCAAGTCCCATTGGGAGTAGGCAAAGGAGTGTACAACCCTTGCTTCTTAATGTAAGGTTTCACGATGTCATAGGTAGTCCATGATATTTTATACCTTCCAAACTCTTGTTGGAACTTCGACCAATAAAAATACCTCTACAATACTGCTACAGTATTTTCTATGCCAAATTTCCCTGCCACCCGACTATAATGCACTTCCCAAATCAACTTCACACACTAGCTTGAAGGAACATAGAGATTGGCGGCAAGCTTGGATAATGGAATACATTTCCTTTTCAATGGTGGGGTATTTAAATACTGCATATAAGAGTTTTTTTCACTATGATATGCCATTGGATGGCCATTCTCAATGAGGACTACACCAATACCATAGACCGAATAATCTATCTCAATTTCAAAGGGTTGTTGTAGACTTGGTAAGGTAAGGACATGTGCCAAACATAAGCATTTATTCATCTCCTCAAATTCTTGTTGTCCTAACTTGGACCACAGAAACTTGGCCTTATATCCTCCTTTGGTCACCTGGTCAAGGGACCAAGCAATATGATAGAATCCCAACACAAATATGTGATAAAAATTTGTAAGGACTACGAAGTTGCGAAGTTATGTGAGAGTTGTTGGGGTCATCTAGTCATTAATGGCTTGGATCTTGGACAGATCCACATGCACACAATGGTCATCCATGATGTATCCCAGATACTAAATTCTGTCCATTCCAAAGGATCACTTCTCTAAGTTGGAATATAACTTGTGTTGTCGTAGGGTGGTGAGGACGTATTTAATATACTACAAATGTTTTTCCCACTTTCTGCTATAGATGAGGATGCCATCTAGATACATGAACACAAAATAATTGGTGAATGGTCAGAGAATATCATCCATCGCCCTCACGAAATTATTGGAGCATTAGTCAAGCCAAAAGGCATGGAAAACCACTCAAAAAGGCCTTTCCTACTTTGATGGAAGTCTTCCAAACATTGGTTGGGTCAATTGGTACCCGATGATAGCTGGACTTTAGATCAATATTACTAAAATAATTTGCACCCTTGAGTTGGTTGAGAAGGTCATCGATTTTGGGAATAGGATATCGATTCCGGACTGTGATTTTGTTTAGAGCTCTGTACTCAATATAGAGTCGCCAAATCCCATATTTCTTCCAAACTGACATGATTGGGCTCCAACAAGGTGAGGAGCTTGGTTGAATGTTCCCCTTTTGGACCAATTCTTGAATCTATCACTTGATTTCTTCATTTTCCATGAGGGAATCCCTGTATACCATCCCATTAGGTAGAGGCACCCCGTGTATCAAATCAATTAAGTGCTTGATCTGGTAATGTAATGGAACCCCAAAAAGCATGGTGAAGATGTCTCTTTGTACTTCCATGATCTTTTCCACCTCCTATTGTGTACATAGACCCTATGTGGAGGCGGTGGATGTTATTATGATATTATGTTCTTCTTTAGAGCGGATCATGAAGAGGACACATTTCCAATCTAGGAGATTACCTTCCTGCACTGCTTAGTTGTGATCAAAGACGCTGCAGTAGTGGGAACTACCTTTGGTATCTTATAGATTTGTTTTCCCAAAGTAACAATGACACTACGAGGTATAGATTCATACACAACATGATGCTTACACATATATGGTTTTCCTAAAATAAAATCTCAAGATTCGAGTGGGGAAATGTGACACATTACTCATCTTTGAAGGGATTAATGTTGTAAGGTAGGAGACATTGTTGACTGACATGGATGTCTTGTCCCTAGCCGAGACACCCAATGTTGTAAGGTTGTCGCTGTGATGTTGTTGGAAACTTCAACTGTTTTATCACCTCTATTGAAATAAGGTTGTTTTGGATTCCGCTATCAATAATGAAATGTAATGGAGTTCCATTTATCCATATCTGCGAGTGGAAGAGACGCTCACATTCCTATGGATTCTCTAGATCGTCGGGTTCTGCATAAATGATCTTCTTCCCACTATCTGTAATGATGGCGTTGGGTTCTGAACCAGATTCCAAACTGGAATATGACTCTAAATATTTGATCTTGGCCACCAATGACTTCATTGAACGACATTCATCAGTGTTGTCCCAGAGGATCTTATGGAAATTACACCATTTCCTAGTTTCCTTCTATGTTTTCCCGTTCCCCTTCTTTGCTTGTGGCATGGAATTGTTAGTTTTTCATCATTTAATTCAATATGATATAGGATCTTAACTGAGAGAAAAACATGTACAGCATATCAAACACAAGAGACAAGAGACACAAAGCATTTCACCGGGTAAAACCAAGAAGGTGAAAAACCCGCAACTTCCTCAGAGATAGAATAAGCACCAATAAAAAGATCACCAAGATGAATCCCAAAAAGATAGATGTATTCAGTAACTACTCCTCCTCCACTTGTGCGCACTCCTCTCTCTACTCTATTCGAGTTGGATGAGTGAGTGAATGAGCAAACAGAGTGGTGCAACCACTTTATTTATACTTTAACTTGACCTTCCTTTTACCCTCACTAGGTCGACCCTCTAAGGGAGTCTAATAACCCTTCCACTTAACTCATATAGGGTGGACCCCACTAAGGTGGTCTAATAGCCCATCAAATATAAGTTACGACACTTACAATATAACTTGCAACACTTGCAAATACAAATGAATACACTTCCAATCGGAGGAATAAGAAATCTCCGTTGGGGATACAATAAAGTACAAATGTAATGCATAAAATATACAAGTGAATATCTTCTGAAGTTACAAATACATCAACACTCCCTCTTAACTAGGAAGGTATTCTCTTGACACAGGTCATCAATACATATAGGCACAAGTCTTCAATACTGGAGTTGGATCATCATCACTGGATCATTGGAGCATCATTGTCACTGCTGATGTACTCGTCATCTCGATCACTGGTGCTATCTCTCAATTCTTCTCATCATAGGAAGTTCTACAGAGCCAGCCCTTTTTCATGCTGGATGTAGGCCTATCCTCCATGTGTTAAGATCCTAGTGGGAGGCCTTCACTAACATCTCGAGGTTTTGGTGTAATGGTTCGTATCATTTGGTATCAGATCCTCCACCCAGGTTCAAGTCACAGAGCAGGTGGAAACATCAGCATTGCAGTGTTCGCCTGGGGCTCATACGGCTCAAAGGGGACACCACTGTATGGGCGCACATCCAACCCAGAGTCTGGACTGTAGAGCGTGGTGGGATGTTAAGATCCTAGTGGGTGACCTTCACTAACATCTCGAAGTTTTGGTGTAACGGTTCGTATCACCATGTAGGTATTCATCATCTCTGCGAGCTGGCCATCCGATGGAATCTCAGGGCTGATTATGTGCATCTTGCAAAACCTCGAAAGAGCATCCCAGGATTGATTACATGTGAAGCACAACCTGTAAGATCTCCCAGGGTGCTATTATATGCAAGCAGGCAAAACCTTGAAAGAGCATCCCATGACTGATTATGTGCTAAGCACAACCTGCAAGATCTCCTAGGGCGCTATTATATGCCACGGACAAAACCTCGAAAGAGCATCCTAGGACTAATTACGTGCGAGCAAGCAAAACCTTGAAAGAGCATCCCAGGACTGATTACAAGCTTCCTGCTCAACCTATAGGATCTCCTAGGACTGATTATATGTTATCAGGAAAAACCTCGAAAGATCATCCTAGGACTGATTATGAGCTTCCTGCTCAACCTATAGGATCTCCGAGGACTGATTACATGCCACTGCACAACCTATAAGATATCCCAGGTAGCTATTATATGTCCCCTCAAGCAAAACCTCGAAAGAGCATCTGCCAGATCTCCTAGGGAGCTATTATATGCCATAGGAAAAACCTCGAAAGAGTATCTGCAAATCTCCCAGGGAGCTATTATATGCTATTGCACAACCCGACAAGATATCCATGGCCACGACCTTGGAGCATCACCTAAATTCTCATCATCATACACGGTGCATCACTCGGATGCACATGATCATACGGAGCATCACCCGAATGCTCATCACACGGCACTTACATCCACAACCATGGGAGGACCCACTTGCCACGATACTTGGAAAGGCTCTTGCATCTGTGTCCCATCACTTCCTCTTGGAAGTATCTTCGATCCGAAGAACACCAAGCCTCTCTCTGAAGTACTCGAACTTCACCTTGACTAGTGGCTTGGTCAACACATCTTCTATCTGCTCGTCCATCGCAACATACATGAGCTTCACTGCTCCTCTCTGCACCATATCCATGATATAGTGATACTTGATATCAATATGCTTCGACTTGTCATGGAACACCGGGTTCTCAGACAACTTCACACAACTTTGGTTGTAACAGAAGATATAAGTAGCATCCAACTGGAGATCAAATAAATCAGATAGTAGCTTCTTAATCCATACTACCTCACAACTGGCCGAACAAGCTGCGACATACTCTGCTTTGGCTGTACTCAGTGCTACGTAGGACTGCTTCCTGCTAAACCAAGAGATCACCTCTGATCCCATACTGAAGCAACACCCCAAAGTGCTCTTCCTATCTGCAACACGCTTGATCTTGTAGATTAACTTGGAAGTCACAACAGACTTCTCTTCTAGTCTCAGGACCACATCCCAGACATCATTCTTCATGATCGACTGGTACTCCTCGATTATGGCATCCTTCCATTACTCCATCCCGAATCCTGGGAACTTCAAATTCTTCAATATCTTCAATAGGTAGTTTTCTTGAACTTCGTTGCTGGAACAAATGTCGTTTTCCTTCTTTTGTAGGTGATTGTACATGATCTTTCCTACAAGTCAAATTCAATTGCGTGATTAGAAGCATCTCATAGTTTTCAGAACAAAATCTTACACATAAGTACATATGTCATACAGTCATGCAATTATCTTAGCCAATGATTCAATACAACATTCATCCATATCCCATATTATACGGTAACTTTCTAGATGCCTTCCATATCTACTAGAACATTGTTAAGGGTTTGCACTACTCCCAACATGTTAGCAAAGAGGTTTCAATCTAGATAAGTAGCAATGGAGTGTTGTACAGTACCATAGGCCACTTACCCATTACTATATTAGTAGTATCTTGTTCATTAATGCAACTTTTCTAAAATGCGTAATATACATCCTAAATCTAGGAACATAAGTATGTACATGACTGAAAAACATCATTTAAGTAATCATACATACAAGAAATGATAATTCAAATACTTATCTTTGTTTAGTTGTTGGGTGGACTCCTTCTCAATCTTTGCTTCCTTGTGCTCCCTCTTGATCTTTGCTTCCTTTATGATATCATCATGATTATATGTCTTTGAACTTCTATCCATCCTGGACCACTATGCATGCTTAAGTGTGCACTAGTGTCATCATTGTGTCATCCTCAAGATCTCATACATAATCATACATTCATTAGTGTAATCTCAATACTATCAAAATATTATAATCCTATAATCTTAACATGTATGATCATGATCATTTCATACACAGGTAATTTATCACAAGCATTAGTATTCAAGGTTTCAGGGAGTACTTCTTTTACTCATGCATATTCTTATTTGACCATAGCACTCTTCTAGTTTTCCATATCATTAATCAAACTAAGAAGCATAATATGCATAAACCCATGATTACTCAAACTTATAATTATCAATCATACAAAAAATATACTTATATAAGATCCTAACACAAGGTAGGATTCTAACTTGATATAGGAAAACATACCTGGATTATCATGCTTGCTAGTTATGTTTAACATACCCACATAATGTCTTCTTTGTTCTCTTCAATGATTTAGAGAGCTTGTGCTAGTAACCTGCATATCTCATAAATTAAGCATTGTAGAACCAAATTATACATACCTCGTAAGTAGAGCTTCTATGTGATCAATGACTATGGATGAGTCTCTATCTTCATGTCACCATGGTCATATATTCTTGATCTAGAACTTGATTTGTCTTTCTTGATGTACCTTTCATGTTAGCAGACAATATCATCCTCATACAACACCACAAGTGCATTAGTACAATCATAAGTGTCATAACCTTAATCAATGAATGTCTTATATCATTCACATGCATTCATACTTTTACTAAGGTGATAAGACAATTCTAAAATTAATCAAGATTGTACTAACCTCAATAATATGACGACAAACATATCATAGTCTTAATCCTCAGATAAATGAAGCAAATTTCAAAACATACCTGCATCTCCTCAAGTCATACCTGTCGATATTTACGTTCTTTCCTTCAAACAACTTGGTCAAGGAATCAAATATCTCCTAGGGTGTCTTTAGAGAAGACACATGTGGTATGAGATGGTCTTTGGTAGAATCTGCAATGATCCTCTTGGCTTTAACCAAGTTATTCTTATGTAAGGCCTTAGCCTCATCTCCCTCTGGAACTGGAACTTCTTCACTTATGTAGGTGTCCAATTCATTCTCTTCTAGGATTAACCCAATCCACTTTGATTTGCTAAAACTCGATTTGGAGTTGGCTAGGGTTTGACAAAGAAACCCTAAAAATCCAAACTTGGAATTTCAAACTTCTGTCTGGACAGGGAGATGCAATTGACTGAGGTGAGCAATCCGTGTGCTCAAATTTTGAAAAAATCCAAAAATTGACCCTTAAAAAATGACTTGCGAATTTTAGATCTGCAACTTCTGTCAACTTCTGGTTTTCTGGTCCAAAACCCAAACTAGGGTTTGATAGATCCTGGGGTTCTACCCAACCAAAAATTTCGATCTTGTTCTCTAAATTTTGATTTTTCTGAGGAGAGCAATCATGTGCTGAGATCACTCCAAAATTCCACTTCTGTCAAAAGCCCTAATTTCCCGTAGCAGTGACAAGCCAAAAATGAAGATGCTCCGAATCCAATTATGTTTTGACAGAAACATATGCCATATTGTTTCTAGTGCATCTCTGAAATTTTGGATCCTCAGGGTCTGAAACTTCATCCTGTGGTAGACTGACCTGTCATCTTTCCAACCCCATAGATCTGAGCTTCAATGGATTCTCCATTTGAGAGATATGCTCAGAGTCGCAACATGACCTGTTTATGGGATGAAACAACATAGCGAACTTGTACGGAGTGCCACGTATCACTGTTTCAACTTCGGCCTCTGAAAATTGAACCTGTGAAACTACAGTCCGTTCCCTAACTATCACCTTTTATGGAATTCCATTTGGAGATTCCTAGCCCAAGATATGACCTTTGTGCGTAGGTAACCTTTTTAGGGATGCATTCTGGAAGAGGTAGAAACCCTAACTTGTACGGATCATATCTCACAAAGTACAACGAATCTGATGCAAATTTTTTTACACAGGGTGCATTCATGTCTGATATTTGGCCTGTAAAAAATTCAAATCCCGAACCTTCTCCAAAACTAATTTATAGCGAAAGTTCCACGATGACTAGTTTTTACTATACCAAGCCCTAGCTTCCAATTTGTCGAAAGTGAAACAAGTATCGTAAATGCCATACAATGCCTTCCTTCAGGGTAGCTCTGATACCATGTTATTTTTTTCATCATTTAATTCAATATGATCTAGATCTTAACTGATAGAACAACATGTACAGCATATCAAACACAAGAGACAAGAGACACAAAGCATTTCACTGGGGAAAACCAAGAAGGTGAGAAACCTCGCAACTTCCTCAGAGATAGAATAAGAACCAATACAAATATCACCAAGATGAATCCCCAAAAGATAGATGTCTTAAACAACTACTCCTCCTCCACTTGTGTGCATTCCTCTCTCTCAACTATGCGAGTTGGATGAGTGAGTGAATGAGCAAATAGAGTGGTGCAACCACTCTATTTATACTTTAACTTGACCTGCCTTTTACCCTAATTGGGACGACCCCCTAAGGGAGTCTAAAAACCCTTCCACGTAACTCATACAGGGACGACCCCACTAAGGTGGTCTAATAACCCATAAAATATAAGTTACGGCACTTACAATATAACTTGCGACACTTGTAAATACAAATGACGACACTTCCGTTCGGAGGAATAAGACATCTTCATTGGGGATACAATAAAGTACAAATGTAATGCATATAATATACAAGTGAATATCTTCCGAAGTTACAAATACATCAACATGAATAGTTTTCTTGGGGCTGGTTATGCTTACTCTATCCTTTGTTCTATGAGCTAGGGTTACCCTTGAATTGATTCTATAGTGGATTCATAGGCCCAAACTCTTGCTTGATTTTTTTCTCGATCTTGACAACATATGTGACGAGATGTCTAGAAACTCCATTTCGACTTGGATGTAACTATGTAGTCCCCCATGGTATTTTAGAACTAGATGATGCTCATATTCTTTGATACCCATGTTGGTGCACAAGGTATGGAAGGTATTTGTGATCTCCAACACGGTTTCGTCCCTCTCTTGACGTAGTGCGGTCCATCTCGTGTATTGGTCATCATTGTTTCCCACGGGGTGAGATTGTTCTTTACGTGCATCTATAAAAGAGGCCCAAGTGGTATTGGTCAGCACAAAGGTGACCTTTTCCCCATTGGAGAAATTGTGGACAGAGAAATACCCTTCTAGCAGACTAAACCATTTATCTAGGGTATCGACATCGATTTGGCCTTCAAATAAAGGGATGCCAAAGTTAACTTGTACCTTGAAGGGTGTGGATTCTTTGAAGTGAGTGCTTGATGATACCTCCATTGCGGTTGGCATATGTTGAAGGATTTTGGTGAAATTGTAACATCCCTCCAAATTGACCTACTATTATTATTAGTTTGATGTAATCGTGAAAATGGCCATGGTGAGGAGCTCAAGGCCAAGGCCCCACCAGTGGACCTTGAAACTAGTGTTATGGTTATATGTGTATTCTAAGCCTAAAAAAAACTAAGAACGATATATGCGACTAAACGATAAGTAACTAAATCCTCCAACAAGAATGGTAAGATAGCTAGGAAGTCGTGAGAGTTCTGTTTTAGTCATAGATAATTGAGGGTGAAGAACTAGTGATGTTTACTTTAATTTCTTAAAAAAAAAACCACTGAAGTAGAGTCTAACATGAATTTAATGACTAGATAGATTTTATATAAGTAGTTATTTATGTCTTGTGTACCTTTATATGAAAGGTTAAATAATTGAAATAACTACTAGGATACTATATATATTATGTCTTATTTGTATATTTTTATATGAATTATTCCAATTATTTCTACAATTTATATAATAGCCAATGACTATTCTAAATAGTATTATTTTTTAGATAAAAAGATAATAACAATTTAATGTAGGTATCCTCATTGTTACAATGCTAGTAGGATGAACCAATAAATACTTCATTTAGAAGATAGTATGATAAAATATGATATCCATCTATCCTAATAAGTATGATGCTAAGTAAGCCACATTTCTTATGGAAATAGATGTTTTTATATATATACATAAACAAAAAAAATACATATGCCATTATGAATTGGTTAAAATTGCACAAATCTAAGTTATATAGTTATATATATAAACAATGTCTAAATGTTATAAATATATGTACATAGCCAAGTTATATATGTAAACAAATGGAAAAATATGTTAGATAAAATATATTTCTTTTATAAAGAGTGGCTTAAAAGACATTCTATTAACTATTACATATGTACCTATATATGTGTGTCTCATATAGGAAAGTTTTAGTTGTGATAACTATTAAGGGGAATGTTTCTATATATAAATGCGTTAAATACATATATATAAATTAACAAAACGTATAATAACTATCAAATATGAATTGTACATATATTATGGATAGCTCGAGGAGAGCTGGAAACCTTCTTATAGGGCCGAAAAAACGATTGGGAGGGAGGATCTCTGTATCCTTCTATCAGGGAAACCGATCGCTGTAGATGCCAACGTAGGAACTCTGCGATAAGATATATAGTAGGTTTATTAGTATTGGTGAGTCTCCACGATAGGCATAATGTTGAAGGATTATGATGATCCGTGATAGAATTGTTGTGTAAATGCCAGCCTTAATCCACTTGGTTTTATTATAAATATGTTGTTAAGGTATGGTAAAATAAAAATAAAAGGATTATGCAAACGTTATAAATATATCTATCAATGATGTTGTTTCATAAAGATCATACAAGAATTTTACTATATTCATACATAGTTGTAAAGGTTATGAAAGGTTATACATTAATATATCTATGTTAATGAAACATTTGTATAGAGGTTATATTATATTCATATATGTTGATAATACATAGTTGATATATGTTCATAATACATAGTTGTAAGGGTTATGAAAGATTTATACATTAATATATCTATGTTAATGAAACATTTGTATAGAGGTTATATTATATTCATATATGTTGATAATACATAGTTGTAAAGGTTATGAAATATTTATACATTAATATATCTATGTTAATGAAACATTTGTATAGAGGTTATATTATATTCATATATGTTGATAATACATAGTTAGAAAGTTTATGAAAGATTATACATTAATATATTTATGTTAATGAAACATTGGTATAGAAGTTATATTATATTCATATATGTTGATAATACATAGTTGTAAAGATTATGAAAGATTTATACATTAATATATCTATGTTAATAAAACATTTGTATAGAGGTTATATTATATTTATAGATGTTGATGTTTTATAAATACCATACAAGAATTATAAATATATGTTTAAAGTATGGCAAGATGTCCTTATGTCCTTAGTATAAATAATGAAAGGATATATATTTCTTAATATATGTTTTAAATATGGAGAGATGTCCTTTGGATTAAACATTAGAGAGAATGTATGTTTTAATATATGTTTAAAAGTATGGGGAGTTGTTCCTTAGTTAAAATACTAAATTTATATATGTTTTCTTTTAGTAGAAATTTGGGTTTATATATACTTATATGACCGACAAAGAGGGGTTAAGCCCTAGTAGTATGAAGGAAACTTCAAGTTTAGTATTCAAAATTAATGTATAAGGTCACTAAAGGTTGCCATGTTAAAAATTAACCATGAAAGGGTCCTCTGGAAGAGAGACTTAGGCAAACGGAAAACAATTGCCGTGCTGCACATACATTGTATTCCTTGATTTGATGAATAATAAAATAGCACAACCCTTTTGTGGACGTAGCCCAAGGAGTGGGTGAACCATGTTAAAAATGGTCCCTCTCCGATGTATCTCTTATTTGTGTTCTCGTTGGTCCCCTTGTGTGTTCATGTTAGTTCTTTTAGAAGTAGATGCATGTATTTTAATTATTTCCTTGATAATATATTGATGTGTCTCATTGTTATTTGATCCCTATCTTAGGTGTTTCTTATGCATTATTTTCTTGGATAAATGTAATGTTTTGTGGTGTACATATATATATTAGTATATGTTTTTGATGAAGGATAATTTGATAGTTATTCACAATGAGCATATAATAGCCACATAGATATATGCTTGTATACGGTACATTTAAGCTTAAGAATTCCATAAAGATGTTCAAGTGAAGATGGAATATTCAGATATGATGAATTGTTGAAATACGTATCTAATTATTTGTGGAAGTAACTTACTAAAGTGTACAGATGAGATACTTCCTTTTACTTAGAAACTGTCCCAAGTGAGGAAAGCAGTTGTGTAGATTGGAAATGATGTACTAAAACCTTTTCATAAATAAGCAAGGTAATTCCATCGGTTGTAAGTATGTACAACTTGGTCAAGGAATCAAATATCTCCTAGGGTGTCTTTAGAGAAGACACATGTGGTATGAGATCGTCTTTGGTAGAATCTGCAATGATCCTCTTGGCTTTAACCAAGTTCTTCTTATGTAAGGCCTTAGCCTCATCTTCCTCTGGAACTGGAACTTCTTCACTTATGTAGGTGTCCAATTCATTCTCTTCTAGGATTAACCCAATCCACTTTGATTTGCTGAAACTGGATCTGGAGCTGGCTAGGGTTTGACAGAGAAACCCTAAAAATCCAAACTTGGAATTTCAAACTTCTGTTTGGATAGGGATATGCAATTGACTGAGGTGAGCAATCCGGTGTGCTCAAATTTTGAAAAACTCCAAAAATCGACCCTTAAAAAATGACCTGCGAATTTCGGATTTGCAACTTCTGTCAAATTCTGGTTTTTTGGTCCAAAACCCAAACTAGGGTTTGATAGATCCTGGGGTTCTACCCAACCAAAAATTTTGATCTTGTTCTCTAAATTTTGATTTTTCTGAGGAGAGAAATCATGTGCTGAGATCACTCCAAAATTCCACTTCTGTCAAAATCCCTAATTTCCCGCAGCAGTGACAAGCCAAAAATGAAGATGCTCTGAATCCAATTCTGTTTTGACAGAAACATATGCCATATTGTTTCTTGTGCATCTCTGAAATTTTGGATCCTCAAGGTTTGAAACTTCGTCCTATGGTAGATTGACCTGTCATCTTTCCAACCCCACAGATCTGAGCTTCAATGGATTCTCCATCAGAGAGATATGCTAAGAGTCGCAACATGACCTGTTTATGGGATGAAACAACATAGCGAACTTTCACGGAATGCCATGTCTCACTGTTTCAACTTCGGCCTCTGAAAATCAGACCTGTGAAACTACAGTCCATTCCCTAACTATCACCTTTTACGGAATTCCATTTGGAGCTTCCTAGCCCGAGATATTACCTTTGTGCCTAGGTAACCTTTTTAGGGATGCATTCTGGAAGAGGTAGAAACCCTAACTTGTACGGATCATATCTCACAAAGTACAACGAATCTGATGCGAAAATTTTTACACAGGGTACATTCGTGTCTGATATTTGGCCTGTAAAAAATTCAAATCCCGAACCTTCTCCAAAACTAATTTATAGCGAAAGTTCCACGACAATTAGTTTTTACTATACCAAGCCCTAGCTTCCAATTTGTCGCAAGTGCAACAAGTGTCGTAAATGCCATACAATGCCTTCCTTCAGGGTAGCTCTGATACCATGTTATTTTTTTCATCATTTAATTCAATATGATCTAGGATCTTAACTGATAGAACAACATGTACATCATATCAAACACAAGAGACAAGAGACACAAAGCATTTCACCGGGGAAAACCAAGAACGTGAAAAACCTCGCAACTTCCTCAGAGATAGAATAAGAACCAATACAAAGATCACCAAGATGAATCCCCAAAAGATAGATGTCTTCAGCAGCTACTCCTCGTCCACTTGTGTGCACTCCTCTCTCTCAACTATGCGAGTTGGATGAGTAAGTGAATGAGCAAATAGAGTGGTGCAACCACTCTATTTATACTTTAACTTGACCTGCCTTTTACATGCCTTTTACCCTAATTGACATGCCTTTTACCCTAATTGGGCCGACCCCCTAAGGGAGTCTAAAAACCCTTCCACTTAACTCATACAGGGACGACCCCACTAAGGTGGTCTAATAACCCATAAAATATAAGTTATGGCACTTACAATATAACTTGCTACACTTGCAAATACAAATGACGACACTTCCAATCGGAGGAATAAGACATCTCCGTTGGGGATACAATAAAGTAGAAATGTAATGCATATAATATACAAGTGAATATCTTCTGAAGTTACAAATACATCAACAGGAATAGTTTTCTTGGGGCTGGTTATCCTTACTCTATCCTTTGTTCTATGAGCTAGGGTTACCCTTGAATTGATTCTACAGTGGATTCATAGGCCCAAACTCTTGCTTGATTTTTTTCTTGATCTTGACAACATATGTGACGAGATGTCTAGAAACTCCATTTCGACTTGGATGTAACTATGTAGTCCTCCATGGTATTTTAGAACTAGATGATGCTCATATTCTTTGATACCTATCTTGGTGCACAAGGTATGGAAGGTATTTGTGATCTCCAACATGGTTTTGTCCCTCTCTTGATGCAGTGTAGTCCATCTCGTGTATTGGTCGTCATTGTTTCCCACAGGGTGAGATTGTTCTTTACGTGCATCTATAAAAGAGGCCCAAGTGGTATTGGTCGACACAAAGGTGACCTTTTCCCCATTGGAGAAATTGTGGAGAGAGAAATACCCTTCTAGCAGACTAAACCATTTATCTAGGGTATCGACATCGATTTGGCCTTCAAATAAAGGGATGCCAAAGTTAACTTGTACATTGAAGGGTGTGGATTCTTTGAAGTGAGTGCTTGATGATACCTCCATTGCAGTTGGCATATGTTGAAGGATTTTGGTGAAATTGTAACATCCCTCCAAATTGACCTACTATTATTATTAGTTTGATGTAATCGTGAAAATGGCCATGGTGAGGAGCTCAAGGCCAAGGCTCCACCAGTGGACCTTGAAACTAGTGTTATGGTTATATGTGTATTCTAAGCCTAAAAAAAACTAAGAACGATATATGCGACTAAACGATAAGTAGCTAAATCCTCCAACAAGAACGGTAAGATAGCTAGGAAGTCGTGATCTAGTTCTGTTTTAGTCATAGATAATTGAGGGTGAAGAACTAGTGATGTTTACTTTCATTTCTTAAAAAAAAAAACCACTGAAGTAGAGTCTAACATGAATTTAATGACTAGATAGATTTTATATAAGTAGTTATTTATGTCTTGTGTAACTTTAGATGAAAGGTTAAATAATTGAGATAACTACTAGGATACTATATATATTATGTCTTATTTGTATATTTTTATATGAATTATTCCAATTATTTCTACAATTTATATAATAGCCAGTGACTATTCTAAATAGTATTATTGTTTAGATAAAAAAATAATAACAATTTAATGTAAGTATCCTCATTGTTACAATGCTAGTAGGATGAACCAATAAATACTTCATTTAGAATATAGTATGATAAAATATGATATCTAATAAGTATGATGCTACGTAAGCCACATTTCTTATGGAAATAGATGTCTTTATATATATACATAAACAAAAAAAATACATATGTTATTATGAATTGGTTAAAATTGCACAAATCTAAGTTATATAGTTATATATATAAACAACGTACATAGCCGAAAATATGTTAGATAAAATATATTTCTTTTATAAAGAGTGGCTTAAAAGACATTCTATTAACTATTAGATATGTACCTATATATGTGTCTCATATAGGAAAGTTTTAGTTGTGATAACTATTAAGGGCAATGTTTCTATATATATGCGTTAAATACATATATATAAATTAACAAAACGTATAATAACTATCAAATATGAATGGTACATATATTATGGATAGCTCGAGGAGAGCTGGAAACCTTCTTATAGGGCCGAAAAAACGATTGGGAGGGAGGATCTCTGTATCCTTCTATCAGGGAAACCGATCGCTGTAGATGCCAACGTAGGAACTCTGCGATAAGAGAAGGGGATCTACAACGATCCTGGAGGGCAGTGCTAACTGACGGCCTCTGCGATAGCTCATGCATTTCTTGCAGGCGACAATGGACCCTTCCACGTTGGAAAGCTAATAGCGTATATATGTGGTAAGTATTACTGTTCTGTGCTTATGAATTTATGGGTTTGAAATGGGTCAATGGTTTATATCGTCCACCGAAAACGGGTTTTTATTTTCGAAATGGTAGCTATTTGTCTCTTAGATCATTTTTTGGCAAAAACGCAGTTACTGCAACTTAGTATATTTTTTTCAAACATTGTTTCAGATCGATTATAGATCAGTAGTGCCTTTGGGAGATACGTGTAGGGCTTCCATTAATAAGCTAAATCTAGTTACTAAACTTGTGTAAGAAGTTCATGTTCTGCACGAGTTCTCTGTGAGTTCATGGTGTAACCAGATCATTGCGGATATATTTTTCTCTTATTCTTCAAAAAGGATTATGCTTAATAGATCTCAGTAGATCGCTACAATTACCTATATTTTCTGATTGCCGACTGAAAAACACAGTAGGTAATTCGCATGGGTAAAAATGTTTGTGGCTAATAGCTGTGTTGGCAGAGAAAGAAAGACTTTTTCCTCTCACGGAATCTATCTGGTTTTTCCTAAGAGTATAATTTGTGTTATACATTGTGTGCTACCCTTTTAGAATGTCTTGTACTTTTGTTACCATCCAGCGTTGATGGATCTTTTAGAGATTAACGTTTTTTTTATCTTGTTCTAAGATTGCTGTCACGAAGAAGGAATGCGTCCTCTGTCAAACCTAAAATATATGTTTGTTTGATATGATGGTGAGGTTATAAATTATGTATATCTACGTAGCTGTCCCGATTTTAGAGAAAATTTACATACTTAAATGTCACAACACTTACTCGGCCGTGATAAGGAAGATCGATTTGATTGTCCCATTACTCAGATGCGATTTTCCTTGATTCAGACGAACCATACAAGATCGAAAAATGTAGTTACTTCTGCTTATACATTACATAAGTTGTATTAAACCTTGACTAAAACGTTGGATATATAGTATAATGATATATACATTATTTAGGGAAAGCCATATGGTAGGTTTATTAGTATTGGTGAGTCTCCACGATAGGCATAATGTTGAAGGATTATGATGATCCGTGATAGAGTTGTTGTGTAAATGCCAGCCTTAATCCACTTGGTTTTATTATAAATATGTTGATAAGATATGGTAAAATAAAAATAAAAGGATTATGCAAACGTTATAAATATATCTATCAATGATGTTGTTTCATAAAGATCATACAAGAATTTTACTATATTCATACATAGTTGTAAAGGCTATGACAGGTTATACATTAATATATCTATGTTAATGAAACATTTGTATAGAGGTTATATTATATTCATATATGTTCATAATACATAGTTGTAAAGGTTATGAAAGATTTATACATTAATATATCTATGTTAATGAAACATTTGTATAGAAGTTATATTATATTTATATATGTTCATAATACATAGTTGTAAAGGTTATGAAATATTTATACATTAATATATCTATGTTAATGAAACATTTGTATAGAGGTTATATTATATTCATATATTGTATGTTGATAATACATAGTTGTAAAGATTATGAAAGATTTATACATTAATATATCTATGTTAATAAAACATTTGTATAGAGGTTATATTATATTTATAGATGTTGATGTTTTATAAAGACCATACAAGAATTGTAAATATATGTTTAAAGTATGGCAAGTTGTCCTTAGTATAAATAATGAAAGGATATATATTTCTTAATATATGTTTTAAATATGGAGAGATGTCCTTTAGATTAAACATTAGAGAGAATGTATGTTTTAATATATGTTTAAAAGTATGGTGAGTTGTTCCTTAGTTAAAATATTAAATTTATATATGTTTTCTTTTAGTAGAAATCTGGGTTTATATATACTTATATGACCGACGAAAAGGGGTTAAGCCCTAGTACTATGAAGGAAACTTCAAGTTTAGTATTCAAAATTCATGTATAAGGTCACTAAAGGTTGCCATGTTAAAAATTAACCATGAAAGGGTCCTCTGGAAGAGAGACTTAGGCAAACGGAAAACAATTGCTGTGGTGCACATACATTGTATTCCTTGATTTGATGAATAATAAAATAGCACAACCCTTTTGTGGACGTAGCCCAAGGAGTGGGTGAACCACGTTAAAAATGGTCCCTCTCCGATGGATCTCTTATTTGTGTTCTCGTTGGTCCCCTTGTGTGTTCATGTTAGTTCTTTTAGAAGTAGATGCATGTATTTTAATTATTTCCTTGATAATATATTGATGTGTCTCATTGTTATTTGATCCCTCTCTTAGGTGTTTCTTATGCATTATTTTTTTGGATAAATGTAATGTTTTGTGGTTTACGTATATATATTAGTATATGTTTTTGATGAAGGATAATTGGATAGTTATTCACAATGAGCATATAATAGCCACAGAGATATATGCTTGTATACGGTACATTTAAGCGTAAGAATTCCATAAAGATGTTCAAGTGAAGATGGAATATTCAGATATGATGAATTGTTGAAATACGTATCTAATTATTTGTGGAAGTAACTTACTAAAGTGTACAGATGAGATACTTCCTCTTACTTAGAAATTGTCCCAAGTGAGGAAAGCAGTGGTGTAGATTGGAAATGATGTACTGAAACCTTTTCATAAATAAGCAAGGTAATTCCATCGGTTGTAAGTATGTACTAACACCCTCTCATAAATATTCAATAATAATTTATGAGGCGTTAAATGTCGCATTTATAGATATTGAGTACATACAGATTATATTTCCACAAAGCATTTAACGGTGATTAGGCCGCTTAGAAAATTTTAAAATTTTTACGAATTTTGGGTTTGTGACAGAAATTGTCTATCATCTCATTCCTTTGTCATGTGAGGGATTCCTCGAGCAACAAATTGATAAGATGTCCTGCTTTGTCATCTCTTTTTTTTTCAACCATGTGAGGGAATTTGTGCCATTGAGGGCATTGTTTCTCAATATTAACTAGTTTAAGACCCAATTGTCCATATCCCGACCTCGTTGGGAACATGCATGGATAAATAACAAAAGAGCAAACTGCTCTGATACCATTGATATTGATTTATGTGAGAAAAAAATGAAAGAACATATATAGAACCATATACACAGATATATTGCAAGGAACACGATGATACAATAAACTCAGATTCTATTAAATGAATGAAAACTAACATACTATAAAATAAAAGCATCTAGAATGGTGGTAGCTATATCTCTAAGAAGAGATGTGGCGGCTATGCTCATTCGTGAATCGTGAAAATTTGGTTACAAAAGTAGGTCGAAGGGCCGATAGCTTACAAATTGTCATTTTTGCACTCACAATAATGATGCGTCTAGTAATCCGAACCAAGCCACTCACTCAAGACCCCAACCAACTATCAAAATTCACACTTTATTTTACCTTTCATTGCAATTAATTTTAGTCAATGTGGATGGCCTCTAAGTCACACATCATGGACCATCATAGCATGCAAGTATATTTTAAGTTAATAGATTTGTTTAAAGACATCACGTTAGACCTTTCAACATACTAAGTTGAATTTTCTAGGTCACCCTCAGAACTATTGCACACTCACTTAATACCTAGGATTCATATATAGACTCGTAAATTAATGATATTTTGATAGTTCTATTATAATTTCCACAATAGATTACATTGTATTCAATTAAGTTTTGCTAGAAATGAGCATATTACCATTTCTCATCCTATTATAATTTCCACAATAGATTACATTGTATTCAATTAAGTTTTGCTAGAAATGAGCATATTACCATTTCTCATCTCAATTATAGTAGTTACGAGGTAAATTTATTTATCAAAAATATCTAAAATATATATTTATATTATATAATCTATTATAATTAATAATTTATATAAAATGATAATATTTTTTATAACAACATGGTTCAAACTTTATTTGTATTTAATCAACTAAACCTTTAATTAATATAATTAACTAATTAACATAATTATTGAAATACTTTTTAAAATAAGATGATTTCCTGCTTTTGCATGGACTCCGTGTATCCTTTATGATCATCCCCACATTGAAATCAATTGGCACGTCCCCTTCCATCAATCCAACCAATAGAGGGGGACATGAATGGAATGTAGGCTTCTAAATTTTGACCCATATCCATAATATGAATTCATAACATTTAATATATGTGTCTAGATGCATAAATAATAATACACAATGGAAATAAACTCTATCCACACACATCTAACATGCATATACCAACATAATCATAACATGAATTAAATAAAAGCATTGTATACTCAAATACAAAAGAATACTTATCTTTAAACAAATAAGATCCGAGAAATTGGTTGTACAAGAGCAATTTTACACCCAACCATATGCACTCTATCCAACATATACTATTTCTGGAAAGACACCACCCCCAAGTCAGGCTATGATCCCACCAAGGCGAAGGAAACACCTACATGCTTCTCTCTCTTATCCCAAAACATGTTCTGCTCTCTACACTTAGAAAAATGCTCATACATAGATCTACAGGGAAATCACTTAGCCATCACAGCCTTGGCTGTTACACCTAAATCTCGTCACCATGAGCCATGTGTCAACTTTGTGCCTAATCCCTAAAGTTCCCTTAGCTAAAGTGCATTGAGTTTGGGGTTTTCCCAAGGTTTTTTCCTTCTCTAAGTATACCAGCGCTCTTAACATTCAGACAAGGTGTGAAAGCACACTTTGCACACTGACAAGGTGCGCCATCGACACTCTTTCCCTTCATGCAAAGTGCGCCATCCTTCACTGGCGCTCTATCTCTTCATGCAAGGTGCACCGGGGGTGTTTATAGGGGAAAACTCGAAGCTTCGAGACCCTTCTCGAACCTTGATGATGTGGAGGGTCATCCCTAACTTCTAGGTGAGGTGGCATTTTGGTTCCTAACCTAATGGGAGGATCCCTTATACCTCTCCCCCTAATCCCCAACCTTCTCTATCCCTTTAGCCTTATAAATACAAAGTTCCTCTCCATTCCAAAGGGAGGAAGTCTATAGCACTTACATGCTGGTGGAATTAGCCTAGGTGATCCATATCCATCTCTTGGGAGGCTTACATTTCCTTTGGAGGCATTGGTTTGGCTTGTTGGAGGAAGATTGTCGCGTTAAGACTTGGGTTGTAATCATCTCTCTACTTTGTATTTCCCACTTTTTATACAGTAATATAAACTCTTTCCATAAATGTTGTTGTGTTGATGATGCTTATAGTTTACTTCCTTAACTGTTTACTTAGATCAATGTTTAGACATGTTTTACTGCTTGTTTTGTCTCCATATGTTTTGACAGGTCTTGCAGTTACAGATCTGACGACCGTGGAACTTGGAGCAATAACGAGGAAGAAGATCTACAATTTGAAGGTAAGACGTCTAATTACTTGATCTCTAACTTGATCTAGGAAAGTAGCTTTATGTTCTGTCTCTATTTGTTCTAGATTCACATTGAACTGGGGAGATCTGGCTCGCGTTCGCTCGAGTAGATTCTCCAATAACAAATCTAGCTCGTGTCCGCTCGAGTAGATTCTCCAATAACAAATCTAGCTCGTGTCCGCTCGAGTAGATTGTATTGGTTGGAAACCATGTTGTGAGTCATGTGAGACTAGTATCTCAGAGTCAGTTGTATTGCAGCAACATCTTCCATCCAGCAAGTCCTTGCCATCCATCTTTCAAAGCACTTCACCTATCTTGTTTTTCCAGCTTCATGCTTTCGGGGGCATTCTGTTACACCTAAATCTTGTCATCATGAGTCCCATGTTAACTTAGTGCCTCAATCCATGAATTTCCCTTAATCAAGAAGTCCTGTAGAGAAAGTTGATGCCCTTTGTGCACAAATTCTAGTTGGGTCAGTGCATGTTGTCTTTGAGCAAGAAGCACCCAACTAGGGTCGGCGGAGGGTGTATTTTTCCAGACTACGTCGGCTGCACAGAGTGTCTTTGTGCAACCTACGTTTCCCCTATCAGGCACAGGTTGCCTCTATGCAGATTGCACCGGAGTTGGTTAATTGGGATAAAGTTGGCTTTCGAGCAGTTTCTAGAACTTGGAAGAGGTGGATCTCTATCCCTAACTCCTAAGTGAGCTTTCCTTCGGTTCCCTAACCTTAAGGGAGGATCCCTTATCCCTCTCCCCATGATCCTCAACCTACCCTATCCACTTGGTCCTATAAATACAAAGCTCCTCTCCATTCCAAAGGGAGGAAGTCTATAGCACTTACATGTTGGTGGAATTAGCCTAGGTGATCCCTATCCATCTCTTGGGAGGCCTACATTTCCTTTGGAGGCTTTGGCTTGGCTTGTTGGAGGGAGATCTGGCTCGCATCCGCTTGAGTAGATTGTCCAATAACAACTAGATCGACGTAGACAAATGGGAATTTATTTGAACTTGTGAAAGTGTATTTCTTACATCCCTTTTGGCAACTTACTAGGGCATATTGTCTGTCTAGATGGAGTTCTAGCTGTAGATCCCATGAAAATTGCGGCCATTGTAAAACTACAAGCACAAACTTCAGTAAAGAAATTGTGATCCACCTTGGGCATACAGGGTATTACACAAGGTTTATCCGCAACTATTCCTCCATAATAATGCCTTTGGAGAAATTGCTAAAGAAAGATGAAATTTTTAGATGGAATGATAATTGTGAAAAACCCTTTGCAACATTAAAGGAAAAAAATGCTTAATGCCCCGATCTTGACATTCCCCGATTGGAAAAAAGAATTTCATGTACATGTTGATGCATCAAGAATTAACTTGTAGAAGGCAATATGGATCATCCAGTGTACTTTGCCAACATAAAGTTATCGCAAGTAGCACACAATTACACAACAATAGAGCGATAAGTTTTATCCATGATTTACTCCATGAAGAAGTTACACCACTATTTATTGAGAGGACAATTCAATCGTTTTACGGATTACTCAGCCCTCAAGTATTTGGTGAACAAGCCTTTCTTGGAAGGCATAATATGCATATGGTCACTCTTATTTCAGGAATGATCCTTCGAAGTAATATTAAATCCCAGAAACCATAACTATGGACTTGATCACATGTTGCGAATAAAGTCTGAAGAAGTTGATGGAACCATTGACGATAAGTTTCCATATCAAGCACTTTTCATAGTAGATTCCATTCCAAACCATTTGGAATAAATTACATTCTTTTGCACCATCGGTAAATCCCCAAATGATTACTCTACAACATAGAAACGTCATTTGGTCTTAGGATTTTTGGAATACCAGTTGATTGTGTGGAAACTCTATAAGTTGGGAATTTATGGGATTCTTCATAGATGTGTGCTAGATCATGAATGTCAAATCATCTTGTGGGAATTCCATGTCGATGTTGCAGGTGGCCACATTGGCATAAAATATATAGGAAGGAAGGTACAACAAGAAGGGATATGGTGGCCACAATGTTCAAAGATGGTAAGGAATAGACCAGAAAGTGCAATGTCTATCAACAATTTTGCAAGCCTTCTCGATGAGATGAACTTCCACTCCAATTATTTTGAGCATTGCAGCCGTTCGAAAAATGGGAAATTGATTTTGTGGGACCTATTATTCCATTGATAAAACATTTTAAATCCCGATACATTATTACCACAACAAACTACTTAACCATGTGGGCCGAAGAAGCGGGGTATTTTTTAAGGATTCAAATATTATACTTAATTATAGTACCATAGGATATTATTTTGGATTGAAAAAATCATGTATATAGATGGCTAGGCGAATATTAAATATGAAACATACAATTTACTATTGAAATGTGTAAATTTTGGCGAATATTATGATAAAAAACATATTTTATGTAAATATGAGATATTAGAGACTAAAAATGACCAAATAACGAATTTATTGTTTGAAAAAAAGCCCAAAAATAGCCAATTGGCGAAATTTTGCTCCTAATCCTTACAAGTGACTAGAGTAAGCAATTCTTGAATGAAACAATTGAAGAATTGAAATGGGAATTCTTGATACAACACCATAAAAGCAGTCGGTATCACCCACAAGCAAATGGCACCATAGAAGCATTCAATCATATTCTAGAGAACGGGCTCAAAAAAGTATGTTACACAAATTGAGATGATTAGGACGATCGAATCCTAGAAGTATTATGGGAATACAAGACCACTACAAATAAATTTCATAAACAAACTCAGTTCCAAATGTTGTGTGGGAGGGAAGTAGTTGTTCCAACAAAATTTGTGGTTCTGAGTCTATATATGGCGTACATAGACTCAGTTGTGGAATGCCTTATGGAACTCATGGAACTTGAAGAATCCTGGTTCCTATCAAATTATCATGCATCAATAGAAAAAGGGTGACAGAAGGCTTGGCATAGCAGAATAAGCATAGCAGAATAAGCATAGAGGAAGAGCACATAATGAACACATAGCCGTAGTAGAAGATAATGTGTCTGGGTTTTGGGTAATTGGTATTTGATACTCTATGTTCTATGGTTCGAAAACAGGTAATTATGTGGTTGTTGTAAGGTTGCAGAGCCATGATCTGAATGTAATGGAAGTTATCTATAATAACAATGATGGTTTGCACTACCACTCAAATTTATGTGTATGGTTAAGATATATAATGGTTATTGTCTAATGGATTGAATGTGTATTTTCTCTTTAGATGCAACATGTAATTAATAGATTAATGAATGATGAATGTTGTTTCGATATGAATGTTAATAACTCTCACAAATGTATCCCTACAATTAGCACTCCTCATCACATAGAGGTCTTACTTGTGCTTCGGGTGATACCTTCCCCTTCGAGGGATTGGAATTACCAACACACTAGACTACAACAGTGCCCATTGTTGGCACATGCACAAGAAATCGGTCTCAATTTTGGGCCAACAATATGATTTCATTGTTTTAGAATCATGATAAGTTGTATTATACCACCATTCAACCAAAGGTAACCACTACACACACTTGTGTTTTTTTTCTGAACCAAAACATCTCAAATAGGTTTCTAGGAACTAGTTGACTACTTCTGTCTAGCCATTTTGTTTGGAGATAATAAGATGTGCTCATTTGCAAACAAGTGCTTGTATTTTGAAAAACTCGTGCCAAAATTTGTTGGTGAAAGTGGGATCCTTATCCAACACAATGGAAGTGGGCATACCAAGGAGATTAAAAATTTGATCTAGAAAAACTTGGGAAACAATTGTTGGAGTAAAGGAATGTTGTAGGGCACAAAGGAGAGCATGTTTATAAACTCGGTCAACTACCTCCATGATCACTGATTTTTTTCTACTTTTGGAAGCTATAAAATCCATGGAGATGTTAATCCAAATAGTAGTTGGGATTGGAAATGGCTACAATGCCCTTGGAGTATTCATTGCCTCATCCTTGTTCCCTTGACATGTGTCACATTCAGTCACAAAAGTATGTATATGATTTTTAATTCTTGCCAAAAAGAGATATTGCCTAGTGCATTCATTGGTTTACTAAAATGTTGAATGACTTGCTATAGGATATTAATGCAACTCTTTAAGTATCTAGTGTTTCAAAGCTAAACTTGGTACTAGGAAAATGTGACTTTTATACCAAAAGGTATCATATTTCCATGTGTAGCCATCGGAAGGATTTGGGTCCTATTGAAATCATTTGATGAGATAAGGCAACTCATCATGGGTCGACCACTCCTATCATGCTTCTATTAACCATTTTGATATTAGTGAGGATAAAGAAAATAAGGATGTGTCTTCGTCATATTTTCTAAAAAAGGCATTTATCACCACATTGCATTTTCCATTTTTATAGTTGATCTAATAATCATAACCTTACATCTTAGTGACCCACTTGTGCTACTTTGAAGATGACAACCTCTGTTCCAAAAATACTTCAAATTATGATGATATGCTTTGATATGAAAGTGTATGTCAATGGTATAGGGGCACCGCATTTAGAATGCATGAAATATGAACATTGTCTCTTTCTCATAAATGGATATACCCAAATTATGAGCACATTTATTTACCATTGAAATCCAAGGGGTGCCCTTGTTGCATGAGTACTAGTCCTAGACTGTAATATGAGATGTCACATTCTAGTACAAAAGCCTATGAAATCAATTACTGCTAATACTAGTGTGGTACACATTGTTTCTTTCAAATATAAAAAGGATTTATTTGCTACCTTGGTCCAAACAACTTAGGCATTCTTTTTTAGTTTGGTTTTTAATGGGGAAACTATCTTCCCATAATTCTGCATAAACTTTTTTTAGTAACCTATGAGCCCCAGGAAGCCACATAATATTTTCGGTGTTTTGCGTTGTGGCCAATATTGGATAGCTTCAATTTTGATGGGACCCACTCACACTCCATGTTGACTAATAATGTGGCCTAAATATTTGACCTTGGAAGTACTAAATTAGTGCATTGGGAACTATTTAGAAATAATGTATTGTACCTAAGTAGTTGTAGTACTCTATCATCATGTTCCACATGTGCTTGCAAATTCACACTATAGATCAAGATATCATCAAAGAATACTAGAACAATCCGGTGTATGAAGGGTCTAAATATCTTTTCATGAGGTTCTAGAAGGTGGATGGGGAATCACAAAGCCCAAAAGGAATCCATGGATCTTGTAATGGCTTTCACGTGTGTGGAAACCAATATTGTGGATGCCAACTTCCTTCTTTCATATTTTGTGGTATTTGAAGCATAAGTCAAGTTTGGTGATAAACATGGCACCATGATCCTCATCCAAGAGGTTATCAATCACTAGGATTGGGAATTTGTCCTTTATTTTCAACTTATCAAAAGAAAAAAAAAATCGGCACATGTGCCATGCACCTTTTTTTTCCAAGACCATGACCATTAGTGTAAAACCTCAACTCATAAAAATCAGTAAACAACAAAGAACCAACATGCAAAGGAGATGTGAATACAATAGTGGGTCCATTAAAAAAAAAAAAATCTGTGAAATTTAAAGAGCCTTACCTGATTAGATGACCTGGTGGTTACCTTGATAGTCCAATGCCTACAACTGAAGGTGGGGGACAACTCTCCACCCAACCAACCCCCAGCCAATGGCTAAGGTCCCCGAGCCCCCAAAAATTAACCCTGTGCCAGAGCTTGCTTGCTTGTTTCCTCTTTCTGTCAACCTCTTCCTTCTTCCTTGGCTCCCCCGAAAGATCCTCCTCCAAAATGCCAAAATACCTAAAAGAAGATCCCCCTCTCTTCCTCTCCTCCTCCTTTTATCTCCCCTTTCTCTCCTTTTTCTTAATTTATTTTAATGCAATTTGTTTTCCTTCATTTTTTTCTTTCATATTCCTTTTTATTATTTACCTTTTTTAATTATTTACATTTCATTATAAATATTCCACAAATATACATACATGAGGGTTGCTACATACTTCCCAACTTGAGGAAACTTCGTCCCGAAGTTATAATCTTCAAGCAATAAATACAATACTTATTCTATCAATCAATCAAGTAAATACTGGAATATATAGGTAGCTAGTATTATTGTGAAGTTAAGAGATTTATATGTGTGGCCACCACATAGAATTCTCCAAACCACACTAATACAATCAAATTCCCTAAGTTACAACATGATCTTAAGTAATTCCCTATGAGTCTAGTATGCAACCATAACAACAATTATGCATCATACACACAGAAGCATTAGACAATTAATTAATAATTAATAACTGTGTATTTGTTTACTTCCTCTTTCCTTACTCACCCTCTCCCTGGGAATCATACCATCCGGTACCTCCATAAACCTCCCCTCCAACTCCGGATGGTCCCGCTCGCCATGGCATGAGCCCTCTACTGTAACCTATCCTCAGATCATACAGTAGGCATCAGAAGTTCCCCTAAAAGTTACCACGGCATTTCCACCCTCCCAAATTCTAGTAATAATGCGGCCTCATTGAATTCTAACTGGAATCATCATATAGTAGGCACCAGAAGTTCTCCGGGAAGTTACCGCGGCATTTTCCACCTTCCCAACTTGTGGTAATATTACGGCCTCATCGGTATTAACCGACATTTGGTTTTCGGTACCCCGACCTTGATATCATGATCATTATACCCCAGGAATCTTGAAAGGATATCCTAAACATCCTCCTCCAGCACCATCAAGGCACTAGCCCCAGGTATCAGAAGTCCTACATAAACCTCCCTCCCAGTGAGTGTGCCTCTAACCGTGGATTTCTGTAAGAATTCAAGAGCTGCTGGCATAGAATTAATTGTTGGGCTTGTCCCCCAACCCATAATATATTTATAGTAGCCATTCTCATTCGTGGTTATGCACTCCCATGAAATCATAGAATGATTAGCCTCACCAGGATATTTGAGTGGATCACCTGGAACAACTTGCCCTTACCATAATGAATAATCATTAGTAACCATTTCTCAATATAATAACATATCATGGTTCAACCTTGAATCATGTGCTAACAAGAATGTCTTGTCACCAGTTCATATTGCATTACATTACATCATAAGTCATTGTCACGACAAGTCATGCCAAGTTTAACATCTAATGCATTTAGGTGCTCTGTGCTACCATTATAACATAACTGGCCATGATACTTTCATAATTTCACTAAGCATCTCATTAATATGTCATGATAAGCTGCCATATTTCAACATTAGCACTATCAACATGGAGTAAAAACTCACATAATCCATCATCATATCAAATATGCATTCTACGGGGAGCAATAAGGGTTAGCATGAAACGACAACATGTCATATACAAAATGTATGATATGATCTCTTATTCCTCACTAATACATGATAGAGTTGTAAAATACCATATTTAACCACATCATGATTTTATACCATTTATGTGCCAAATGTATTTTATCTCTAGATGCCATGATAAAGCTATTAAAATGCTAAATTAATATCATCACGAAATAATATCATTTTATGTTCCACGCGTCATCTATATTATAAAGCACCATAACGTCATGAAGTAACATGATCCAGAAGTATCACATGCACAACCTATGGCTATAAATCTCATGGCTATAAATAATAACATCAAATTTCACATGAATAATGCATGATCATGAACTACATGTCTATAAGGCATCATTCTAAGAAACAACATGTAATAACACCATATCATGCACCACATAACTTACATTTTAAGATGCCATAAATAAAACTATAATTACCAATTGAGTATCAGCAATCAGCATATCGTGTACCTCATGTCCTATACATCTAGAAACTGAGTATCAACATGAAATATGCATCATGAAAATGGAGTAGCAACATGAAAAACTTAGCATAATCATGAAATATGCAACATATATCCTCTAACTTCATAAACCATGCAAGATAATTCAACAACTACAATAGGACTCTAGTTCATTGGGTATTTTTGTGTGGAAGAAATTATGATTCACTATGGTATCGAGATCACCTAATTTTATGTAATAATTATCATATCAAACAAAAGATCCTTTTGGAATTGCACACTTCTCCTATAGGAGGAAATTTAGGGTTCTTGAAACTTACCACATGATCTAGAAATATTTTTCAAGGTCTTAAAACCAATTTCCATAAATTTCTCACATAATGTTTGGTTTTCTAATAGAACAATGGAGAGACAATCAAGACACCAAGTCTACTACAAGCATTATCTATACCAAGTCAACATTGAGAAGAGGTCTCAATATATTTTACCATAGGTCTACCAAAGTTAGAAGGAAGGTGTGTCATCACGGTAGTAGTGGATTTACTCCCAAAATATGCCCATTTATTCTCTCTTTCTCATCCTTTTAAATAAAAAATAATAGTTGCAAACATTTAAATTGTTGGGTATTTTCCTTTAATTTCAAATTTCATAATGGAAAAATGATCTTTAAGAAACCAATCATAATTTAATATTTAGTTTCAAATTTTTAATCAATGATCTCCTTTGATTCCGATCATTATCTAATTTATAACAGAAATTTATTATATCGATAGATTTCACTAAAAACTTTTATTCAACCGTCTCCTATCTCTTGATTCGGCTTGTTATCTAATTTATATAGATAATTTATTATATAAGTTGCTCCATGAATCTAAAAAAATTTAAGATAATTTTTAATGATTGAAATATATAATGATTGAGATTTCAATATTTTGAAGCTAATAACTGGATTTCAATATTTTTAAACTCATAACCACACAAGTAATTCCAGAGCTTCTATATAGATTTATAAACATGGATATAATGGCAGAAGATATCACCTTATACATTTACTCTCGCATAGAGAGGGAAAATATTTTATGCATTTACTCTCGCACAGAGTTGGAAAACATTCCATAAATTGAGAAGTGTAACCTGTGTAAAAAGATTTCCTAAATTGACAAGTATAGCGAGTGAATATAAACGGTTACATCATGGGAAGTTGACTTATGCATATAATAATGGCCACAACCCATATATTTCAAAACCTACATTATAAGATTATTGAAATTCTTCCCATTACAACTATGGCATAACAATCAACACGTTTTAGCAGGCGAGTTCATGGAGCCAACACATTTTAAGGATATGAGTTCATGGGATTATTCTATGGTAGGAGTAGGAATGGTATGAAACCCTAATTTCAATATATATATGATCTAACCACAAATAAATAATAACGATGCCTCCTACCATTACTTGATTGGTTGCTAAATTAAGAAAATATGTTTGTTTCGATCATTTCAAAACCATTCTTCATTCACTCGACAACTCTTGACAACAAAGTTTTTGTATGTAACTTGATCTATTCTTTATTTTCTAATTAATATCTTATACACCATCTTATAAAATATAATTTTTACATATAGATTATTTATAATAAATGTTTAACCTATTTAATCCATAAAAATAAAAATTAAGCTATATTTAGCCTTAGGATAAGTTTATGTTTTTAGGCTATAACCTCTAGGGTTTTCATATTTGGTTTTGTCTGGCTATTTAGAAAAGCATAAAAACTTACCACGGTATTTGTGTCCACCTTTCCCTTTCTTATATCGGTACACTTGTTAGAAATAGTAATTACTTTTGTTAGCTTAGCTTTTACTTTAGTTCCTTGTTTAGAAGTTCAGTTAATAAAACATGCAACAACATGCTTTGCATGCATGCAAAAGCTAGGTTAGACTTTTTAGGGTTTCCATAAGTGTTTAAATACACATTTAGATTTGGTTTGTAAAGCATTAGTTGATCTTTCGTTTATCAATAAAGATTGAAGAGCCGTAGCTCATTCTGTATAATCTTTGTGTTTATTTCTGCCTCCAAACTTCAGTTTGGTATCAGAGCGTTGGAATAAGATCGATTGATCGGAGCAATAGAAGCCGTAGCTTTGAAGAAATTTGCAAAAAAAAATTGAGTTTTTTTTTGCAGAAATTTTCGCACCCCTCCCCTGCATGGAGGCGCGATAATTTTTGGCAAACTTTCGAAATAAAAAAATTGCAAATTTTCGTGGCCTCACTATAGGCCAAAGCACGAAATTTATTTTCGCGGCCTCACTATAGGCCATTACAAATTTTCACAGCCTCACTATAGGCCAAAGCGCGAAAATTTTGCAAGACAAATTTTCGCGGCCTCACTATAGCCCAAAGCGCAGAAATTCCGTATTTTTGCACTCCAACCTTCATTAGGCCTGCAAAAATAATTCCACGAGAAAATTTTGTTTTCGTGAGTTAAGTTTTTTTTTATGTAAATTATTCACTTCAAGTAAGAATTTTTTTTTAAGTTAAAAAAAAGGGTGGAATTTTAGAAAAAGAAGAAGAGATTCTTTTTATATTTTAAGGAAGTGAAGATGAGACATTATTAAAAAAAAAGGAAGGAGATTTTTTTTTAAATCCTGTGAAAGACTCTACGACGTCTATGGATTCTAGCAGCAACAATTAGTCTCAAATTTCTCCTCTTATAGGGAAAAATGACCGATGTCCGGGCCATGAGGATGGCGGTTTATCTCATATCAGAAGATGTGTGGGAATATGTTGTGAATGGCTATTCTGAAACAACAGATGACGCAGCTTATCAAGCCCTATCAAACGGAGAAAAGGATATCCTGCGAATTCACGGGAAGAAGGATGCAAAAGCACTGCATCACATAATGAACGCTTTGGATAACAACGTATTTCCAAAGATATTAGCTTCATTACATGCCAAAGCAACATGGGAGACCTTGGCGACCAATTATTAAGGTGCTGGTAAGGTACAAATAGCTAAACTCCAAAATCTAAGAAGAGATTTTGAAGATCTGGAGATGAAAGAATCAGACTCAGTAGATTATTTCATGACCCGAGTCATGGGGATTGTTAATCAACTGAATACATATGGTGAAAAGATCAAAGTTCAAAGGGTGGTTGAAAGGGTTCTGAGATCCTTACCCCACAAATTTGATCCGAAATTTACAGCGATTGAAGAAGCAAAGGATATGAGTACTCTCTCTATAGACGAGTTGACCGGATCGCTACTGTCATATGAATCCAAAATCAACAGGAATGAAGATTCTTCTATGGAGAATGCTTTCAAAGCACAAGTCTCATTCTCAAAAGGTAGAGGAAGAGGAAGAGGTAGAGGAGGATCAAGATCACGATCATAACCATGAAGGCATGAACTATGACAAAAAAAGTTTAGATAAATCTAATATTACATGTTATTATTGCAATAAATTTGGTCATTATGCTCATGAATGTAGAAAGAAAAATTCTAATCAAGAAAAATAGAATGCTAATGTGACTGATACCTCTGAGAATAAAGAAGATATTTCATTTCTTACATGTCATGCTGCACACGAAATCCCAAAGGGACTTTGGCTTTTAGATAGTGGCTACAGTAACCATATGATAGGTGATAGAGGTCTAATTGCAGACCTAGATGTATCAGTGAAGACAGAGGTCAAAGTCGGCATGGATGAGGTAGCTCCAGTTCTTGGAAAATGAGTGGTCAACATTCTGACCAAACAAGGCCAACAAAAGACAATCACATATGTATATTATGCTCCAAGATTGAAGCATAATCTACTTAGCATTGGGAAACTTACTGAAAAGAAATTCATACTTGTCTTTGATGGATCAGACTGTGAAATCTATGACAAACCCCCAAATAGACAGTTGATCATCAAAGTACAAGTGACTAGGAACATGATGTATCCACTAGTGATGAATTGCAACAACAAGGCAAGCTCTTTTGCTCAAAAAGCCACATGCATGGATGACTATTGGTTATGGCATTTCAGATATGGACATCTTCACTTTGGTGGTCTCAAGTTGTTGCAGCAGAAAGGGATGGTAAAAGGATTACCTCGTATGAAGGAGCCAACAAATAGTTGTGAGTGTTGCATCATTACAAAGCAGCACGGGGATAGCTTTCCTAAAGGTATGTCTCGAAAGGCACATGCACCTCTAGAACTTATTCATACTGATCTGTGTGGTCCAATGCAGAATTAGTCAATTGGTGGAAGCTATTATTTTCTTACATTTATTGATGATTTCAGTAGAAAAACATGGGTCTATTTCCTTCGTCAGAAGTCTGAAACTTTTGGTAAGTTCAAGGAATTTAAGGCTCTGGTTGAAAAACAAAGTGGTTATCAACTCAAAGTATTAAGATTAGATGGAGGGGGAGAGTATGACTCAAAGGAATTTCATGATTACTTCAAATATCATGGAATCAAGAGGCAGTTCATGACAAGATATACACCTTAGTGGAACGGTGTCCCAGAACACAAGAAAAAAACCATCATGAAGATGGCAAGGAGCATGTTGAAAGGAAGAAACTTGTCCCATGATTTTTGGGGAGACGTAGTGGCTTGTGCTATTCATGTGATAAACATATATCCCACCAAAATTATGAAGAACATAGTACTAGAGGAAGCATGGACATATATGAGTTGTAATATTTCTCATTTCAGAATATTTGGTTGCGTTGCTTATGGTCATATTCCTAAACAGCTAAGAAAAAAGCTATATGACACAAGTAAGAAATGTATCTTTCTTGGATACGGTGAAGAATCTAAATCCTACAAACTGTATAACCCTATTACCAAAAAGGTTATCTTCAGCAGAGATGTGTTGTTCAAGGAGGACGAGTCATGGAATGGAACCATAGACAAGGTTGTGGGAGCTGCAATACCCCAACCAAAAGATGAAGAATAAGAGGATTTGATTGGACAACAGGGTCCAGTAGCAAATACTCCAGCAAGAACACCTAGAAACTCAGTTCGAGGTGAAGCATCAAGATCAATAGATCGATATACTACTAGTCCGCAATCATGTAATTAATTTGATCACAGTAATATAAAGACTAGAAGATTGGAAGATATTTATGATGAATTGGATGCAAATACCAATTATGCCTTTATAACTAGTGAACCTATGTTTTATGAAGAGGCGATAAAAGAATAGCATTGGGTAAAAGTTATGGATGAAGAGATAGATTCCATTAAGAGAAATGGTACATGGGATTTAGTTGACCAGCCAAAAAATAAGAAACCCACTGGTGTGAAGTGGGTCTATAAGACCAAACTCAATGAAAAAGGTGAGATTGATAGGTACAAGGCAAGGTTACTAGAAAAATGTTTCTCGCAACAACCAGGAATTGATTTTGGAGAAACTTTTGCACCAATGGAAGGATTGGACACAGTAAGAGGAGTCCTAGCGATAGCAGCCCAAAACAGATGGAAAATGTATTAGATGGATGTCAAGTCGACATTCTTGAATGGAATTCTTGAAGAAGAAATTTATGTGGAGCAGCCACACGGGTATGAAATCAAAGAACATGAAGAGAAAGTTTACAAGTTGAAGAAAGCTCTATATGGGCTCAAGCAAGCTCCAAGAGCTTGGTACAACAGAATTTAGCAAAAGAAACAACGAACCAACACTTTACACAAAGGTAAATCAACAAGAACATATTTTGATAGTTTGTTTATATGTTGATGATATGATTTTTAGAGCTGACTTGTCAGTAGATGAGTTCAAGGCAGGTATGAAGAAAGAGTTCGAGGTGACTGACCTTGGATTAATGAAGTTCTTTCTTGGCTTAGAAGTAGAACAATTAGAAAAAGGTATATTTATTTCTCAAAGTAAATATGCTAATGAAGTTCTTAAGCGATTCAGAATGCTTAATTGCAAACCGACACCTACACCAGTGGCAACGGGTACAAATTTGAGCAAAGAAGATGACAGTCCCAAAGTAGATCCAACATTGTTTAAGAGACTTGTAGGAAGTCTCATGTATCTCACAGCTACGAGACCAGATATTATGTATGTTATCAGCTTGATTTCTAGGTTCATGGAGTCTCCTAAAGACTCGCATTGGCAAGTTGGAAAAAGGATCTTACGATATGTTGTAGGGACTTCAAGCTATGGAATTTTATACTCAAGCACTGAGTATGATGTTTTGACAGGTTTCACTGACAGTGATTTCGCAGGAAGTTTGGATGACAAGAAGAGCACTTCCGGTTATGTTTTTCATCTTGGATTAGGGGTGATTTCATGGGAATCCAGGAAGCCTCCCATTGTAACTCTTTCATCAGCAGAAGCAGAGTATGTAGCAGCAACATCATCAACATGTCAAACAGTCTGGTTACGCAGAGTTTTAGAAGGTCTTCAACATAAACAAGAAGGACCAACAACAATCTATTGTGACAACAATTCAGTAATCGCTCTATCCAAGAACCATGTTTTTCACCAGAAAAGCAAGCACATTGATACGAGATTTCACTTCAGAAGAGAACTTGTGAACAATGGTGAAGTTCATGTTGAGCATTGTAAATCGATTGACCAATTGGCTAACATATTCACAAAGCCATTGGCAAAAGAAATTTTTGAAACCCATAGAGATAATTTAGGCATTGTAAAAGCTGCAGTAGTCAGCAGTAGTAATTAAGAGGGAGTGTTAGAAATAGTAATTACTTATGTTAGCTTAGCATTAGCTTTAGCTCTTACTTTAGTTTCTATTTAGAAATTCAGTTAATAAAACATGCAACAACATGCTTTGTATGCATGCAAAAGATAGGTTAGACTTTTTAGGGTTTCCATAAGTGTTTAAATACACATTCATATTTGATTTGTAATGCATTAGTTGATCTTCCATTTATCAATAAATATTGAAGAGCGGTAGCTCATTCTACATAATCTTTGTGTTTATTTCTGCCTCCAACCTTCAACACTTTATGGACCTATCCAATGTAATGTTCATCAATGTGGTCCACAGGATGCAGATATAAAAAATCACCAATACATAATTGTTAACCATCCTTTATTTGAAACCAACCATTATCCTCACATATTTTTACCATTTCTGACATATCTTAAAAGGATCTCCCAGTGAACAAAATTGACTGCTTTACTATGTCCTAGAATCAAAAATACTTAGCATCTCAACTCCAAATCATATTACAAAGTGAACAAAATTGACTGCTTTACTATGTCCTAGAATAAAAAATACTTAGCATCCCAACTCCAAATCATATTACAAAATTTATTGCAAAGGAAATAACTGAGTCCAGGTTGCGCAAGCTGCTTTGACAAGTGTTTCGACCTTTTCAACTTGACAACACCTCTAAACCCCTAATTGTATAATTTTTTTTATGTACATTCCTCTACTGTTAAAATGTCTGCAGGTAAATCTGAACCAATTTACAGCGTTATGGCTGTGTGAAGGGAGCACAACGAGAGGGGTGCGATGTGGAATGGTGAGTAGTTTCTATACAAAACAAGGTAGATTAATAATCGGCATTGCACAACAAGGTCGCAGATTCAAAACCTGCATGGGACATATTTCTTTATAGTATTATTAACCATTTTCATTCTCTGATCGCTCGTTTCAATTGAGGCTTTAAGGTTTTACAGGGAAGGAGAAGAAATGGAGGAAAGAGGGGGAGGATTCGGGCATGATTTTGGCCAAGGCTAAGGTGACAGAGGCTACAAGGATTGTCTTGGTGGCTGCTGAGGATGAATAAGAAAAATGGGTGCCCATGACGATGTTTGACCTCCTTGTAAAAGAAAGAAAATTATGTTCCCTTGAGAAAATCTATATCTTTTCGTTGGCTGTGAAGGAGTAGCCGATCTTGGAGACCTTGTTGGATTCCCACTTGAAGGAGGTAATGAAGATGATGCATACTAGGTCCGAGCAAAGGACTCGATTCAAGGCGAAAAATACTCTTTCTTTCCTCTCCATGTTATTTTCTACTTTCTAATGATTCCAAGTTCTGATGTGTTCTCTGTATCACGAGAGAAAAAATGTGAGAAATAACATACTTGGTATGTTTTGTAAACGATTTTACACTATTAGAAGCATCCCAACCATTGTCATCCTTAAATGAATTCATTACAATTTTGTGTAATTCCTGTGCACAGAAGTGGGTAACTTCTCTTCATACAAAATGAAATTGGAACGAGTTAAGAGAATGGATGAGTTGAGTGGGTCACTGGTAAAATAAGTTTCAAACACTTATTTAACTTAAATGCAGGCTGATGCAATTGAAACTTGATGAAGCTTGATGAAGCTATTTTTCCATTAGAAAGACACACACCTTGCCACATGGATTTCAGTAATTTTACATGGCCATTTTCATAGCTTATGTGTAGCATTAGTGTCCAAAGCTAAGAGACCCAAACATGAATGTGTGTAAAGTAATCCAACAACATATAAAACAATGCAAAGAAAATTAACATTAATTAGAAAAATGTGTGAGAGCACATGCAAACAAAGTTGATGATTTATAAGCCAGTCAATGTCGATATCTGATATTTGATCTCTGATCTCTTAGTTAAAAAAATAAAATTGTAAGGAAAGTGACTCAACTATGCAACTTCTCTGGCAAGATCATCTTGACACAACATAAAGACATGAAGTTTATGTACACTTTCGTCAAGCCACAACCAGCTAAGTGCTGGAAGACAGTTTTGCACTCGAGCTTATATGCTCAATGATTACGTATAAATCTCAATCATGCAATTTAATTGAACAACTATGCATTAATGCTAAAAGGGAAGTATTTATCTTTTGTAGTATTTGTACATGCATAAGGAGCCACGTTACTCTATTGTATATCGTCTCGCATGTGGGTTACATTTAATCATTAAGTATACGAGCAAATCGTATCACAATTTGATTACAGCTATAACCTTTATTTCTCTGCTAATTAACTGACACATAGAAACAATCCTAATTGAATCTGGTAATCTATCACAAAGAATAGAGAGTGCGATTACCTTTATCAACCTGCACTCTATTTACGATAACATCGAATAGGTTTACTTTTGTTATGGATACCAATAGGTCATTCCTAAAACCCTTGCAACAAAGCATATCCCCATCCATATTAGTATTAAAATAATTATAAATACTATTATACCCTAGGAATTGTAGACCCACAGTACCTTTTCAAGATATAGTTGGGATAAATTAATAATTCATGTACTTCATTATCTTGCAATCTCATGAGGATTGTGTAACCATTAATAATTCCAATTAATCATGACCTAGAATATATTTAGGGATCGATGACTACAATCATTGTGTACATAGTTATAGTTGCATGCCTTCTGCGGTTGAACTTTTAACTATTATAACGTTCTCAGGTCTCAACTGGCGATCTACCATGCCACACTAGTTAAAACAACAGGGATATAAGGTTAACTAATTTATACATTAAATATATCCTCATGCCATTATAACATAGGAATACAGTCGACGATTTCTTACTTACTTCCTAGAATTGTTAGACCCAAAGAGCTATTATGATAGCTCTTATCATCTCAATGCACATTACATAAAGTATTGTAGACTGTCATCACAGCTTCCCAAATCATCCAATGTACATATTTTATAACGATACAGCATATCTACAATTGGTCAGCCTAGCTGTAAATGCAGTTGCCATGACCCCATTTATCTTAAACTATACCACTCAAATTGCGTCTTCTTAGTTTTGCTCTGTTTGAGCATACTCACTCATGTCTGAAATCTGAGCGTTATTGTTCCACTTGTTCAGAGTGTTATATTCTTTAGCATTGCATTGTTACATAAATTGGGCATATGTTTAGGTCATTATTCTGAAACTGTTCATTTCTTTTGCTTTTGTTCATTCACCCGGTAGACATACGTGTTAAAAAAATGCACGAGTCCCAAGAAAATTGATAAATTCCAATTAAAAATTGATGTTTCCTTTGAAAACAATTGATGGTTACAATAAGTGTATTCGGATATAATACCTTAGTCACCTTTCTGCTTTCTATCTATGCTAAATGTCGTAGATTGTTATGACTATCGTAGGATTTAATGCTCAACCAACTGATTGCTCTTTTACAGCTTAGTGTTATTCATTTCGAGGAAAGAGAGAGGGATGATAGCGGTGGGCGATGGAGAAGCTAATCATGAGGGTGACTAGGAACAAAATCAGACTCTTTGGTTTCCTGTTAATTAATTGTATATGGGTGCTAACTCAGGGCCCCTTAGGGTTTATTTATTGAGGAGCTTCCTTGATTGTAAACTACACTAACTTAATCTGGACTCCCACATCGCGAGATCAAAGATTACAACGAGACAGAAACAGAGCTGTGGGTGTGTGTTAGTGAAGCATGTTCATATGGTTATGGATGCGAATCATAGATGAAGTTGAGAGAATATTTTTATAGCTCATACGGACGGATCTGGTTGTCTTTTTACAAACATTTTTTCCTTGGATATTTTTTTGTGTGGATTTGTTCTCTCATTGTAAAAATCGGTTGACGAAATCGATAATACACAGGGAGCCATGATGGGCTCCTTTTTTTCACTTATTTTTCAGATACCCTCTCCCGTTTCAATTGCAATCAGTCCTCCAAGCTATAATTTCCGCTCAATTTTTATGGTTTCAGCTTTGCCTCTCATGACTCAGTACAAGAATATCATAGCACTTTTCCATTACCTAATTTCCACGCTTTATTATTTAATATCATTATTGTTTAGATTGTAATAAATTTTATGTAGAGATCACTATAGTAAGTTTTGAAGGCATGAGCCATGGGTGTAGTCTAATTAAGGTTCCTATTGTGCCAGGAGATATGGGTTCAAATCTTATCACCAATTAACCTGATTTTATTCTTAGTCTTTAAATTTTACAAAGATTTAGTTTTTTTTTGTAAATTACCCATTTCTAGGTCTCAACTCAAGTTTTTCCTTTGTACAAGCTAGTAGATTTAACATGTAGACCTGCTGATACTGAAAGAGTTCTAGATTTGACCTAAGCACCAGATTGAAGGTACATCCATAGATTTTATCAGTTTGAGCCACTATATCATTTCACCTTATTAATTGAGATTAACGGAGAAAATCCCATTGGTCTTGAGGGTTTGAACCCTGCTCTGATATCAAATGTAAAACCTTAACTCATAAAAATTAGTTTAACAACAAAGAACCAACATGCAAAGGAGATCTGAATACAATAGTGGGTCCATCAAGATAAAAAAATATTCTATGAAATTTAAAGAGTCTTACCTGATTAGATGACTTGGTAGTTACCTTGACAACTCCAATGCCTGCAACTGAAGGTGGGGGGATGACTCTCCACCCAACCAACCCCCAGTCAATGGCTGAGGCCCTCGAGACCCCAACAATTAACCCTATTCCAGATCTTGCTTGCTTATTTCCTCTTTCTGTCATCCTCTTCCTTCTTCCTTGGCTCCTCCATGTAAGTTTTAAACCTGTGTAGAGAAGCAAATCATACCGATTATTTTAAGCAAAACAGAGATTACATCACATCATTCACACATAGTACACAGATATTTACCCTAGAAACCCTTAACTGAGAAAACCAACAAACCTTCAAGCCACACCTCCTATTCTTCTCATTATATCGTTATGAATCACTCACAATACAATATAGGTATACCGCAGCATCCAATACCCTAATCCGTTAACCCGAATTAGTAAATAGACCCCAATCCCTTAACCGGTATTAAATCACATATTTTTAGAAGGTGTCAGAGGGATCGTCACGCACATCACTCACAGGTGCACTCTCCCCTTCACATACATGCAAATAATATAACACATACCCAAAATTCTCCCACTTGTTCTTTTCTTTGCATAACAATGATTCATGTACTCATAAAGTCACAGGTTCAAGGCATCAATTCCCATAGATTCTCTACACTAAGAGAACTTCTCTGTACTGACAGACTTTGTTAACAAGTCTACAACATTCTTCAAGGTGTCAACCTTCTCCAACAACACCTTCTGGTCTTCAACCATATCTCTCACAAAGTGATATTGCACATCCATATGCTTTCTCTTAGCATGAGAAGCAGGGTTCTTTTCCAGGAAGATTGCACTTTGGCTGTCACAATCTAACCTTACAACTTTCTGTACAAACCCAACACCTGAACATAATCTTTGCAGCCATACAGATTCTTTACTTGCATGCGTGGCTTCTATATATTCAGCTTCAGTAGTTGAGAGAGAAACTACAACCTGTCTCTTGCTCATCCAACTAATATCTCCTCCAAATAGGTTAAACACATACCCACTTGTATATATTCTATGATCAAGATCTCCATCCCAATCTGCATCAACAAATCCATGTACATTTATTACTTTGTCTTGTCCAGGTCTTCCTTGGTAGAAAATTGCACAATTTGTAGTGCCATGCAAATATCTGAAGGCCCTCTTTACCGCTGTCTAGTGCTCCTTCCCTGGTTTTGACATATATCTGCTCAAAACTCCCACTGCATGAGCAATGTCTGGTCGGGTACAAACCATTGCATACATCAAACTGCTAACCGCACTAGCATATGGAACTCGTGCCATATCTTCTTCATCTTCTTGTGTCTTGGGACACCGTTCTACAGATAAATTTACACCTACAGGTATAGGGACCTTGACTGGCTTACTTTCCTACATTTTAAATCTTTGTAGTATTGTCTCAACATATTTTCTTTGATTTAACCAGATCATCTTGTTTGCACGATCTCTTTTAATCTCCATTCCTAGTATGAAGTTTGCAGCACCAAGATCCTTCATGTCAAAATTGGAGGATAACTGAGACTTCACCTCCTTTATGACATCTTTGTTGTTTCCAATCAACAACATATCATCAACATACAGAACTATGTTAATGAAGTGATCACCAACTTGTTTGGAGTATACACAGTGATCAACCTTGCTTCTCACAAAACCCAATCCAAGTATGTATGTGTCAAACTTTTGGTACCACATCCTTGGATATTGCTTTAAACCATAAAGGGACTTCTTTAGTGTACATACCAGTTCTTTCTTTCCCTTTACTGTGAACCGTTCTCGTTGTTCCATGTAGATTTCTTCTTCTAGATTTCCATGTAAGAATGTTGTCTTCATATCCATCTTCTCTACTTCAAGATCAAAAGCAGCAGCAATAGAAAGAAGAAATATAATGGAAGTTAATTTTGCAACTGGAGAAAATATTTCACCAAAATAAATTCCCTCTACTTGAGATTATCCCTTTGCTACCAGGAGGGCTTTGTACTTCTCCACTTTACCTTCTGCATTTAGCTTCCTTTTAAACAACCATTTGCTTCCAATAGCTTTTCTTCCAGCGGGTAACTAAACTAGATCCCAAGCTTCATTTTTGTCCAAGGCTTCCAATTATTCAAGCATGGCCTTCTTCCATAGATCTCTATCCTCTAAATCAACAGCTTCCTTCACATTTCTAGGATCATCATCAGTAATAGATAAAGCAAAACTAGACCACAAATCAGGAGGGGAATATCTTTCCAGTTGTCATCTTTCACGATATGATCTCCTCAAAACTGGGGTATGAGGTTCTTTTTCTTTTGATTCATATTCTTCCATTGAGTCAGATTCATCATCTTCTAACTCAAACTTTATCTTCTCTAGTTCCTTTTCCATTGGAGTCACTTCCTGTCTGGGAATTTCTTTGACCTCTCTAAATACAACATCTCGACTGTAGACAGTCTTCTTAGTTACAGGATTCCAAATCTTATAACCTTTTATACCATCTTTATAACCAATAAAGATACATTTTTCAGCTTTATTGTCAAGCTTACTCATTTTCTCCTTTGGAACATGTATGTAAGCATCACAACCAAAAACTTTCAGATGTTTAATAGAGGGTTTCTTACCAGTCCATACCTCTTGTGGATTTTTGTCAACCAAAGCTGATGTGGGTGATCGATTTACCAAGTAACATGCTGTCTCCACTGCCTCTGCACAGAATTCTTGTCCTATCCCGACACTGCTTAACATATTTCTCGCCTTTTCCATCATCGTCCTATTCATCCTTTTAGCAACTCCATTTTGTTGAGGTGTATATGGAGCAATATTCTTCCTTGCTATACCGCACTTCTTATAGAATTCCTCAAATTCATTCCCACAGAACTCTCCACCATTGTTTGTCCTCAACACCTTTATTTTCTTTTCTGTTTGATTCTCAACAAGAGCCTTAAATTATATAAACCTAGCAAACACTTCATATTTCTTTCGAAGGAAATAAATCCATCTTTTCCTTTAGAAATCATCTATGAATGAAACATAATACACAGATCTACCTAGTGATGGAACAGACACAGGCCCAAACACATCACTATGTATTAACTCTAAAATTCCCTTTGCTCTTGTAGCACCAGATGCAAATATTACTCGATTTTGTTTTCCATATATGCAATGTTCACAGAAATCAAAATCTAGAGTGCAATCAATCATACCTTCAACCATACTTTTACCTTGTAATGCTCGAAGCCCCTTTTCTCTGATATACCCCATTCTTTGATGCCACAGCATTGTCTTTCCTCCTGATGTAGTTAGGGTTCTATGTTCTGTATCTCCCCCCCTCAGGAACAACATAACTGTTAGATTCACCAATGATGGTTCTTCCCACTAGTTTGTATAGAGTTCCATACCGAATTCCCCTCATCAATACCATTGATCCTCGAACCATTTTGCAACCACATCTCCACACACAGTCTTTACACCTTCAATATTCATCTTTCCGACAGATATCAATTTTCTCGCTAGATTTTGAATGTGCAGTACTCCATGAAGACTTCTAATCCTTCCATCCTTAACTTTCAAATTGACTCTACCACTCCCAATGAGACTGGCTGGTGAGTCATCTCCTAAGAACACATATCCTCCATTGTACTCTTCATATTCATAGAACCACTCCCTGTGAGGGGTCATATGACATGATGCACCTGATTCAATCAACCATATATCACATTCTGAAGGACTACTGGTAGATGCTAGGTACACATCCCCTCCTTCTTATGAGGAAGTCTTTTCCTCTATGGTAGAGGTATCCTCTGGTCCCTTTCCTTTATCAATATTCTTATATCTGCAATCCTTTTTATAGTACCCAACTATACCGCATTTACAACACTTCCTTATAAATTTTCCTAGGGATTTAGATCTACCCTTAGATTTGGATATCCCCCCAGATCCCTTATTTTTGTTTCTCTCATGGGGGCGACCTCTCACAGACAAGGAATCCATGCTATGAGTATCCATGGATTTCTTCCTCATCTCTTCTGATAGCAGGGATGATACTATTTCATCAAATTTTAAAGTTGCTTGGTTAGCACTCCCTATTGCTACAATTAGGTTGTCCCAGGAATCTGGCAAAGAACACAATAGTGTAATGCATTTATCTTCTTCAGACATTGTAATGCCAACATAGGTTATTTGACTTACTAGAGTATTGTAGACATTTAGATGCTCTGTCACTTTGTCATCATCATCCATTCTGAGGTGATACAGATTCTTTTGCAGAAACAACTTGTTCACAAGGGACTTTGATTGATACAAACTCCCTAGTTTCGTCCAAAGATTTACTGCAGTATCTTCTCCAGATATGTTCAATAACACAAAGTCTGATAACCACTGTCGAATCATACTCCTGTCCCTTCTATCTAGTTTCTCCCAATCTTCTTTCGACGTTCCAGTGGGTTGTGTACCCGGATCCACAACAATCCACTGATCGTGATCTACAAGAAAATCCTCCATTTTGAGATTCCATAGCTCAAATTTCTAGCCGTTAAACTTCTCTATCTCAATTCTTGAACTGCTCGCCATTCTCTTTCAATTCACAAATCAAGGTTGCAAAGCTCCCACCAAACCCAGGTTTATCACACACCCAATATATATCAACTGTGTCGAACCCTCAACAACAAAGGCGTCCCCCTGAAACAAAAAATGAGCTCTGATACAACTTGTAAGTTTTAAACCTGTGTAGACAAGCAACGCATACAGATTATTTTAATCAAAACATATATTACATCACAACATTCACACATAATCCACAGAGATTTACCCTGGAAACCCTTAACTGGGAAAACCAACAAACCTTGGAGCCACACCTCCTATTCTTCTCATGATCTCGTTATGAATCACTCACAATACAATATAGGTATTCTGCAGCATCCAATACCCTAATCCGTTAACCCGGATTAGTAAATAGATCCCAATCCCTTAACCGGGATTAAATCACATATTTTTAGAAAAATCCCCAAAACAACCAACACTCCAAAGATCCTCCTCCAAAATGCCAAAAGATAGGTGCACTCTCCCCTTCACATACATGCAGAGAATATAACACATACCCAACACTCCAAATATCCTCCTCCAAAATGCCAAAAGACCCCAAAAAAACATCTACCTCTCTTCTTCTCCTCCTCCTTTTATCTCCCATTTCTCCTCTTTTTCTTAATTTGTTTTAATGCAATTTGTTTTCCTTCATTTTTCCTTTCATATTCCTTTTTATTATTTACCTTTTTTAATTATTTACATTTCATTATAAATATTCCATGAATATGAATACATGAGGGTTGTTACCATTAGTGATGAATAAGGGATAGTGCTAGGAGGTATGGAACCTACCTCCAATAGTTCATGAATAATCTTTTCAATTTCATTCTTTTTTGCAAAAGGGTGTCCATAAGAATGCACATTATTGGTTGAGTACCCAAAATCAATAGAGTACTATGATCATGCTCTCCTCTTGATAGGGGTAAACCAATCGATGTATCAAATAACTAATGATTCTTGTTAAAAACCTATTTCAAGTTGGGGTGGATTTATTGCATGGGATTATCTGTAGCATATATGGAATTGATTGGGAAATAATGTCAAAGTGTACTTTCTTTAATAACTTCTCCAAACAATGAGAGCTTATTATTTCCAAGGATCCTTATTGAAGTCCTTTGAGAGCGTGTGTATGATCCTCTATAGTAAATCTCAATTATAATTCCTTTGAATCCTTGATGACTATCCCCATTAGATTCATAGCCATTATTCCCCCGAAACAATTTCACAACCACCTATATCTATCACAAACATATCAGTTTTGAGATGATAGTCCCCCAATTGGAATTTCACATTTTCACATCCGCCTCCACATTCATCGTACCTCCATTAGCTATCATAATTTGAAAAATTTTCACCGATTGGACATAGAAATGTGATTGTTCAACCACGCACCTGCAAATAAAATTGTGGATGCTTCCTCTGTCAACCAAAATAACTACTTTTTGGTTCTTGATGTAGCCAAGAATTTTTTGGGTTTCAGGAGTAGAAATTTTAAATAAAGCATGAAATGAAATTAGGGGTTCTTCCGTATGAATATTGGGCTCCCCTTCTGCTAGCATGATAGGGTCATTATTGACTAGCTTCAACTCCGGGGTTTCTTCCATAACGATTTATTCTGATTGAGGAGAGGAGGTGACATCAATTTGAAATAATTTATGTTCTTTACATTTATGACCAAGGACATACTTTCATCACAATTATAGCAGAGTCTACATATTTGATGCTAAACCATTTATTTTGGAGACAAACATTGGACTTTCAAGGTCTAAGCAAGCAAGGTCTTCAAGAGAGTGTCCCTTGAAGGGTGAGTCTGGGGCATGAAAGAGGGTCTTTTGGCTTGTGCATTGATTACTATCTTTGCTTCTTGAGCTCATTGAGAGGCCTCCAACCAAGTAGCAGGTTTATGCATATTGATTTGTGCTCTAATATCTTCCCTTAGGCCACTAATGAAGCATTCTTTATAAAAAGAATCAATTAATCCCTCTATACATATTTTTAACTACTCAAAGGTCATGATAAATTATGACTATTAACCCTATTTGGAACAACTTGATCAACCATAGCGAATAGTAAATATCTCTCTCGAAAAGAACATAAAATACTTTAAAAAACTAAATCTATGGTATGTGGCTCCCATATGATTTTTTAATGCAATTCCCACCATTACCATCAATCCAGGTCCAAGTATAACACTCCCACTCTAAATTCATCATGTCATTTGTAATTACATGGAGGACAAATTAGTGCTCCATCTAGGTCACCCAACCAAAGGGGTCAGAACCATCAAACTTATGCATGTCCACTTTAGGCAAGCAGTTCCCATGATTACCAATGAAGGGTGGTTTATGGAAGTGAGGACCTAAAAGTGTTGCTTATGGTGAAAATATTACACCTTTGTGGCGCAAGGCGGGATCATATCCATCCTACTAGATCAAAGCACACAACGAAGCAATGCATGCAATAACAAAAACAACAATGGCCAAGACGTATGGCATTTATAAAATTAATCAAACTTCTCTTTGCAGAGGAATTACAGTGATTTTTTTTTGTCTCTTTAAAAAACATAGTT